>CM065725.1:6127210-6134710 GCA_033310375.1 Conus canariensis | reverse complement strand
GGAATGGGACCATTTGGGCGCTTCCAGCTGGCGCAAAGATAGGATCACGGGTGAGTGCAAAGGCCTGAAATGGGATGTCAACGAAGGGGAAGCTCATGTCTTTGAAGATTGTTTGTGATTCCATCGGTAAAAAAAATTCCCCCAAAACAAGGGAAAGAATTGGTTGAGGAGTTAGTGTTTTGATCAATTATCAGTTTAACATTAAATGCTGGCTCAAGTTTATGACAGGTCTCAAAAACGCTTAAATGTATTGTGTAGTGTTTTAGTGCAAGATTGTTATTCGGGCGTGTGGCCTGTAGAGATGTGGGAAGGGAGGGGGAGAGGGGGGGGGGGGTAGGAACTACAGTTTTCCTGTGGCATTGGTCGTGTCTAAGTCACCTCGGACGGTTACATTTAAGGGAAACTCGCCCGGACAGCAGAGGAGAGGGTGAAGGGAGGGGAGAGAGGAGATGGAGGGGGGAGGAGCATGGGATGGGAGATCGTTGGTGGAAGGAGAGCTGTTACTCATCTAAAACTATGGTTCAGTCATAGAGGTAATTCAGTCTACATAGAACAGGGTGTGTGTGTGTGTGTGTGTGTGTGTGTGTGTGTGTGTGTGTGTGTGTGTGTTTTCCCACTTGCATGCATTTAGTGTGTGTGCGAGTGCGTCTGTCTGTCCGTCTGTCTGTCTGTCTGTGTGTGTGTGTGTGTGTGTGTGTGTGTGTGTGTGTGTGTGTGTGTGTGTGTGTGTGTGTGTGTGTGAAGACATTTTGTCAACAAATTACTTCTCTATTTCTGCTGTGTCATCACAGTCTCCGTCTGCCGTCTGGTCTTCTGGCTCAGTCCTAAATCACCGTTCCCACAGCTTTGTGCTTCCTCAACTCCATGTTCCCTAAACTCCATGTTTCCTCAGCTCTGTGTTCCCTCAGCTCTGTGTTTCCTCAACTCCATGTTCCCTCAGCTCTGTGTTCCCTCAACTCTGTGTTCCCTCAACTCCATGTTCCCTCAACTCCATGTTCCCTCCACTCCATGTTCCCTCCACTCCATGTTCCCTCAAATCCATGTTCCCTCCGCTCCGTGTTCCATCCGTTCCATGTTCCCTCGGTTCTGCGTTCCCTCCGCTCCATGTTCCCTCGGCTCTGTGTTCCCTCAACTCCATGTTCTCTTGTCTCTGTGTTCCCTCAACTCCATATTCCTTCGGCTCTGTGTTCCCTCAACTCCATGTTCTCTCGGCTCTGTGTTCCCTCAACTCCATGTCCCCTCAGCTCTGTGTTCCCTCAACTCCATGTTCCCTCGGCTCTGTGTTCCCTCAACTCCATGTTCCCTTGTCTCTGTGTTCCCTCAGCTCCATATTCCTTCGGCACTGTGTTCCCTCAATTCCATGTTCCCTCGGCTCTGTGTTCCCTCAACTTCATGTCCCCTCGGCTCTGTGTTCCCTCAATTCCATGTTCCCTCGGCTCTGTGTTCCCTCAACTCCATGTTCCCTTGGCTCTGTATTCCCTCAACTCCATGTTCCCTCGGCTCTGTGTTCCCACAACTTTATGCTCCATCGGCTATGTGTTCCCTCAACTCCATGTTCTCTTGGCTCTGTGTTCGCTCATCTCCATGTTCCCTTGGCTCTGTGTTCCCTCAGTTCCATGTTACCTCGGCTCTGTGTTCCCTCAACTCCATGTTCCCTCAGCTCTGTGTTCCTTCAAATCCATGTTCCCTCGGCTCTGTGTTCCCTCAACTCTATAGTCCTCTCAACTCCATGTTCCCACAGCTCTGTATTCCGCCAAAATCATTTTCCTTTGGCTCTGTGTTTCCTAAACTCTATGTTTCATCGGCTCTGTGTTCCCTCGGCTCTGTGTTTCCACAACTCCATGTTCCCTCGGCTCTGTGTTCCCTAAACTCTATGTTCCATCGGCTCTATGTTCCCTCGGCTCTGTGTTTCCACAACTCCATGTTCCCTCGGCTCTGTGTTCCCTCAAATCCATGTTCCCTCGGCCCTGTGTTCCCTAAACTGTATAGTCCCCTCAACTCCATGTTCCCACAGCTTTGTATTCCGCCAAAATCATTTTCCTTTGGCTCTGTGTTTCCTAAACTCTATGTTCCCCCGGTCTGTGTTCCCTCAACCTCATGTTCCCTCAGCTCTGTGTTCCCTCAACTCCATATTCCCTAAACCCTGTGTTCCCTCAGCTCATTGTTCCCTTGTCTCTGTGTTCCCTCAACTCCATATTCCTTCGGCTCTGTGTTCCCTCAACTCCATATTCCCTCAGCTCTGTGTTCCCTCAGCTTTGTATTCCCTCGGCTCTGTGTCCCCTCAACTCCATGTTCCCTCAGCTCTGTGTTCCCTCAACTCTGTGTTCCCTCAAGTCTGTGTTCCCTCAGCTCTGTCTTCCCTCAGCTTTGTGTTCCCTCAGCTCTGTGTTCCCTCAACTCCATGTTCCCTCAGCTCTGTGTTCCCTCAACTCCACATTCCCTCAGCTCTGTGTTCCCTCAACTCCATATTCCCTCAGCTCTGTATTCCCTCAGCTCCATATTCCCTCAGCTTTGTGTTCCCTCAACCCATGTTCCCTCAGCTCTGTGTTCCCTTAACTCCATATTCCATCAGCTCTGCGTTCCAACTCCATGTTCTCTCAGCTCTGTGTTCCCTCAGCTCTGTGTTCCCTCAACTCCATATTCCCTCAGCTCTGTGTTCCCTCAACTCCATGTTACCTCAGCTCTGTGCTCCCTCAACTCCATGTTCCCTCAGCTGTGTTCCCTCAACTCCATGTTACCTCAGCTCTGTGTTCCCTCAACTCCATGTTCCCTCAACTCTCCATGTTCCATCAGCTCTGTGTTCCCTCAAGTCCATGTTCCCTCAGCTCTGTGTTCCCCCAGCTCTGTATTCCCCCAACTCCATGTTCTCTCAGCTCCTTGTTCCCTCAGCTTTGTGTTTCCTCAGCTCCATGTTCCCTCAACTCTATATTCCCTCAGCTCTGTGTTCCCTCAACTCCATATTCCCTCAGCTCTGTGTTCCCTCAACTCCATATTCCCTCAGCTCTGTGTTCCCTCAACTCCATATTCCCTCAGCTCTGTGTTCCCTCAACTCCATATTCCTTCAGCTCTGTGTTCCCTCAGCTCCATATTCCCTCAGCTCTGTGTTCCCTCAACTCCATGTTCCCTCAGCTCCATGTTCCCTCAGCTCCATGTTCCCTTGGTTCTGTGTTCCCTCAACTTCATGTTCCCTCAGCTCTTTGTTCCATCAACTCAATGTTCCCTTGTCTCTGTGTTCCCTCAACTCCATGTTCCCTCAGCTCGGTGTTCCCTCAGCTTTGTGTTCCCTCAGCTCTGTGTTCCCTCAGTTTTGAGTTTCTTCCGCTCTGTGTTCCCTAAACGCTGAGTTTCCTTCGCTCTGTGTTCCCTCAGCTCTGAGTTTCCTTCGCTCTGTGTTCCCTCAGCTCTGTGTTCCCTCAACAGCATATTCCATTAGTTCTGTGTTCCCATAACATCATAATCCCCTGTGTTCCTCAAAACCATATTCCCCCAGTTTTGCGAGCCCTCAACTCCATGTTCCCTCGGCTTTGTGTTCCCTCAACTCCATATTCCCTCACCTCTGTGTTCCCTCAACTCTATGTTCCCTCAACTCTGTGTTCCCTTAACTCCACGTTCCCTCGGCACTGTGTTCCCTCAACTCAATGTTCCCTTGGCGCTGTGTTTCCTCAACTCCATGTTCCCCCAAATCTGTGTTCCCTCAACTCCATGTTCCCTCAACTCTATGTTCCCTCAACTCCATGTTCCCTCGGCTCAGAATCGGTGCAGTGTCTCCTCTCTCTGGTGGCTTGCCCTTGGACGACCTGATATTGATACCGCCCCCACCCACACCTCCACCCCTATCCCCCGCAGACTGTCGGTTGTGGGGCTTTGTATCGGGACAGGACTGGGTCTAGGAAAGCTGGAATGAGCAGCCAGTGAGTGCTGCGTGAGTAGACAATGAAAGAAAGTGGCGAAAACAATTTAGAGTAATGAGAACAAATGACTTGACTGACTACCTTTTCCGGCTGACCCTCAAATTCTGTCTCAAATTCTGTAGTCCTTCATGCCCTGCTCTCATGATGACCTCAAGTTTCGATGTCCTCTCCAAGTCTATGGCCTTGGTTTGATTTCGTCGGGGTCACCGGTATCGGCGAATTCATGGAGGCTGTCGTTGGACGGACGTGGTGGCGCCCTCCGGAGGAACGCATATACGCCGGCTCCGCGACTAAGCAATTATTGTCATCAGTAGGGGGTTTAGTAGGTGGTGTCCTGCGTATGTTGGATCAGAACAGGCACCACTGAACACCACCGAAGTGACTCGGCGGCGGTGCAGTGTCTTTTCCAGTGGGTTGCCTCTTGACGACTTGATATTGACTGCTCCCTGTGGATTGCCGGTGCCGGGGCTGCGGCGGGACTGTCCGGGCTGTGACTGTGGACGGGAGAATCGGAATGAGCGGCGTGGGTGCAATGCTACTGAAGTGCCACAGAAGATTGGACAGCCAAAAAAAAAAAAAAACGGGGGGGGGGGGGGGGAAGATAAAACAGTGAAAACAATCAAGAGTAGCGAGAACAAAGGACTTTACTGATAACATTTTTTTTTTCCGGCTGACGTTTCGACATTCTGTTTCAGACGAGCCGGTGACGGAAGCTACTTACGAACTGATAGTATGGCTGACGTCACAGTGCTTGGAGTCCCTCATCAAGACTTATCACGGAGATTATCAGTGTGACATCATCAGAGAGGAAAGGGCACCCAGGACCTTACGGAAGACTCTTGGCTAACAGATGGGGACATGCCAGCTACTTACAGCTGCTCTTATCAATCAAAGTGGATCTTTTACGTGTCCCTGTCCGCTTACATGAGCACCAAAGAACTAAGGAAAGAGAGAGAGAGAGAGAGAGAGAGAGAGAGAGAGTGTGTGTGTGTGTGTGTCTGTGTGTGTGTGTCTGTGTCTGTGTCTGTGTGTGTCTGTGTGTGTATGCGTGTACCACTGCCACGCAGACAGACAGCCACTGGGCAAGCCGAGTTGCCTATCTGACATCATCGTAGTGAGGATGATCCAGCTTCACTCTTCCGCTTTTATCAGTCAGTATTCGCACAGGAGCCGTGGTGGAGGCAGCCCAAAATCCTAGCAGGACAGCCAACGTTGTCAGTCCGTGGGACGTCCTCGCCTCGTTCACTCCGAGCTCTGGGACTGTTGTCTGTTGTCAGTCACTGGGACGTCCTCGCCTCGCTCACCCCGAGCTCTGGGACTGTTGTCTGTTGTCAGTCCCTGGGACGTCCTCGCCTCGCTCACCCCGAGCTCTGGGACTGTTGTCTGTTGTCAGTCACTGGGACGTCCTCGCCTCGCTCACCCCGAGCTCTGGGACTGTTGTGTTGTCTGTCTAGTCTGCCTGCCCGTCGCCGCACCAGACAGTCCTCTCACCACACACACGCACACACACACACACACACACACACACACACACACACACACACACACACACACACACACACACACACACACACACACAACACACACACACACACCACAGACCATGGCGAAAAGGCAGCGACTGCTGCTGGTGTTGTTGGCCACGGCTGTGGCACTGATGTCTTCTTGCCAGGGAAAGGAGACCCAACAACGGGTGCAGCGGGAGAAGCCGGGGATGCCTGAAGAAGGGAAATTCGCCGCGAATGAGGAAAGAATGATAGAGAGAGAGCTGGCCAAGTTGCTTGAAGAGCGGGTGCTGGAGAGAGATGAAGGATCTTATATCCCTGCGTTTCCCACAGAAGAGCAGAAGAGAGATGAAGGACTTGGTATCCCTGCGTTTCCCACAGAAGAGCAGAAGAGAGATGAAGGACTTGGTATCCCTGAGTTTCCCACGGAAGAGCAGAAGAGAGATGAAGGACTTGGCATCTCTGAGTTTCCCACAGAAGAGCAGAAGAGAGATGAAGGACTCGGCATCCCTGGGGAGCGGAAGAGAGATGAAGGACTCGGCATCCCTGAGTTTCCCACAGAAGAGCGGAAGAGAGATGAAGGACTCGGCATCCCTGAGTTTCCCACAGAAGAGCGGAAGAGAGACGAAGGACTCGGCATCCCTGAGTTTCCCACAGAAGAGCGGAAGAGAGACGAAGGACTCGGCATCCCTGAGTTTCCCACAGAAGAGCGGAAGAGAGACGAAGGACTCGGCATCCCTGAGTTTCCCACAGAAGAGCGGAAGAGAGACGAAGGACTCGGCATCCCTGAGTTTCCCACAGAAGAGCGGAAGAGAGACGAAGGACTCGGCATCCCTGAGTTTCCCACAGAAGAGCGGAAGAGAGACGAAGGACTCGGCATCCCTGAGTTTCCCACAGAAGAGCGGAAGAGAGACGAAGGACTCGGCATCCCTGAGTTTCCCACAGAAGAGCGGAAGAGAGACGAAGGACTCGGCATCCCTGAGTTTCCCACAGAAGAGCGGAAGAGAGACGAAGGACTCGGCATCCCTGAGTTTTCCCACAGAAGAGCGGAAGAGAGACGAAGGACTCGGCATCCCTGAGTTTCCCACAGAAGAGCGGAAGAGAGACGAAGGACTCGGCATCCCTGAGTTTCCCACAGAAGAGCGGAAGAGAGACGAAGGACTCGGCATCCCTGAGTTTCCCACAGAAGAGCGGAAGAGAGACGAAGGACTCGGCATCCCTGAGTTTCCCACAGAAGAGCGGAAGAGAGACGAAGGACTCGGCATCCCTGAGTTTCCCACAGAAGAGCGGAAGAGAGACGAAGGACTCGGCATCCCTGAGTTTCCCACAGAAGAGCGGAAGAGAGACGAAGGACTCGGCATCCCTGAGTTTCCACAGAAGAGCGGAAGAGAGACGAAGGACTCGGCATCCCTGAGTTTCCCACAGAAGAGCGGAAGAGAGACGAAGGACTCGGCATCCCTGAGTTTCCCACAGAAGAGCGGAAGAGAGACGAAGGACTCGGCATCCCTGAGTTTCCACAGAGAGCGGAAGAGAGACGAAGGATCGGCATCCCTGAGTTTCCACGAAAGACGAAGAGTGGAACAGACGGCACGATCCCTGAGTTTCCCAAGAAGAGCGGAAGAGAGACGAAGGACTCGGCATCCCTGAGTTTCCACAGAAGAGCGGAAGAGAGACGAAGGACTCGGAATCCCTGAGTTTCCCACAGAAGAGCGGAAGAGAGACGAAGGACTCGGCATCCCTGAGTTTCCCACAGAAGAGCGGAAGAGAGACGAAGGACTCGGCATCCTGAGTTTCCCGACGAACGAGACGGCCTATTAAGAGAAGAGAGACGAAGGACTCGGCATCCCTGAGTTTCCCACAGAAGAGCGGAAGAGGAACGAAGGATCGGCATCCCTGAGTTTCCACAGAAGAGCGGAAGAGAGACGAAGGACTCGGCATCCCTGAGTTTCCACAGAAGGCGGAAGAGAGACGAGGACTCGGCATCCCTGAGTTTCCCACAGAAGAGCGGAAGAGAGACGAAGGACTCGGCATCCTGAGTTTCCACAGAAGAGCGGAAGAGAGACGAAGGACTCGGCATCCCTGAG
>CM065725.1:6119710-6122210 GCA_033310375.1 Conus canariensis | reverse complement strand
GGCATGTTAGTGTGTCTGCTGTTTACTGATAGGCATGTTATGCCTGTCTGCTGTATACTGATGGGCATGTTAGTCTGTCTGCTGTATACTGATAGGCATGTTAGCCTGTCTGCTGTATTCTGATGGGCATGTTAGCCTGTCTGCTGTATACTGATAGGCATGTTAGTCTGTCTGCTGTATACTGATAGGCATGTTAGTCTGTCTGCTGTATACTGATAGGCATGTTTGTCTGTCTGCTGTATACTGATAGGCATGTTAGTCTGTCTGCTGTATACTGATATGCATGTTAGCCTGTCTGCTGTATACTGATGGGCATGTTAGCCTGTCTACTGTATACTGATAGGCATGTTAGTGTGTCTGCTGTATACTGATAGGCATGTTAGCCTGTCTACTGTATACTGATAGGCATGTTAGTGTGTCTGCTGTATACTGATAGGCATGTTTGTCTGTCTGCGTGTATACTGATAGGCATGTTTGTCTGTCTGCTGTATACTGATAGGCATGTTTGTCTGTCTGCTGTATACTGATAGGCATGTTTGTCTGTCTGCTGTATACTGATAGGCATGTTTGTCTGTCTGCTGTATACTGATAGGCATGTTTGTCTGTCTGCTGTATACTGATAGGCATGTTTGTCTGTCTGCTGTATACTGATAGGCATGTTCGTCTGCCGTTTTCTTTCCTGGAGGACAGCCATGAAAAAGGGCTGTGTGTAATCCGCTGGGCGACAATAACAGAACAAGAACTAGATGTAGAAGACCTGGCAAATATCTCATCCACTGGCGTTGCCGGGATTCGAACGATGGACCTAGCAGTGCCATTGTAATTAAGAAATGGTAGCTTTTGCCCATCTACACTTTTTTTTTAAAATTTAAATCACATCATTTGCGCTACTTTCTTCTTTTCGAGCTCTGTGTACAAATGTCTTGGGAGTGACAGTCAACGCACAAGACTTGAAAAACTTCTTCTTCTGCGCACGCAGGCTGACACTCCTGCGGACACCCACTGTATAGGGAGTGAAGTTTTGTGTGTATGACCGTTTTTTATCCCGCCATTAAGGCAGCCATACTCCAACTTCGGGGAAGGTGCATGCTATGTGTAACGTGTCATCCATACCAACGGCCAAACTGGCCGGCTCTTCCGAAAGTTGGTGATGGGATTTTGCGTGTGTGCAAGATGTTATGCGTGCGTTCCCACACGGAACCTCGGTTTATAGTCTCATTCGAAGGACTGTATGGGAAATGGAGTCAGAACCAATGTTAACTCCGGGGGGAAATCCCCCTGTACCGAATCGGCCCGGCGGAGATTCGAACCCGCAACCCCAAGATTACGAGTCCGGCGCTCTACCACTGAGCTACTCTGGCCCCCGACTTGAGAAACAAAAATCAGAAATCGACTCTCCCCATGGGATAGTGAGTCGACTGGCTGGCCAGTTGGCTGGTTTGATTCTACTATCAAAATGGGGGAGAGAGAGAGAGAGAGAGAGAGAGAGAGAGAGAGAGAGAGAGAGAGAGAGAGAGAGAGAGAGAGAGAGAGGACAACAGACAGTAAGTGTGTACATATGGAAGGGTGATGTGGAGTTAGACTGGAGCGGGGGGACGAGGGGGGGGGGAGTTAGAGCGAGAGAGAGAGAGAGAGAGAGAGAGAGAGAGAGAGACAGAGACAGAGACAGAGACAGAGACAGAGACAGATGAAGGGAGAGTGGGATGGGTGAAGAGGAAGGGATGGACGAGGGGGCTTGGGGGGCGAGCTGGAAGGGGGGGGGGTGCAAGGAAGAAGAGAGGAGGGACGACGGTTGAGGTCTGGAAAGTGATCCTCTTCGCTGTGTCTGTCAACAGAATACGATGACGACGACGACGAACAGCCCCAGAGAAGGAACCCTTCCAAGCGTTGGCGTATTTCAGGCCGATCTGGATCTTTCTGGGGGAGACGCAGGTCCGGCGGATACGGAGGGAGCAGTCTCGGGGGGAGACGCTGGTCCGGCGGATACGGAGGGAGCAGTCGCCGGAGCTCGGGCTGGTTGTCAAAACTGCTGCCGGCAGTAGCCATAGGCGGAGGGGCGGCCGTGTACGCTGGCTCTCAGGGCGGGGGTTCACCAGAGGGGAATCCTGCAGGTGCTGGGTACAGGAATCCTGCAGGTGCTGGGAATCCTGCAGGTGCTGGGTATGGGAATCCCGCAGGTACTGGGTATGGGAATCCTACAGGTGCTTGGTGTTAGTATCCTGCACATGCTGGGTAGATGCAGCATCGGGACGTTAAAAACAGAAACAAAGAGGGAGGGAGGGAGGCAGGGAGGGAGGGAGGGAGGGAGGGAAAGAGAGATAGAAACAAAGAAAGAGATCATGTCCAAATCCTGCCTGAGACTTGGCTGAGAGAAACCTGACCTGCTCAGCTTGCTGAGTGACCCGTTCCCCCAGGCTCTGAGCTGTGGCCCAGCTGCCTGATGGCCACCCATTTCAGTCAAACGACGAAAATCTTTTAAAGCCAGTCAAAAAAAAAAAAA
>CM065725.1:6112210-6114710 GCA_033310375.1 Conus canariensis | reverse complement strand
AAGAAGAGATAAAAGATACGGTAGACAGAAAGGACAGTAGACGACAGTACAGCAAAAGGAGACAGAGTTACTGAGAGCGAAAGGAAAAAGGGACGTTACTAGCACAGAATGTCCAGAAGGAGGGGGAACTATTTGTGCAAAAGACCCCCCCCCCCCCCCCCCCCACTCCGTATCCCCAGGTACCAAAATTGTTAACAACTCCATCTTTCATACGAAGCATCTGGACCGTTCACAAAATCTTCCTCTATTATATTATCAGTATGGAAGTGCCATGAACCAATCCGGGAGTTCTCATCACTACCAGTCAGTCAGTACATGCAGTTCCTCACTGGATTTCACCATCAAAGACAAGTAAACTGATCCAGTACAGGCATAGCCTCCGTTTCTTATCATAGTATACACTCTTGTCTGCATGGTGGTAAACACGAATAAGCATCGCGCCTCTGTCGCTCAAAAAAACTTCTTGGGACAGTTTACAACACGCTGGAGTTGAGTATTTATAGGGCACAGTCATAGTCTCAGTTTTTTGTTTTTTTAATCACAGTATACACTCTTCTTTGCATGGTTGTAAGCACGAATAAGCATCGCGTCTTTGTCGCTCCTAAACACATCTTTGGACCTTTTACAACACGCCGTATCTTCTTATTTTAAATACTTTCATGTACAATGACGACAGACGTGGAAAAAACAATGGTGTCTTTTGAGCCGACACTTTTCAGTATTCACACCAAATACACACACACACACACACACACACACACACACTTTTTTCGGCAGCTCACAGTCAGTCTACGCGCATGTCCACTGGGCTTTCCTATTGCTTTTATTTCTCCATGTGATTGAAAAGGAAAGAAAGTGTAAATCGGTGATGTGACGTCATCGCTCGGAACCGAACCCCTGCGCTACCGGGGTTGCAAGAGTGCATGGGCACAACTTTCGGAAACGGTCAAGTTACACACGTCCAAGTGTAGGGACTTTGCGTGTGCGCATACGTGGCAGTTCTTTGTCAAAAGAATCAGAATCAGTACGATTCATGATGAAGAGCTGTTTGACATTTACTCTCGGTCTTTTGGTTATCGTCTGCTCAAACTCAAAGGTAAGTTTTGTTGAAAAGTTCAACAAAGTTTTGGAAGAGTTGCGAGAACTTGGAAGAAGTTTTCGGAAGCTCCAGTTTGAAATCTGATACAGACAGTCATGGCGTATTCTTATTCAGCAGTCATCAATATCAGTGGCAAATGAAATTGCCCGCGATTTCAAGGCAGATATGAAGATTCGGAGAGAGGTGTAATTCAGCTAAAGAACCAGCGCAAAATGGGATGATAATGGGGTTTGGAATTAGCATATTTAAATTAATCCCATTTCCAGCAAAGTTCCTCCCCCTCCCCCTTCTTATCCCACCCGCCTAAACTCCTCCTGTTCAGAATGAAGCTTGGATCTTTTTTCTCCTCCCTTCTCCCCCCCCCCCCCACCCCCCACAGCCTGACGTCCAGTAGCGCGTAGACCCCATTCAGTGCCACGGCCGGACGAGGGTTTGTACCGGTCCACGTGCACCACACCCCCCCCCCCCCCCCCCCGATCCCGTGCACACCCCCCCCCCCCCCCCCCCCCCCCCACACACACACACACCGTCTTGGTACTTTTGGCACGGTAATTACCCCCTGTACCCCTGGATGGGAGTAATTGAGACCCTCCTCAGGATCTCCGCCACCCCCTCAAATAAATAAATGATCCGGCCTCAAGTGCCATGTATGGTTTGGCAGTTGTTCCATATTTGCCAAGCAATTTTTGGCCACAGAAGGTGATAATTTATGATTACATCAGTAATGAAAAAAAATGGTAGCATGCAAAGTATTTCAACAAACTAATCATAACTCATATTTTATGTGAAAAAGAAATGAAAACACTGTCTGTTCCCATTAGTGCCTGATGAAAAATTCACGAAGTGATGTATATATCATATATGTATGTTCTTGACAAGCATCGAAATATTTATGCAAAGTATTTCAACAAACTATACATAACTCATATCTTATGTGAAAAACAAATCAAAACACTATCCATTCCCGTTAGTGCCTGTTGGAAATGTCACACAGTGATGCATATGTACGTTCTTGACAAGCATCGAAACATTTTTTTTTTTGTGAACAACTAGGCTGGAGGTGGCAGGGAGGAGGAATGCAGACAGGTGGAAAATATAATGGAAGACTACCATAATGGTATTCCTTAAACTGGAAGTGTGAATCTTTTGATTGGACATTTAATGCTGTCATAATCGTTGTCCTTTTTTTTTCTGTCTTGCCCCCTCTTCCCTACCCCCTCTTCCCCCCCCCCCCCCCCCCCCTTCCCCATCCTCTGAAATATATGATGTTGATGTTCCTAAAGAAGAAGTTGAAATGCAAATCTGTATGCCTTTTTCAGTCGCTTATTTGTTCTATCCACCCTTGACCCTTCCTGGGGTATGTGTTCATCACATATGTGTCTTTCTCAATGGCAGGAGCTC
>CM065725.1:6059710-6107210 GCA_033310375.1 Conus canariensis | reverse complement strand
ATTGGCACGGTATTAAGCGAAATAAAACAATCGAATCGTTTCATTAGTGTTCTGGTTTGTTATTATATGCGTTATCTTACCAAGTGCGTCTTGCAGTTCAAAAACGATTAGCGCATTCGACTCGGTCATTGTCAGACCTTGGCTTCGTTCCGCCATTGTTGAAATCGGGACAGGGAGTGAAGGTTTGCATTTGATACCTTCGCTTTGATTGGCTTGTGCTTTCGAGTACTCAACCAATCGCTTAGCTTGATACACCAATGAATGCAGGAGAGAACTGCCTTTCTAGCCCATCGTTAATGTGTTGGGTTTTTTTCGGTATTTTTTTTAAGCAATGATGTTGGAAAGACAACACTTGTAAGAAGCCTCATAAAAACTTTGATTCTAATTGATTTAAAACACATCGTACTAAAAAAAAAAAAGACTGAAGTAAAGCTGGAAACATGCTCTTGTATTCTGACCTATTTAAACACCAATGAATGCAATGAACACATTGTATGTGTTGATTTTCGACACTATGTTAACTCAACGCTCGGCCAGCTGCCGCCTGCGGCACATCGGACTGTGTTGCATGTATCTGCGGCTTATAAACCAGTGCGGCTTATTTGTGAAAAAAGTTAAGATTTTTTTTTAATTTAGTGGGTGCGGCTTATAGACTGAACTTTACGGTAATATTTCTTCTTTTGATTTTTGACCTGCCATTGTATCCCAGTGACATGTCTGTTCCTGTCATATCACTTCAGTGACCTTTCTGTCCCAGTACCTGTCATAGTACCCCAGTGACCTGTCTTGAAAAATAGCAAGTGAAGAATTTATAGGGACTATTTACTTTGACTTTTGCGTTTGCATTTGGAGATGGACGTTGACGAAGAAAACATGGACAAGCGAAATCTGTCTGGTGCTTGCTTTTGTAGTTGGCGAAGTTGGCATCAGTTCTAAATTGAAGTTGTGGACTGACAAAGAAAAGTAGTCGAATTCCAGACATCAGTTCCCAGTTTCAGAGCAGTACATGATCAGGCCACTGCTGGTATGGCAGCTGCACAGGTGAGAGTCTGGGTAGGGAAAGCGTCAGCTTATTAAGTCAGAAAACTGGGGTGAGAGTAACACCAGTGTTTCAGGCTTGTGGATATTTGTGAGTCAAATGCAAACAGATGCAGCAGGATTTTGCTGCTTTTTTTTTGCTTTTTTTTTTTTAGCTTGTAATTACTGTTTGCAGTATTCACGAATAGGCTTGTTACTGTGCTACAAGTTTATCTCATTTTGGATGAGTTACAAGGTGGTCGACACACCAGCCGACTTCTGTTGGACAGATCAAAGCGTAAGGAGCCCCATGATTTGGTCCATGCGTTGATTTGGTCCATGCATTGTGATCCATGTCCCAGTGATTTGGTCCATGCATTGTGATCCATGTCCCAGTGTTTCTGTCCATGCACTGTGATCCATGTCCCAGTGATTTGGTCCATGCATTGTGATCCATGTCCCAGTGATTTGGTCCATGCACTGCGATCCATGTCCCATTGATTTGGTCCATGCACTGTGATCCATGTCCCAGTGATTTGGTCCATGCATTGTGATCCATGTCCCAGTGATTTGGTCCATGCATTGTGATCCATGTCCCAGTGATTCTGTCCATGCACTGTGATCCATGTCCCATTGATTTGGTCCATGCACTGTGATCCATATCCCAGTGATTTGGTCCATGCATTGTGATCCATGTCCCAGTGATTCTGTCCATGCATTGTGATCCATGTCCCAGTGATTTGGTCCATGCATTGTGATCCATGTCCCAGTGATTTGGTCCATGCACTGTGATCCATGTCCCAGTGATTTCTGTCCATGCACTGTGATCCATGTCCCAGTGATTCTGTCCATGCACTGTGATCCATGTCCCAGTGATTCTGTCCATGCACTGTGATCCATATCCCAGTGATTTCTGTCCATGCACTGTGATCCATGTCCCGGTGATTCTGTCCATGCATTGTGATCCATGTCCCAGTGATTCTGTCCATGCATTGTGATCCATGTCCCAGTGATTTGGTCCATGCATTGTGATCCATGTCCCAGTGATTCTGTCCATGCATTGTGATCCATGTCCCAGTGATTTGGTCCATGCATTGTGATCCATGTCCCAGTGATTCTGTCCATGCATTGTGATCCATGTCCCAGTGATTCTGTCCATGCACTGTGATCCATGTCCCAGTGATTTGGTCCATGCATTGTGATCCATGTCCCAGTGATTCTGTCCATGCACTGTGATCCATGTCCCAGTGATTCTGTCCATACATTGTGATCCATGTCCCAGTGATTTGGTCCATGCACTGTGATCCATGTCCCAGTGATTCTGTCCATGCATTGTGATCCATGTCCCAGTGATTCTGTCCATGCATTGTGATCCATGTCCCAGTGATTTGGTCCATGCATTGTGATCCATGTCCCAGTGATTTGGTCCATGCATTGTGATCCATGTCCCAGTGATTTGCTCCATGCATTGTGATCCATGTCCCAGTGATTTGCTCCATGCATTGTGATCCATGTCCCATTGATTTGGTCCATGCACTGTGATCCATGTCCCAGTGATTCGGTCCATGCACTGTGATCCATGTCCCAGTGATTTGGTCCATGCATTGTGATCCATGTCCCATTGATTTGGTCCATGCATTGTGATCCATGTCCCAGTGGTTTGGTCCATGCATTGTGATCCATGTCCCAGTGATTTGGTCCATGCACTGTGATCCATGTCCCAGTGATTTGGTCCATGCACTGTGATCCATGTCCCAGTGATTTGGTCCATGCACTGTGACCCATGTCCCATTGATTTGGTCTATGCATTGTGATCCATGTCCCAGTGATTTGGTCCATGCATTGTGATCCATGTCCCAGTGATTTGGTCCATGCATTGTGATCCATGTCCCATTGATATGGTCCATGCATTGTGATCCATGTCCCAGTGATTTGGTCCATACATTGTGATCCATGTCCCAGTGATTTGGTCCATGCATTGTGATCCATGTCCCATTGATTTGGTCCATGCATTGTGATCCATGTCCCAGTGATTTGGTCCATGCACTGTGATCCATGTCCCAGTGATTCTGTCCATGCATTGTGATCCATATCCCAGTGATTCTGTCCATGCACTGTGATCCATGTCCCAGTGATTTGGTCCATGCACTGTGATCCATGTCCCAGTGATTCTGTCCATGCATTGTGATCCATGTCCCAGTGATTCTGTCCATTCATTGTGATCCATGTCCCATTGATTTGGTCCATGCACTGTGATCCATGTCCCAGTGATTCTGTCCATGCGCTGTGATCCATGTCCCAGTGATTCAGTCCATGCACTGTGATCCATGTCCCAGTGATTCTGTCCATGCTTATTGATCCACGTCATTCTGCTGGACAGGTCCAAACACCAATGGATGCCAGTTTTTCATCACGCTGCGAGAGTGCCCGTGGCTGGACGGCTCCCACGTGGTGTTCGGCAAGGTGGTCGAGGGCATGAAGGTGGTCAGAAAGCTGGAGGACGTGGAGACCAACAGCATGGACACACCGCTGGTCGACGTCGTCATCAAAAACATCTGGGAGGAAAACATCACACCGTTTGACACAGACCTGGAACCTGTGGACAATGCGGAGGATTATGACGAGGAGGAAGAGGAAGAAGAGGATGAAGGTGAAGAATGAAAAGCAGTCTTGCTGGCCTGATATGCAGAACACAAAGATCCTTCACAAAAAGAAACATCTTTCGGGGCTTGTAATTTTTTTATTTTTGTGTGCGTGTGTGTGTTGCCGGAGTATTTGTCACATCTTGATGTTCATTTTGTCAGGACTGAACTGATGGTACATGTAATTTTAAACAAAACAATATTGTTTGGAAAAAAAAGAAAAATGAGCCCAACACAAAAAGTGGTGAAATAAAGAAAAGAAGATGGCTGCACATGTTTACACAGTATCAGCAAAATATCTGTTCTTGAGCAGGCAGGTAAAGATTATGAAAAAAAACAACAAAAAACAGATGATAATGGGAAATTGGTGTCTCTTTCAGTCTTTGGTTTATTTCATTAAGTTTCTGTTTCACTTTGTTTGTGTTCAGATTTTTTAGTGCAAAGACAACTGATTTTTAACATGAGATTTTTTCTCATATCTTTAGTCATCCAGGCAGCCTGGAAGCTTGAATCAGTGTGTGTGTGTGTGTGTGTGTGTGTGTGTGTGTGTGTGTGTGTGTGTGTGTGTGTATGCATGCGTGTGTATATGTGTGTGTGTGTACGTGGAAAGAACAAGAGCACATATACACAGGTCACACAGAATTGTTTTGCCAAGTGTAGTCAATTGTGCAATTTGATTTATTGTGTTGTTTTTATTTGTTTGATTTTGGGTGTGAAAGGGGTGGGGGAGAGGAAGGTGGTGTGTTCATGTTCATTGTAGCTTATTACACATTATCCAGATAGATTTGTTTGTGTAAAATGGGAAGCCTCTGCACAGGGAAAGTAAGTCACCGTTATATGATGCCATCCATTTGTTCCCCCCCCCAACCCCATGCCACCCCTTTTTACATTGTCATTGTTTTTGTTTACTTATGTGAAAGCATTTCTCAAAGAATTTTTGCCAGGAACAACTCCATAATTGCCACAGGGAGATTTTTTTCACATGATTGTTGCGCTTGTGACCTCTGTTCTTTTCTCGTTGGAAAAATTAGTGCTTAGACCATCATGGAGTAGTAGAAAAGAGAAAACATGAACTTGCCCTGAGCAAGAGTTGAACCATGAGTCTCAGGTTCTCTTGCTTCCTTGCTAAGGCATTATCCACCAGGCCACCTTCCAATCCTTTTAATTTTCTGGTTTTTTTTTCCTTCTCCACAATGTGAATGATGATTTGTTCTCGTCTCGGTTTATGATTATCCACATTTCATTCATTAGCTGCTGCCCTGTTGCTGTTGTCACATTGATTCATTTCAGAATCAAGGCTCTAAAGGACATATCTGATAAATCCAATAATCACAGAATTATCATGTGCTAGGCCAAAGTTTTATGGAAGGAGCATATCCATGTTTGGTTGTTGGAGAACTTCAGAGGGTGGACATGCCAGTCAGAAGTATAGATATTTTATGTCCCCCAGATGATTCCACAATGAGATTGCATGGTTGATGCCAACGGACCCAGTGTACGGTGAATTTCTGCACTGTGATGCCTGTCATCATTTGATTTTGTGTTGGAGATACCGTATCTACACTTTGCATATACCTTTTGTTAGTTTTTACACTTAAATGGAAAAAAAAAACTGTGGTTATGTAACATGAAAAGAAAACACACAAAAATAGTCAGTAGGTCAGCTGGAACTTTTTTTTTTTTTTACCCCCTTTGTGATGGCCACATGCGTGACACCTGACACTCAGTGATGCACAGTCTTCACGTTTGTTTCTGGAGCTTTTTACCCCAAGGGATTCCACGAACGAGAAGTAAGTAACCCTGAAATTTTAGGCGTGAGAGAGAAGATGTTTTCCATCCCCCCAACCCCCGTCCTCCTCACTGTCCCCATCCCCAGAAAAATGTTGGACCTTGCATGAAATGGTACAACCAGTTTGATGTAAACCTCAGCATCAAGTGGTGTATTGTCTCCTTTACAACCAGTTTGATGTAAACCTCAGCATCAAGTGGTGTATTGTCTCCTTTTCAGACTTCACAGAGCTGTTAGTTCAGCTTTTATCAGTCTCTTTTTCCCTGAAGTTGGAGTATGGCTGCCTTAATGGCGGAATAAAAAAAACGGTCATACACACAAAACTCCACTCCGTTTGTTGGGTAGATGGGATTAATCCTTGCCTGTCCGCGGTAGTATCAGCCTGCGTACGCAGGGGAAAAAAAATGGAAAAAAAATCAGTCTCTTTCACTTCTGTCATGTCTTGCTGAAGCACAAAGCCAGAGCTCGTTACCTCATTCAGCCTTCTAGCAGGCAGACAACTGAACCCTCCAGCATAGAAATTTATATGAGGTCTTGTGATGTTAGTATTATCTACTAGAGTACCCCAGAAAAGGGACCTTCTTCGCAGATTTACTTTTTTTTTTCCCGCAATAATTTTTTTCCAGTTTTCCAGTTTCACAGTCCAGTTCATTCATGGAAAAGGGGTTGCGATGCAACACACAGAGCGTGGATTTACACATTGTGCATGCTGTGGTCAAGTGTGGTCGTTGGCTAAAGGAACCAGCTGAGCAGCCTTGCTGCTTGAGATGGTTACATCACTTGTCAGGTTTCGGTGGCTCACAGAACATCGGATGGCAAGCTGTTCATGTTTGGTTGACTCACTTCAATTTTTCTTCTTTTTTTTTTTTTCAGTCAAAAAAAAAAGTGTAGGGTCGGTAGGACAAAAAAAAAGTAGCATTTTTCAGTTTACCGTCATCACAGCTTTTTTTTTTTTTTTTTTTTTTTTGAGGTGGGAGTGGGGGAGGGGCTTATTTGAAAGTGATTCATGTATGGAAAGAGTCAAATTTTTGCCAACTATTCTAGTCACATAGGGAATGAAATCGAAGCATGAAATTATGCATACTCGTCAAGATTTTTTTTTAAATTACCGTTTTACCTTACTTACAGTGACAAGTGTTGGGTTTGTCCAATTACAAATTATTGTGTCAGGGTTTTTATTTTCCTGATCAAAAATTTTGTACTTATATGAATCTTGTATTGATTTGTGTAAATGCAGGTATAATATTGGATATTTCAAAATGTGGTTGTCCATCATGTGCCAAACCATAACTGGTTACAGAATGGGTAAGGTCAGTGATTATTATTGCACACTCCTGTACTTACCTTGGTCCATGTGAGGTGGTAGAAATTAAAGCTGGGTGAGAACATTTGGAATTTTGTGTTGTTTGAAGGCAGAAAAGGGCATGTTTGATGAAAATTCAAAGCAGGAAATGCACTGACTCCACAATACAACAACAAAAAACAAACAAACAAAAAACAAATGTCAGTACTGCTGTTAAAACTGCGATGTACAAAGACTTCATCTGAAAGATCACCAAACTGTTTTACAGAGTGTTTGGACTTGCCCAAAGGCTGGAACCTTCAACAACACCTCACCTTTGCCCACCTTACAACATGCATAAATAGTACATTGTGTAGATAATTGTCATTGTGTGCTTAGATGCTTGTCTTTGTGTTCTTTTTCAGGGCATGTTTTTTTCTGCTTGTCATGGGGTGACTGATTGAAAGGGCTGTCTCGTCAGCTCGTCTGTCATGGACAAAAAATATGGCATGTGATGTCAAGCCTGTTCCATTGAACAGTAGGAACAAAGTTTAGGGAGAGCTTGACAGCAGGTCTCCAGAGACAACACCCCTGAACACCCACCTACCCACCCCATCCCACCTTTCCTCACCCCCACCTTTTTCTCAGGCAAGTGGTTTTGCTCTTAACTCCTTAAAAGGGGATGTGCTGCATTCAGGTCACACTGACTAAATGCCCTTCTGCTGTCAGATGTATTTTTGGCACTGCCAAGATTCACAGCTGTCGGACACCCACGCCGGGAAACGAAAGCCTTGTGAGGTTCACTTTTGTTCCTCTTTGACCAGATCCAGCTGGAACTCTGTTCATCTGTTTGTGCCATTGTCTTAAGGTTTCTCATCCTCATCTGACTAGAATTGAGAGCCGGTTTATGCTGATAGCCTGCAAAACCCCTTTTCTCCGACCTTCATGGAGGAGACTTTGGCTCAGAAACCTGATTCCTTGAGATGCTGGCTAGACTGTTCTCAGTCTTGCAGATGTGAGCTGCCTCCACTCTGCTTTCATGAGGCACAGAGAGTTCAATAAGGATTATTTTGCTGACATACAAAAAAACTGCCCTAACTCGAATTTTTTGCATTTTTGAGATTTTTTGTATACTGCAAGAGTGGGGCTAAGTGGAATAACATATTCAAGTTCCAGTCATATTATCCTAAAAATAGTTATGCTATAATCAAAATATTTGTACCGTAACTGTGCTTGCGGTATATCTTGTGGGGATAAATGATCAGTTTTTTTCGTCTCCTGTAAAATTTGATTTTCAGGTTTGTAGCAGTTGTATTTCCAGGCAGCGATTTGTTTTCATGAATCTGTATACAGCACTATATCCGGTATCATGGCCTCTTCGTGATGATCTCTAAGGGTGGCTTTCCCATTCTGGAAGTTCTGCTGTGCGCTTGTCATCCACTCCATCCTGTATACCTCGTTTCCAAGCTCTTAATGTAACTACTGTTCGAGACACAAAGTTTGAGCAGCCTGCAACCATGCAGAGCATTGTTGCTGGAACTGTGGTGGCACAGTGTTTCCTCTGGCTACGCTGACTACATCTTTGATGTCCTGAAGCACCTTGGTTGGGTCTCCATGTATGCCTTCCCAAGGTTACCGCTACTTGGCTTGACCTGAAGACAAGCTCCACCATTTGTTTGCCCTGTCAGAGGAGACCAACAGGGTCATCCGATTTCCTCCATCTCGCCATGTTTGAACTGGAGGGCAGGAAGTCATATACAGATCTGAGGATGAAGCTATCTGTAGATAAATAATTTAGTTTATAACATTGTATGGCTGGATTGTTTTGTCAATGCTGAATGTATCGAGCTTGAGTGTGCAAGTAGGGTTTGCTCCAAAGACAGGTTTCAGAGCAACATCCGTCATGGACAACTTGCAAGTGCTCTTTGCACATATCCCTTGACTGCACTTTTTTTTTGGTGCATTTTCATGCAGGTGCAGAAATTTATCAGATTTCATAGTCTTTTGTTCCAACACTTATTTGAGCCAGACCTTGGCAGGTTATTGAATATAGTTTAGTGATGATATATGTGAAGACTAACTTTTAACATGTGTGGCAACTGTGTACATGCCACAAGGCTTCAGATTGCTGGTTCACCTGCAATATTTTTGCATGACATTTTGAAATGATGACACATCACTTGTCATGGTGTACCAGGCTGTCGGGCACCTGTCATGACAGTGCCCAGATGGGAATCAGCAGCCCCCCCCCCCCCCCCCCCCCCCCCCCCCCCCCCCCCCCCCGTCTCACTTAACCCTGGGCACCACAAGAGATCCATGAATTGTGCGTGTCCACGCAACCACAGTTCATTCCAACATGTGAATCATCAGTTTTTGATCAAGTTGGAATCGACATCAGTGTCAAGGTTTGTCTCTGGGAGTCAAGAAAGAGTAGAGTAGCGTCCCTTTGCTGTCAGCTTCCATACTCACAGTTTATTGCACTGTGCAATTGGTAGAAGAAAAATGGGATTGAAGACAATACTGAGACTAACAGAATCGCAAAGTGGTCAATAGAGCTTGAACAAGATTTCAAAGTAAACATTGTTTAAACGAATTAATTTTCCTTCACATATAGTGAAACATTTTTAAAGGAAAAAAAAAACAAGTGCAGCGTCTCACACACACACTCACACACACTCGCATTCTGTCTGTCTGCCTGTCACAACATTACACACACACACACACACACACACACAATGTGAAAAGTACAGTAAAGAAAAAAAAATGTAAGGTGCTTATTGTTAATTGCATGAGAACTGTGAGGTGCCAACTACAAGTTGGTCTCAAGCATTTGCTTTTTTGTACCCTCTTTTCCAGCTACCAGGAATTCTGTCTCCCATGCTGTGCAAAAAAGAAAGAAAAAATCTGAACTCTGCATGCCATTTTAGACTGAGCTATTGATTTCAACACTCAAGAGTTTATGGTGCAAGGGAAGCAACTACACATTTCACTTTTTTTGATCAATCGCTCCTGTCAACAGTGCTAAGGATGCCATTTAGTTTAAATCAGATGGATTGAGACATTTGGATGGAAAACAACTCAGATTAACCCATATTTGACCAGAGACATAACTCATAAAATTATACATGTTAGCTCCAGGTACTTAACTCATGGTCGTCATAGTTGGAACAAATTTTCAGAACCAAGAAAATTGGCAGTCACATGATTAAAAGTACACTGTATACTTGCAGGCTATGTAAAGCACTATGTAAGGGTATGGTAGAATTTGTGGTTGATATCTGCAAATCTACACACACTACATACAAATTTATATCCAAATCTTTTGGCCCCCAGACACACAAATACATATCTATGTAAGTATGGGTTTTAAGAGCCTTAGATATTAGTGAACTTACAAGACTAGGCTACATTATGTAGTACAGTATCGGTGTATATTATACAATGTATATTGACTGCAGTGCCGTGATTTCATTGGCCAAGACATCAATAAAAACCAAAAAAAAATGAAACAAACGGCTGTCTGTCGACAATGAGAATGGCTGGCATTTTTCTTCGTTAAATATGTTATTCATATAAACGTCTTTTTCTGGTGTTGGTTGATTGGGACGTCCTAATCCAACCAAGTAAAGTCCTATACCTTTTCCTGATTTAATAAATAATTTTCCATGTTCTAGAACCATACACACACTTAAAGCCTGATGAGAATTTTTCTTGATTCCTGCAACGATAACAAATTGTAATGGCCATTACTGTGTTAACATCTTCAAAATTCAAAGTAACAGAATTGATGAGACAGGTCACTTCTTCAATCCTTCATAATACATCTTAGATTTGAAAAGAGAGACATCTACAGAATTGGTCAGGAAACCTGAGCACTGTCAGAGGCATGTTCATCAAGTACAGGAACCTTCACCATGTGGCTGCAGTCTTCTTGTTGGAGTTCTCAGAGACATTTTCATAAAGTGCATGAACCTTCACCTTGTGGCTTTAGTCTTCCTGTTGGAGTTCTCGGAGGCACGTACATCAAGTGCACGAACCTTCACCATGTGGCTTCAGTATTCCTGTTAAAGTACTCAGGGGCATGTTCATAAAGTGCATGAACCGTCATGTGACTCCAGTCTTCCTGTTTGAGTTCTCAGAGGCATGTTCATCAAGTGCATGAACCTGAATCATGAGGCTCCAGTCTTCCTGTTGAAGTACTCAGAGGCATGTTCATCAAGTGCATGAACCTTCACCATGTGCCTCCAGTCTCCCTGTTGGAGTACTTGGAGGCATGTTCATGGAGTGCATGAACATTCACCATGTGGCTTTAGTCTTCCTGTTGGTGCCCACAGCAAGTGATTCTAGGTGGGAACAGGCCTTTGCCCTAGTATTATTTTAATAGAGTAGTTAGCATGAAGTTGTGTGTGTGTGTGTGTTTGGTTACTTGTTTTAAATGGGATTTATTTCACTACCATGGTGACAACCCTTTGCAGTTTGTTTTAAATGGGATTTATTTCACTACCATGGTGACAACCCTTTGCAGTTTGTTTTAAATGGGATTTATTTCACTACATGGTGACAATCCTTTGCAGTCAGTTTGGAATAGAAATTGACACTTGAGGACAGGAAGTCCAGATTTGGCCTCAGTGGTTTACTGGGCTATTCCTTCTTCATTCCTCTTCTAGAACTCCAAAGTTAACTATTTTTTAATTGTTTATGTCTGTGACTGTTTTACATCCCATCCCCCCCCCCACCCCCCACCCCACCCCACCCCACCCCACCCCACCCCACCCTCCTACTTCCCATTAAGATAGCACATTCCATCTTTGGGAATGATGTTCAAACAAGGAAAGCCTTGGTACATTTTGAGGACTTGCATCTGAATATTACATTAGTGCGCATGCATTGTTTGTTGCATGCAAGTTTTGTTATCCATCTCTCTGGCACAAGACCACCTACTCTTCTATCGAGGATGGACTAGGATTTAAATACCTGTAAGCTGTTGTTGTTGTGGTTGTTGCTGCTTGTATTTAAATGCATGAGTTCACACATAGGTGTTAATTTAAACTCACAGATCTTTAAATACAAAGGACTTTACACAGAGTTTAAAGCTTAAAGTCTCAATGGAAAGACTTGAATGAGAAAATCTCTTAACTCAGTACTTGGCTGTCTCCAGATGGGATTTGACTTAGATCCAGTGCTTTAACCACAAGGCCAACCAGGTGCAGAAACCACATGACAAGGAGTGCCTCTGAGACCCCTCATAGACTTTAGCACCGGGCAGGATATGCCCGTCATGGCCAAATGCTGCCCATCATTTCACTTGCTATTTTCAAACTTACAAAGTAATGATCTTCAAAAATGTCGTACCTTCCAGATCGTTCACAATGGGTTGTTTTTTTTAATTGACCCTGTGCATACACACATTCCCTGCACACACACATGCTTTGCATAAACTGACCCACAGAATAAACAAAGATCATTGCTTGAAACAGTTTTTAATCAGGGACTTACAATATATATACATAGGGATAACAAAAAGAATATCGTAGCTCCAGAAAAACAAAACATATGACAGACATGTTACACTCAGTGGGTGTTGTTTTTTTTTTCATAAATATCTATTTATGATAAACTATGATACTCTTCAATATGACTATGTATTACAAGTCTACACTGTGGAAAAAGAATGAATAAACTTCAACATTTCGTACCCACCGCAGACATGACAGAACATTAATGATAAGATCACAGGGCAGCTAGACAGGAACAGCCCTCTATGAAAACATGACTTTCACCGATTTCATCTTTCTTTTCAGCCCTTTACTTTAAAATGTTCATAATAACGTTCATTCCTGCACACACACACACACACAAAAATCCATTGTACACACTTAAAACATGCAGCATTTGTCACTGTCTGGTTCAAATTTCACACCTGTGTATCTCGGTTAAAAAATCATTCCTTTTCATTATTGAGGTTCATCACCTGGAAAATATAATCTGAAAAGCTGTAACTTCCCACTGCAATACACCTACCTGAGACTTTTTAATTTGATGTGGAATTGGAGGAGGGGGGTGGGGGGGCAGAAATCATCCATCATACCAATCCATTTTGTTTAAGCCGTAAATTACTCTTGTGATCCAACAGGTACACATACACCTGTGCCTAAGCATATATAACACAACTGAACATTTTCTTGGATCTTTTGTGACTTAAAAAAGATGACCAATTCACTTCCCCCCACCCCCAATAATCATGCCCAGTGACTCTGTATTGATTCCATGCAGTGCAGCATAGGAGAATGATGAAAGCTGTACATTCCACAAATCCTCAAAGTGCTGTGGTGGTACTGGCACCCATCCAGACTGTGCCAACATCACTGACATCTTGGACAGCAAAGTTGCTGCTGAACTGAATACATTCTCTACAGCTCTGTTCACAGCTTATGCAAAATAGAACTACAGAACAGGTACATATATCTTTTTAAAAAATCTTTTTTTTTTTGCCTGGATTAACCATAGATTACAAAGTTGCAACAGATTCCTTTCTAAGTCTTTCTGTAGGTTAATGTATATTAATAAGCTACCAAGTACTTTTTGTGTGTGTGCTTTATAACATCTTCTTTGTACTGAACAGCTCTGACAACCCTTTCCAAGTGTGCCTGAAACTCAAACAAGATCATGCCTGTATGGACTCTGAAGCTTGAAAGAGGGAGAAAAAAAATAACAAGCACATCGGCTTGAAATATCACATATGTATGACACACTTTGTTTTGTTTTTTTAATGGCACACCCCCATCTTCAAAAGCAATGATGATTAAATGGAGGACACCCACTGTAAACATCATTCTTCTTCTCCTTGTGGTTAATAGCCCTGCTGACCAGACAGAGATGCATCCTAAATGACACTTTCCCAATCACATTCCTTTCATGTATCAAAAACATTCCAAACAAAAGAAATCCTTGTCAATCAAAAATGAAAATTTAGGAAAGAAAAAATGTATCAGTGTAATGGCTTCCTCTGTTCATCATTCCATCCTAAGTATCATCAGAGGTGTTAAAAAAAAACAACAACCAACAAACAAAAAACTCAGAATACATGAAAAAGTGATGCTCCACATGGTACAAATAAACCAGTACCATTCCAACAAGAACTGGGCCCAAGGAGAACTCCTGGACTGTCCCCATAACGCAACAGACTCAAAAGTGCCCAACAGCCAAGACCCCAAAAAAAGAGAAAAACAAAATGTGTACACACACTGGTGCAAAATATAAAACTTAAAACTTCAGCCCAACAAACTGGTTTGGCTGAAAGTGAGGGAGGAAGAGGCAACAGAACAGAAAAGGGATGGTGCAAAAAGGGCAACGGGAGAGGGAGTACGTCCAACGGATGACCTTCCTCATGGTGGGAGACACAGTTTACAACCAGAGTTCCCTCCCCTACTCTTGACAAGCCTTCCATCAGCTGCAGCAATTTAAAATCTGCAGCTTCACTAATCTATTGTGTCTCTAATTGTTCACACTGTCTACATAATGTGTCTCTAATTATCCACGTTATCTATATAATGTGTCTCTGATTATCCACGTTATCTATATAATGTGTCTCTAATTATCCACGTTATCTATATAATGTGTCTCTGATTATCCACACTACCTATATATTGAGTCTCTCATTATCCACACTCCATAAGGTGTCTAATCTATATAATGTGTCACTATCCACACTATCTATGTCATGTGTCACTAACTATCCACACTATCTATGTCATGTGTCACTAACTATCCACACTATCTATGTCATGTGTCACTAACTATCCACACTATCTATGTCATGTGTCACTAACTATCCACACTATCTATGTCATGTGTCACTAACTATCCACACTATCTAAGATGATAGGATTCTCTTCTTTCAAAAGTGGTGCCAGGCTCAACATAACTGTAAAACGAAGCTCTTTATGTATAAGAAAGAAAGGGGGAAAAAACATGACGATGAAGAGGAGGCCATGTACTATTATAACCATTTAATCATGTTCATCAATGTTTATATTTGGACTCAAATAACATTTTTAAATAGTGTAATCCTTGCTCCAGTTCAAAAGTCTGTCTTGCCGCCTACAAAATAAATTAGGATAATGAGACTGAATTTACTGATGCAGGTGAGATTTCAACCAATGACTGAATGAGATGGGGAAGTAAATCTGTAGATACCATGGTAGTTCCCGTGACATTGCCCATTGAAGTACACAACATAAAAAAATCATGTAGTCACACATTCTTGTATACACAGACTTGTGCAAACAAACTTGCATGTGCAAACAATCCCCACTGCCCCAACATCCACACACATGCACACACAATCACAACCTCAGTATGTCAGCTGATAACTCTGTAGCCAGCAGAGCTTTCTCTTGAATAAGGGGCTTAACCACAGCCAGCAACTCATAAATTATGCAGCACAATTAATGTACAACAAAAATAAAGAGTAAAAATTTCTTCCTTACGCTTTTAATATTGTTTAAACAATATTCTCCACTACTTGACTCTTCTAAAACTTCTGATACTTTTTACAATCCACAGAGATACTGTAACAAAAATAAAAACCAGCGTCTGTAAATAAAGGCATCAGACAACAGTTACAGTTGAAGCTGGTTGTAGCTAAGTCAGTTGTCATGAAATCCCACTGACCCACAAGTTTCCTTCAGCATGAAAAGTGAAAACTATGCTTTAATCAAATCAACTATTGGGGGGTCAAGAACATGGAGATAGTATCCATTGCTACTGGTGAGTTTCATAATGTCCCTTACTATCCCTTGTCCATTTGACCTAAACCAGGCACCCTCAGTGCCCACAACAATGGCAATATGTAGAGAATGGACTGTTAAGGTCAGGCATTCAGAACCTTCAAACCCATGGCTGTTCAAATGCAGTCTACAGAAGCTCATATATATTTCACATCTGCAAGCATGGACTGTGTGTGTGTGTGTGTGTGTGTGTGTGTGTGTGTGTGTGTGTGTGAGAGATTTATACAGCAGAAAAGAAAATACAGCGGAGAATTTCAAGGTAGAAGGAAACAAAAAGAACTGAGCAGAAACACGTTGATTTGGAAGGCAAATACAGTCGAGGTGTACTACATGCATGACATCTTATAGAACCACAGGATGACAATGATTTTCATTCATAGTCAAGAAAAGTCGCTGACTGGCTAGAGTGATGTGAAGCAAGACATTGGTTTTTTTTCAAATGACTTCTTAGGTATAAGTGTGCTTAATGCATATGAAATGGTTTTGTGTTTGTTTTTCTTCGCTGATAGGGGGCCTGTGAATGTGACCCCTCCCCTCCTCCCTCCTGTCCAATCGGTTTTGTGTCTATGTTGTATATTTTCTTCTGTTTTCTGGACTGTTTTTAATCCCTGATGGAAGCCTAGGACATTGACCCCTTCCATCCACTCTTTCTCTCTCTTCTCCTCAATCCACCACTCCACCTCCCCACTCCACACCATCCCCCGCCCCCTCCCACTTCCTAATGTCTTGATAATAACAATATCTGACCTCTTCACTGTATTACAAATGTATTGCAAAATAAGGAATGTTGATTGCATCCATCAAAGCCTTGGTTATCACACAATGTTGATAGTTGATGGTCAGTGCCCACTGATGGCTTAGTTTGTACAAAACTGAAATTGTGAGGCTGTGTTTCATGACAACTGCAGTTGACAAAGGCTGGTTACCCTTTCTGTCAGTTCTTGAAACTCGTGTACTTTTAGCAAACTTTGAAGTCACACGTACACTGAAGACAGACACTGACTCTAGACGTACCGATTCCTAGATTAGCTTATCTATATTTTACTAAATACAAAGAGACAAACGGGGGCAGTTAAATTTTTACCATCTTTCTTGTGTCAAAGCCAATACGGGTGCGCAATTCATGCTCACCTATTTCCTTCATTAAACTGCGATGCGATTTGTGATGCTGAGTAAGTGCTGTTTTCATCAATACTTGACATGTTTATGACAGACCAGAGCCCTATACATTCTGAGAGATCTCTAAACTAACTAAACCAATGGACCAATCAAGAGCACACGCCTCTCTGCTGTTTTATCTCTCTTTCATGCTTACAGACGAAGTTCACTGGTGATGTCAGAAGAAATGATGATCTATAAACACAACAATGTCAACTAATTCATTTAATAGAGTCCCTGTCTTCCTTCACCTGTCCTCAAAATGTTTTCAACAGAGAAAAACAAAACTGACAACCTCTTACTCTGAAATTTTCAAACTACCAGCAGAAAGTAACTACTACATTATAAATGTCCAACATAAAAATTTCTTCATGACACAAACAATAACAACAAAGCTTCCTTTCACACATGGGTGGTGTCCTGAAATAAAATCCACAAATATATCTTTTACATATAAATGATCAGAGGTGAGTGTAACTGTCACATAGAGAGGGAGAGACTCTGTGCGTGTGTGTGTGTGTGTGTGTGTGTGCATGTGTGTGTGCGTGTGTGATATACATATGAATCAACAAGACAACAATACCATACACTACAATATTAAACAACAAATCAGTACTGTTACCAATAAAACGCTATCTAGTTTCAGATCTCAATTGTCTTCCGCTCACAATGCCAGCATTGGAGCTTGAAGTCAAAGGACAGAATAAAACAAAGTCACTACATGTAATCTGGGAATATACATGCAGTAGGACATCACAAAATCAAATCTATTATACATATTAATAGTGATCTCTATGGAGGGATGTTTACTTGATTCACAATCAAATACATAGTTTACAAATATTTCACACAATAGCACTTCCATTTCACAGAGAATATACATGCTAAAATGACATTGTCTCTGGAACTACTTTTTTCTCTCTCTCTCTCTTTTGCCATCATCTTCCACTAGAAGATTCCTGAATCAAACGCCTAAAACAAAAAGGCATCTACGAATACATGCTGTTAAGAGAAAGTCAAAGATCCTGTAACCACAATGGGATTTTAAGAAGCCTATTAGTACATTACAATCAACCAGGTTATATAATTTTTCTTTCTTACTACAACCAGTAGCAAGGAGACACCCTCTGCGTTTACCTCTGCAGCTAACAATGATTCAGACAATGCCTCACACTGTGTCTCTGCGTTTACCTCTGTGGCTAACAATGATTCAGACAATGCCTCACACTGTCTCTGCGTTTACCTCTGTGGCTAACAATGATTCAGACAATGCCTCACACTGTCTCTGCGTTTACCTCTGTGGCTAACAATGATTCAGACAATGCCTCACACTGTGTCTCTGCGTTTACCTCTGTGGCTAACAATGATTCAGACAATGCCTCACACTGTCTCTGCGTTTACCTCTGTGGCTAACAATGATTCAGACAATGCCTCACACTATCAGAGAAAACTTTTCCTCTCTGGCTGGCATGCATTTACCATACCTCATATTAGCTGGGGGGAAAAAAACACACAAAAAAACTCAGCGATTTTCTATTTCGATAGCACACGTTTACCATGCCGCAAATTAGCAGAAGAAACCTTCTTCGGTTTTCTGTTTGGCTAGCACACATTTACCATGCCTCACATAAGCGGAACAAAGCCTGCGTGTTTTCCTGTTGGCTTTCACTATCTTGCCCGGTAAATGCTAAACAGGTCACCCATGCTGCCACCTGTTTGTTCAAGGCTGGTTATGCTGGCATGATCTCCAGGGCTTCCCCAATTCTGTCCAGGATTTGGATGCCTCTGTCGCTAACAATTTAATGGCGGGGTGGGGGGGGGGGGGGGGGGGGGGGGGATTTTCCCCATCCAATATTCTGACTCTTGCAAAAAATGCAATGTTCTCAAACTCTCATTTGTTTTAGCTCATCAATCAGTTCTTGCAATCAGAAAAATACTGGGTAAAGAATAGCTGATCCAAGTTTTCTTTGACTCTCACAAAACTGGGTCCTCATAATCATTACAGTGATTTATGGATATTATACACATCATGATAGTGCAACAAATACATGCAGCATGTCTTTTCCCCTTTTGACAGAAAGCCCCTTCCATACATACATCTGCAGGATTTTCTTTCTTTTTTTAATCTAATTATTGCTATAAACTGTACTAACACATGAATACCATCTCATTTGTGTTACATTTGCAGTCCAGTGAATTCATTTAACAATGAATAAAGTAAATGTACACAAATAGGACATTATGAAAGCCTCAGCTCAAACTGTGATGTTTTCACCTGTCTCAGTGTAATACTACAAGACACAAAACAGGAAGTAAAATATGAGGTATGGGAAATCAACGTTTTTGGTAAAGTTCTGCAAACTGCCTTAGTTAAACACTGAACCTGGAATACATTTCGTCTGATATTTATGTTTACCAACCACTGGCTTCCCACCATTCCACGCAATCCAGCACATCTGATAATACTGTTCACTGTCTGTGCCTGGCCTGTGCTGCAATGAATACCCGTAGTTTGCTTTATTCTAAAAACTAACTTAAGCTTCACTTCCAGAGTGTATAAATATAATAATGCTATTATATTCGTTCCACCTCTGCTGATTCAAGCAAAAACATGTAAGCTTGTTTTCTTTTGAACAAGACAGCAAGGCCGTTCTGTTGTCCTTGTTGAGCAATTTATATCCAATAATATATAAATCTCTTGGAAACTAAACAGTTTAAACTCACATCAATTATGATGACGTTTTGTTTTTCGTTGCTTTTTTTTTAAGTTGCAAAGAGGGTGTCGAGGCTGATTGTTTCCTCTTTTTCACCTAAATCAATGTCCTGTAAAACAATACAATTTGCTTTTTTTTTTTCATCTTCAGTTGATTGCAAGGGAAAGAACTCTCAGTCATGGGCTCTCTGCCAGCGATTTTTCACTGAAAATGAAAAATTAAAATTTTCAAATGTTCTTCAGACCACATTTTTGTTCAGAGATTATTTCATGAACTAGAATACCCTTTTGTTTAGCATAAAAACTATGTGTTGTATAAATTATGATTTGCTTACTTTGTTTGGGGACTGCTTGATCTTGATGTTCTGCTCTTTTGCAGTCGACATTATTTCTTCAGAAAGTTGAAAGCTCTTATCTATATTTGACAAATACTCACCCACACATTTACTACCGTTCAAATCATCCTCTTGCATGGAAAGGACTGCTTCTGGGAGTGTATACATCAATACAATCTCTCCCGCTTCCTCTTTGCATGCATGAACTTCAGCCAGCATGTTTGACGATTGTCCACCATTTCGTTGCATCTTGTCTACAAGCTGGCTCAATGTTCAATATGGAGCACAGCTTGAGAGCCCTTATAATGTTGAAATCATGTTGATTTGTGATGTAATGACACTTCTCTACTGGACTGGACTGCCGTCCACAAATCAGGAGAAACCCATGGCCCCAGCTACGTTATGAAGGGCTGACCTCTCATGTAGGCAGTCAACAGTTAAACAACAGGCTCTCAAATCTTGACAAAAGCATGCATTCACAATCGAAACTGTGATTTTACTACTTCACATTTAGGTACACCTGTTCAAATATTAGTGATTTCTTTTTACAATAAAAAAAAAAAAAAAACAACTCTTAAACTCCATCATTTTCTTCCCCAAGAAAGAGCCATCAACATCTTAATTATGTCACTGTTTCAAGTCGATTTATGCTTAAAGTTGTCTTTTACATCTACTGAGTGAACTATGATAAGATCTTCAATACCGATGATGGCAAATCTCTCTGAGGTTGAGATCTAATATTAACACTATGTATTTTAACATTCTATAGAAATGGAATACAAAGAAATAGAAACCAGAGATTATTTGATGAAAACTGTTCATATCAACTATCTACTTCAAGTATAAATACATTGAATGATCTGCAGACAACTAATTCAAGCTAGGCGTTAGATCCTGAAAAAATAGACACTCCATTTCAAAACAATGACAATTTACATATTTTAAGTTAAAAAGAAAATAATCCAGCATATTTACAAGATACAATCCTGCTTCATAAAAATATCTTGATAAACAATAATCCTATGTTATCATGTAACAAGAGAAAACAACGCAAACTACATAATACACTGGTTATTTTGTAAATTACTTTTCACATTCTGCAACAATGTGATGACTGGAATGAGAGTATGGAAAAGTTGATCCGGCTTTCTTTTTCTTTCTTTTTTTCAACTTTCCGTTTCAACAAAATGAGTCATGCACAATCAAATTCTGCTGAAGAAAACATGACACAGGCGTCCAACAGATGAGCAAGGGGGGGTGCACTGTACTATGTACACTTCAGCTCATCCCTTCTCATCCAGCATGCTGTTACAGCTCCCCCTTTATCCCACAACAGCTTTGTCAACAGTCGTATCACCAATCACAGATTCATGGAAAGTCTACAAAATGACATGATGGCTACAGGATGGAGACACAGACAAAATACAACCTGATCATATTTCAGACTGTGCTGAATTTCAGAAACAAGTGGTGTGGTGTGCTCCATGACATGCAGATGCATGCGGTGTGCGTGAGTGGGTTTATATGTGTGTACATGTGAACTAACCACAGAAAAACCAGCAACCAAAACAGTCCTCCAGCTCTGAGCCAACAGATGTGACAGACGATGATTGACCTAGGTCCCCACCCAAATCACACCACAGAGCAGCACTTGGATTCCACGGGTACTACAGACACTCTGCCAGAGGAGGGTTTACAATGCAGCGCACCACAAGACAGATCCGCGCTCCTGCATGGAGACGCCCGCACTTTCTTGCTTTGAGTCTGGCGCTTGGCTTCGCCTGGCATGGAGTCTCCCTCAGACACACAGCTGCAAATCTGGCTGAACTCCAGCGACTGACAATGACAGGGGCCACAGACACAACACACCTCTGTTGAAGACCTGCCAAGGTATTGCACAGGGGAGGCATGAAGTACGGCAATGGAGTGGGATTCCGCCTCGCTGACCACAAAGAGGGCGGAGTCTGAGTGCAGTCTGCTGGGAGTGGAGGAGTTGCTCCGGAAACTGGTGTTGCGGCTGTGCCGGGGCAGGGTACCGGAACAGATGGAACTGTTGTGGTCTGGGGAATGAGGGGTGGAGGGGGTCTTGTGGGGAGAAGAGTCGTTATCACAGTCGCTGCCTCTGCAGTCTGTCAGGAGGGCCCCTACCCCTGTGCTGATGTCACTCAGCTTACGGCTCAGTATCTTCAGACTGGTGTCTGTTAGGGACCCCTTTGAACCGCCGAAGCCACTGGAACAATGACGGTTGTTTTTGTGATGGCTCGAGTTAGTCTTGTTGTTGCTCTGGTTCTTGTCAGAACCCTCTTTCTTCTCACTCTTCCCACCACCTCCTCCCCCACCTCCTCCGCTTCCACCCCCTCCACTTCCACTATGAGAATATGATCCTTGAGAGGCGTTGCTTCCGCCACTGGTCCGAAGACGTCCGTTTCCTCCTATGCTTCCACCTGGACCGTCAGTGTCACTAGAATGGTCACTGGAGTCCCGCCTGTGGATGAACCTGTGCCTCAGCTTGTCCTTGCGGGACCGTCCCTCTGTGTCGTCCGTGTCACTGGCGTCAGAAGAGCTGCAACTTGTCCCTCGCTGACATGCCCCTCTCCGCTTCTTCCTCTGCTCATACTTACGAAGAATCTCTGGAGATGCAGAACTGTTTTCACGGTGGTGGTGGCTGCTAGTGGAGCCACCGAAGCGACGAGGAACTATCTTCAGCGGATCAAACTCATCCTCATCTTCAGATTCGTTCTCCTCGTGGATCTGATTGAGGAGCTGGGGAGAACTACAGACGGATTTGAGAGGCCGACGTGGGTTGACAGGGTCAGGGCTGGAGGAGGCGGAAGAAGAAACGTTGAGTGGCACCGAGGCATGAGGGTTGGTTGCAAAATCATCCAGGGACTCCAGCGACTTCACCGGTTTGATCACTGCTGCATCCATGTCATACTCCTCCTCCTCTTCATCATCATACTCATCGTAGGACTCTTCCTTGATGAGGCTACACTTGCGTGCGGCACCCGGTGGAACCATGAGACTCCCAACTGGCTCTGTGGAGGAAGAGGGTTGAAGCTGGCGTGATGTGGAGGTGGATGGATGGGTTCCGGGTGGGGATACCAGCGACTGGACATACTGTGAGGAGCCCGCATCCGCATTCTCTCCCGGAATTTCTTGTATGCTGCACACAGCGACACAACAAAATTTGTACACATCATCATAAAAAACAATAATCGTTATCTGTTAAAATTGTCTTAAATAACATAGTATTGATCTGTGACAGCTGTGCAGTCAAATAAATAGAGACAGAAAAGGAGATAGACATGCAGTATTTGAGTGACCTGTTTCTTGTCAATAAAGAAGCACCAGTACTACCAACTGACATAAATGAAAAAGGAATTGTGATATCATATTTCCATATTAAAACAATCATCTGCGAAACTGACCTTTTCAAAACATGAGTCAGACACAAAAGACAAAGAAAAGAAATGTATTAACAAACCATCTTCCCTGTAAAGAACACACTCTTGATTGGTTTTTATACATTCTCTTTTTTTTTTTTTTTCTTCAAGTACTTTTCTTTGGAGTACAGCAAATGACACCAGAGAAGGCATAAACTTTCACTGTCACAACTAGGCCAATGAGCAGCCAGTCTTTTTCTTTTTTTTCTCTGTGTGGCTGAATTCAATTCATGTTCTCTATGGCCGACACTATTTCAAATCATGTCAAACAAATGATGCAAAAGACATCTTAAGAGAACAATCCTCGCCAATATCTAAGGCTGACAATATCAGAAAGTACCAACAGATATCGGCAACATTGAAGGGCAGCTAAAGACGACAGTATTTCTCATCATGTCAAGCAAACAATACTAAAATACATCTTAGGAGAGCACTCCCAGAAAGATATCTAAAGCTGACAATACCAGAAGAAATCTAAAAGTTAATTTGACCTTGAGATGTCTCAAGCTAATTCAACTGTCAGTGCCAGTGAGCACACGGCAGCAACTCACACTAAGCCACTTGTTCCCTCTATGACCTATGCAAGCATTGGACACTAGCAAAGATGCACAGAGGCGGAATCTTACCGGTAAACACACAAGACCTGAGAGTGAATTCAGCCTGTGCTCAAGGAACTTAACATCGCCCTATCTTGACAGACATGTGAGTGACAAGAAAAACCAAAAGACACCATAAATTTTCATCTTTAAAACCAAACACAAACAAAATCTCAATCTCATTATCACACTACTGTACTCATACTGGACTAATGGTGTTCTCCTGTTTGTTCATATTCTACATTAACATGTAAGAAAAAAAATGAAATGGTTTATTTATCTAAAAAAAAAAAAAAAAATTAAAAAAAAAAAAAAAAAAAAACTTCATGCAAAAAGTAAGCATAACTGCATGCTTTCATAGCTGAGAACCAGCAGGCAGAACAGGGATGCAGATCTCCAGATACACATCACAGAAAGACAGGGAGGGCAATCCAAGCGAAAGCACACACACACACACACACACACACACACACACACACACAAAAAGCATAAAAATGCATGTTTCCTACAAGCATCAGCGACAGCAAAAATCAAAGAATGAAAATTCCCCTTCCAACCAAACCTCCACCCAACCCCCTTCCCCTCCCTTTTCACCTCCTTTCACCCTTCCACCCAACTGCATTCTTCCTTTCTCACCCTTTTTCAGCTTATCTCCCTTTACAATAGCCAGCCCTTAGAGGGATATCATGACTATTTAGACCTATCTGTGATGCATTGATAGGTGTGTATGCATGCATGAATGTGTATGCGTGAATGTGTGTGAGAGAGACAGGCAGAGAGAGAGAGAGAGAGAGAGAGTGTGTGTGTGTGTGTGTGTGTGTGTGTGTGTGTGTGTGTGTGTGTGTGTGTGTTTCTGTCCTAAATAATAAGTCATGCTGGAAACAAAATGTAGGATATCTGTGTATGTATATGTAACGGTAATTACACTGATAGAGGTGACAGAATTCAGGTAGGCAGCAGGTCAATAGCCCGTAAATCAACAATAAAACCAACTGTAACAGATGGCTAACTACTCAAAAAGATATTGTAAACCAACAATAACCCCTTCAGCTTTGACAAAACTTCATGATAAAAACCATATAGAATTTCAACAGACATGTTTAGTCTCAGACAACTGCAGAAAACACACACACACATATAACACACACGCACGCACGCACGCACACACACACACAGACACACACACACACACACACACACACACACACACACACATACAAATATGACAAATCCCACAGAAGCTGAATAGTTATGAACCTGATAATGCACAATTCTATTAATATTTTGCTCTGCCTAAACTATGTTCAAGAATCAGATCTGACAAACGGTGAAAGAAAGAAACCAATGATTGGGCATTGTGTGCTGAAAGAAAAAAAACAACAACAACAAACAAAAAAGACAAAAACAAAAACAAATAAAAAATGACAACAAAACAACTACAACAACAAAACATGATCACCACCAACAACAAAACAAACAAAAACTCTGGACATTACACAAAGGAAAATATATACATTATTCCTATGACTACTTCAGATTCCCTTGATGTTGCTAAAAACATTAACATTTTAAATCTGCTTCAAAGTTTTCCCAGGAAGTGCATACATTCAAACCATAAAAAGAATAAAACAATGAATCATTTCAAATGCGGTGAAAAAACACACTCATGCAAAGTAAGACAACCAAATACATGTACTTGAACCAAAAATGCACATCCAAGAAAACCCATAGAGTGCAGTGTGTAGCAAGAATCTCTACATATACATCTCTCTGCATGCTAACACCATTCATGCTCACTTCACATCACAAGTTGAGTGAGATAATGAATTCAACTTTTCGTAATAAAGATATGGAAAGAAATACCCAATATCACACCACTTTTCAACTCTTAGATGTTCATTTTCAGAGCCCAAAAAATCACTCCAGTACTTCAAGCTGAATCCCCGTCTTGTTGCCCAATCTTCTCTATCATTTTCCTGGCATTTTGCTCATGTCAGTCGTCCAAGATCCACCATGCACAGATCACACGGGCAGTCTGCAGCACGCTCTTATCACCCTGCTGTCAGCCCACCCATCAAAGAAGTCTCCATCCTGCTGCTATGTGTCACTTAAGGTGTTGTTCAGTAGCCCCTGTTCTTAACCAAATAAGCAGAAGCAACCAACTGGTCAGCCACTCATACTGACCACAAGAACTGCTTAGTCCCAGGGTGTCACTGAACCCCTCTGGAGGGCACACCAGCACTGCAGCCTCCCAACACAAGTACATCAAATCTGATGACCACCAAGACTAGGACAGAAACCCCACCATCAGCATGGATGTGGAAGAGACGCTGATAGTGGTGCAGCCACAACAGCATGGCAGAGATCCACTGAGTTTGTGAAAGGTTTTGTTGATTTCAATAGAGTGGAAGGGGGACAACACTGTAAGTGCTCCACTTTGGTTGGAGACTATTGTGACTCTTGGCTTCTTTTCCTTATATATGTACTGATATCGACATGGCTGGTCAGGAGACTTGAGCAGCATTACCAAAGGCTCCAGCAAGAAGCAGATGAGGCTCAACAAAGTAGTCCCATAGGTAGAATGGTTCCCTTTGTGCACAGCATGTCAATCTGAATATCAACCACTGGCAGCCACAAAAATCCTGCCATGTAAATTATTGTGCTGAGGTATGACCACAGACAACCAACCTCTGGCTCTCTATACTGTCGGCCACAAAACATCTTCACTGTTTGTGCCTTGTACCTCCACAAGAATACAGTCAGCTATTCATCCCGCAACAGTAAACAAAGTGGTGTTGCTCATGCTTCACACGGTACACAGTTGTGCTGCGTTAAAAATGATACATAGTCCGTGCAGATCATGTGACGAGTGCCGGTCAGACTAGGCTCCAGGGTGCTGTAGTACCTGCAGCATGCAGTTGGCACTAAGTCAGTAGTGTACAAGTGTCAATATCTACCCTTGACCCCGACACCTGACCACCTCAGCAGCCGGGGGCCCCAGCGCCTCCAAGGACTCCACCACCTGTAGCGGCCTACTGTGTCAAACACAGGACAGAGGGAAGGGTTACAAGTCAAATTCCATCTCTCCATTCAGACCATGTGGTTTACAGCCCAACTGACCACAGGAGGCCTTACCAGGGCTGTCCAGAGTCAGAATACAATCTCTGTGTGTGCACATATATATATATATGTGTGTGTGTGTGTGTGTGTGTGTGTGTGTATGTGTTTGTGTGAGTGTATATGTATGTGAATGTGTGTATGTGTGTGCGTATGGGGGGGGGGGGGGGGGGGGGGAAAGTAGCATGCATATTTCCTCTTTCTTCTGTGAAAATACAGAAGCTCTGAATGCAAACCTTCCTTCATATTGTGTAAAGCTTATAACACCTACCTAAGGTAAGGTAATGTTGCTTATAGCCCAACCGACCGCAAAGGGCCATCTCGGGGCTGTCGCCACGTTGAAGTCAACCCACAAGTCATTGTTATAACGCACCTTCTAAAAACACACCGGAAATTTTGTTAAAAATCTTTCCTCCATAAAATCTTTAGATCAGATGAAAAAGGTGAATCATTTTCAGAAATTCAAAGATCACGTCAGGTGGGACATCTCTGAACATGGTTTTCATTGAGTCTGCTGTAAAGTGTTTACGTCTCACATCATGCAAGTCTCAACACGCCAGAAGAATATGTTTCACTGTGAGTGGCACATGACATGGAATGCACCACAGAGTTTCTTCACCTTTTAAAAGATAAGAATGGGTGTAAAAGGAGTGGTCTGTATGCAAACAGCACAAAACTGTTTCTTCTTTACGGCTGGCTCGGAAACAGGGTAAAAACTCTTTCAGGTTTGGACGGACTTTAAATAGTTTTGTTATCCGTCAGCGCGTTCTGTTCCTCTTGCCAGAGGTTTCTGACATAAGCCTGAGTTTTGGTTTTCAGATCAGTGTGAGGGGTAGACAACCTGCTCAACTCTTTCTATGTGGCGCTCTTGGCAAGTTGATCGACCACTTCATTGCCTCGAATGTCCACATGGCTGGGAACCCAAGCAAAAACTATATTAAATCCATCTGATCTGAAAGCAGGTGTAGAGTTCAGCAGCTGAGGGTGCTTGAGGTTACGGCCAGCAATGGCCTCCAAAGCAGAAAGGGAGTCGGACAAAATGAGGAAATCTTTATGTCTTGATTTAGAGACCAGTTCAAGACCCTGTTATCTTTTCATCAAAAGGCAACTGGCAATTGCCAGTAATTCACACCACTCATGTTCACATAAAAATCAACAGGCAGATGTTTGTATGCATCTCACTGTAAAGTGTCAGTCCAACACACATTTTTGTGGTAATGACGGGATGAACACTACTAAGTCTTCTTGTAATAGTGGGATGAACACTACTCACTGTTCAAATGTCATCTTTTATAGGAATAGAAGCTAGAACATTGTACTGATCATCAAGTTGGACCACAGTGATAATAACAGAAACAAAGATCAAGATCAAGATAATATTAAAGATCCCCCCCTCACAGTACTAACTCCCTCCCTGAAAAGATTTATTCTGGAACATTTTCCTGTTTGTTTCTGCTACACTGGCCTCCCAATCAAGAGTCCCTTTCTTTAGAAATGCCATTCTCAACCATTTCTTAGAGGGATCACATAGACGGTTCTACAGCACTGATACACACCTGTAGTATGTTATGTCACTCACTCCGCATGCTATGGTAACAGTCAACCCATAATTGCTTGGAAAAACACAACAATTTCAGAAACCACAAACAAATGAACACTGCAAAAAATATAATGCACTGCAAAAGCATTCCTGACAATAACGACACTGAAAATAACAAAGAAGTCAACAAACTCAAGTCATGTAACGTCAAAAAAAACCAAAGACATCAACACAGATCAGCTCAAACCGAAGACTTGTCATTCCAAAAGTAACAATGCCACAGGGCTCCACCACTGGGGAGAAACATTCCGGAATGCTGAGGTAGGATCATACAGGGAGGTAAACCAAACTAAACGAGGAAAAGGCAAATTACACGTCAGTAGGACGATTGCGCGCCCTCATGCAGCCCAAGTTGAACTTTCGCCCTTTGCCCTTTCTGCCCCCCTCCTTGGCTTTCTGCTCAAAGAAGTTGGTCAAGACGGAAACCTTCAGGGCCCTCTGTGGCTTCTCGGCTTTCTGCAGCTTCTGGCTGTCTTCCCCTGGGTCTGACTTGGACATCACCACACTGTGGATCATCAGGCTGGACGGCTGGCCCACCGCTGCAGCCGCTGGCTTGTCTGGCTTCAGCTTTCTGAGGACTGGAGACAGCTTCATGGGGCTGATGGCTCCCAGACGGCTGGTCGATGAGGTGGCTTTGTCTGTCTTCCGGCGGTCCAGAGTCATGCTAGTGGTCAGACGTTTGACAAAGCAGGCACCGGCGCCACCGCGAGGCTCTTCCACCGGGGAGGAGATAGAGATGATGGGCGAGGGAAGGACTGCTGGCACGGGAGCTGTCTTGGTCTTCTTAAGTTCTTTCTGCTTGCTAGCCCAAAAGGACAATGAAAACAGTGTGAAATGAGGATACTCTTAAGGCTGCAAATTCAAACACAATCCCAGACAAGACGACAAATGCTTTTATTCAAAACATACATTGAAACCAAGATGTGACCAGGAAAACAAAAGGAATTAGTAATGAATGCACCTATCAACACACACTGTTTCACAGACACATTCAATTTGTACACACAAAGAGTCCCCCCACCCCCACCCCCCAAACCTCCCTCCCTCCCTCACTTCCCATCAAAACAAACAAACAAAAATAAATAAGATAAAAAATACAGGAAAGAAAGAAAAGGGTATAAAAGAAGAACAAGCAAGAAACTATAACACTACAAAAGGAAACTGATGACTGATACAACACAAACAGACAAATAATACTAACATTTGTTTAAGACTTTATGCAATCAATGAAATACATCTGCAAAACTAAACAAAGTTAATGCCATATAAAATTTTAAACACACAAATAAGAATGACACACATGCACAGCCCACTTCTAATACAATCTGCTTCTTTCCCAATTTCACTGTGAAATAACAAGAAGTTTCTTTAACACATGAACCAATATGAGTCTGACAACAGCAAGATAGTGTCCCTCATTGCACCATCCTCTCATTTCCTGTAATAGAAAACCCAATGCATAAACAAGTCAGCACACACATAACACAACACCATACATGTGTACACACACACACACACACAACACACACACACACACACACACCACACACACACTCAATACCACACACACACACACACACACACACACACACACACACACACAACACACACACACACCACACACACACCACACACACACACACACCACACACACACACACAACACACACACACACACCGCACACAACACACACACACACACACACACACACACACACACACACACACACACACACACACACAACACACACACACACACATACACACACACACACACACACACACACATACACGCATCGCTCATAAATCGCACACATCAGAACACATGAGAAAGAGAAGGTGAAGCAGCTTATACAGCTTAATCAAAGGCCAAAATAAAGCGCCAGGAATAGGGGGGAGGGGGGGGAGAGGGGGAAGCACCAGGCACCCAGCTACTTAATGAAGAGCGATTGCCACAATAGGCATTCTTTCTGCACCATTGGCTAATGCAATCTAAATACTACAGAGTACAGTCAGCATAGCGGAATATCAGAATGTGAAAGGTTAAAAACCAGTGAGTCAGTTTGACTTTCCTTACTTGTTCATTTGGTTCATGTCATCCATATCCTAGGGTTTTGTTAGCCCATGTCACCCAGTCCTATCCATATCCCAGGGTTTTGTTAGCCTATGTCACCCAGTCCTATCCATATCCTAGTGAATGTTTGGCCTACGTCACCCAGTCCTACCCATATCCCCGTGAATGTTTAGCCTATGTCACCCAGTCCTATCCATATCCCATGGTTTTGATAGCCTATGTCACCCAGTCCTATCCATATCCCAGGGTTTTGTTAGCCTATGTCACCCAGACCTATCCATATGCCAGTGAATGTTTGGCCCATGTCACTCTGTCCTATCCATATCCCAATGAATGTTTGGCCCATGTCACCCAGTCCTATCCATATCCCAGTGAATGTTCGGCCCATGTCACCCAGACCTATCCATATCCCAGTGAATATTTAGCCCATGTCACCCAGACCTATCCATATCCCAGTGAATATTTAGCCCATGTCACCCAGTCCTATCCATATCCCAGTGGTTGGCTGGCCCATGTCACCCAGTCCTATCCATATCCCAGTGGTTGGCTGGCCCATGTCACCCAGTCCTATCATATCCCAGTGGTTTGTTGGCACATGTCACCCAGTCTTATCCATATCCCAGTGGTTGGTTGGCCCATGTCACCCAGTCCTATCCATATCCCAGTGGTTGGTTGGCCCATGTCACCCAGTCCTATCCATATCCCAGTGGTTGGTTGGCCCATGTCACCCAGTCCTATCATATCCCAGTGGTTGGTTGGCCCATGTCACCCAGTCCTATCATATCCCAGTGGTTGGCTGGCCCATGTCACCCAGTCCTATCCATATCCCAGTGGTTTGTTGGCACATGTCACCCAGTCCTATCCATATCCCAGTGAATGTTTGGCCCATGTCACCCAGTCCTATCCATATCCCAGTGGTTGGTTGGCCCATGTCACCCAGTCCTATCCATATCCCAGTGAATATTTAGCCCATGTCACCAGTCCTATCCATATCCCAGTGAATATTTAGCCCATGTCACCCAGTCCTATCCATATCCCAAGTGGCTTATCTATTCCTCCCTACCCTCCACATTGCTTCTCTTGTACCTCATCCCCATCTATGCTCCACAAAAACTCCTCCCTCCAGTTTGCCTTTCACTCTCCTCACTCACACACACACACACACACACACACACACACACACACACACACACACACACACACACACACATACACAGAAAATAGGGCGACAAGATAAGAAATGCATTTTTAGCCATGTTATCATTTACAGACAGAAACCAAACTTTGAATATGTAAATTTGAACACTAGAACCCACATGTACGTAGAATTATTAAGCTTTCCAATGACTTTTTGAATGTTTCTCAACTCTAAAATCTCTTTTTTTTCTGACATGTAGTTGTCAAACACTTTTATTTCCTAAATCAGGTATTTAACACTCAACTGTTTCAAAACTATTCCAGATTGTAAACGATGTGCTGGGATTGATGGGATCCGCAAACATGATGACGAAAAAATGGGATGACAGAAAAGAAAGGCAAAAAAAAAATCTCTTTTACTCTGTGTGTGTGTGTGTGTGTGTGTGTGTGTGTGTGTGACGTATATGTGAGTGTGTGTATATGTGAGTATGTATATGTGTGTGTGTGTGTATGCACCTGCGTGCGTGTGTGCACGCGTGTGTTTTGCACACTCACTAGCATTTACATAAATTCACACTCACTCACTCACTCACTCACACACACACACACACACACACACACACACACACACACACACACACACACACACACACACACGCGCGCGCACACACACGCACGCACGCACGCACACACACACACACACACATACACACACAAACACACACACACAAGCACACACACACACACACACACACACACACACACACACACACACACACACACACACATCCAAGGAGAAAAAAGGCCCAGGTCCCTAATGACTGACACCAATCCCGGCCAGGTGACTACAAGGATGAGGATGGTGCACACAGTGGATACAGTCACAGGTTATGGTCATGCACTGTTGCTTGTTGTTTCTGGTTAAACATGTCATCATTGCTATGTCAGGCAATACATTGTCAGTGCAGTTAGTGTTAAAATGGCAACATGACAGAATTGTTCAGTGTAACAATAGATGCAGGACACAGAGTGAGGGGGATAGAGACAGAGACAGAGAGAGAAAGAGAGTGTGTATGTGTGAGAGAGAGAGAGAGAGAGAGAGAGAGAGTGTGTGTGTGTGTGTGTGTGTGTGTGTGTGTGTGTGTGTGTGTGTGTGTGTGTGTGTGTGTGTGTGTGTATGTGTGTGTGTGTATGTGCATGTCTGTGAGTGTGTGAGGAATGTGACATATATGTGTTTGTGCGTGCATGTGTTCATGCGTGCGTGCGTGCATGTGTAAGTTGCTCTGCATGTGCAAGTACTTAGATGTAAAGTACTGAACACGGATGTAATATATGTAAATTAGGCCTTTGTATGTCTCTATACTTCCTCATGCAACAGCATCGAAAGTGAACATGTTAATTTAAAATTAACTCAGTAGCCCAAACTGAGTATGTATGTTTAAAGAGACTTCTGTCCAAAGCCTCAAAATCATCTACTGTGGAACATATAAACCTACACAACAAAGCTTCCAGATCTTTGCAAAAGATTATGCACCTATTCAAAATGCCAAAACCTGTAATTTAATGTTCTGCTCCAATTTTTTCTTTCATTTCTTCTGCATTTCATTTATTTTACCTACTCAACCACATGTATGAAAAGCTTCCATAACTTCACTCCCTAAAACCAAATTCCTCACATTTCTGTCTTTGTGGTCATTCTTAGACAACTGTCTGCTTGTCAATTTTGTAACCGGCAAGTGTGTTCATGAGTGTATTAGGATGGAAATGTGAAGGATGGGGTGCTGCGATGAGAGAAAAATAAAGAGAGATAGCTCTAAAGGATGTGGGGTGGGGGGGGGGGGGGGGAGGGGGACAAGGGAGGGAACTGTTGTAGTTAATTCTAAAGATTAATTAATGAGGTTACCAAGTTAATATCAGACCAGTTCATTTTTGCATGTTGCAAAACTGAGCACGTGCAACAGCTGCACTATCCAAAACAGCCCCATTAATCAAATGAAAAATGTTCAGCCTTTTCTTGTAATCATTTGACACCTACTCATACACTATGAATCTCTCTGTCTCTCTCTCTCTCTCTCTCTCTCTCTGTCTGTCTGTCTGTCTGTCTGTCTCTCTTTTGCACAGATGCACATCTTATAATTTGTCTGTCTCTGAGCATCTCTGTCTGCATGTGTACATCCCAAGCAAATATGACCAGATACCATTTTCTGAACAAGCCTAACAGTAGCCCCATGAAAGGAGTCAGTGAAGAGATCACGTTTTCATCCAGCAAACAGACCTAAACGACACATTCCTCAAATGAACTTGTAACATTTAAGCTTATGTCCAAGATGGTACAGCAGGACAGGGAAATGGGTGGAGGTGAGTGGGGGAGGCGGGGGGGGGGGGGGGGGGGGGAGAAGCTGAGCCAAAGGAGGGAGAGGGGGGTATGAATGGCACTACTCTTGCTTTGAACATTAAGAAAAGTTACGACACATTAACTCCTTGACCATTACTGACAATGCCGCAGGTCAGTGAGCGACTTGTTCCATTCTTCTGATGGATGGTGCAGTCACCTCGGGCCATGAGGCACCTCTGTGTGTCATGATCTTTTTCACCTTGGACAACAGAACTGGACTCAGCAGAACTTTCTGTGCCGCTTTTAATGGGAGACGCTGAGACTTTCACTTCAATCTCTGCTCACTGATCTGCTTTTCGGTCACCGTTCAGTGGTCAAGGAGTTCACACAACAGCAAAGACAAGACATCACATGGTAACTTCTGGGATTAATCCTGCACATGTGTATATTAACATCAGTGCGGTTGCTTCTGTCAGTAAACTGTGACCATGACATTATATGCAAGCACTACTATCAACACTGTACCAATATTAATCTGGTCATGTGACACTAATTTCTTAGGAATCAATCTGCCCAGGTAAGTCAAACTATATCAGTTACTATACTTGTCAAAACAATCAGGAATCTGTGAGTATCTAGAAGATTAAGTTAAAAACCATCAGTGTCAGAAAATGTTAGGATCCTGTGGGCACATCCGAATATATATACATAAATGTAAATGAAATACATGTCAAGTAAATGGCTTGCAAGGCTGCAACAGCATCTAAAGCCAAACTGTTTCTAGTCAAGAAAGCAAGAAGTTGCATTGGAGGTGCAGTGGTATAGCAGGATTACGCTGAAGTCCCTCCAAAATGTCTGACCTGATCTCATCGCTAAAGCTCACAGATTGTGTCGGTGGCGGAGACAACAACCCGTCCCAGCTTACTGTTGCGCTCGCAGACGTCCTTCTATGAAAATGCACATAAGTCAGCTTTCAACAGACTGATCCCCAGACAAAAAAAAGCACATTCTTTACACCTATACTTTTTTGTTCTTAAAGAAGAGCACCAGCATTTACGTATTAATGGAGCTTGAGCTCTGAGATAAACTATTACGAACCTCAGTATCTTTTGTTGTGAAATACACAATGCAGTCATGACAAGTCTTGCTTGTAAGGTATGTCTGATCTCAACAAGCATTTTAATGGGAGCGCACACATGCACATGCACACATGCACACACACACACACACACACACACACACACACACACACACACACACACACACACACACACGCATGCACGCACATGTACACATACATAATAAACAATTTATAAGTAGCAAGTTCTGAATCTAGACCTTTCCTTGTTTTATTTTCAACTGACTGTGTTTGATAAGAATACAACTTCTCCACTGGAGAACCAAGAAACAAAGTTAGGTTCAAGTGTGTCTCTATACCGTGTGCGTTTCATCCACATCCCTTCCTTCTTTCCATGCTATACCTACACTGAAGTCCACTGAACACCAGTTTCTGGGGACAAGAGATACCTGCTTTATGTTCACCAATGTCCATGCTGCACAGAGGTGTGTCAGACTTGGAACACAAGAGGAGTGAATGTGAGAATGCTGATGATGCAAAGACCATCACAGATCTGCCCTAACCTCACCCCTTTTTCAACAGCTGCATCCCCAACGACACAAATTCACTGTGAAAAAAAGCTAACATAAATCTGCACTAACCTCACCCCTTTTTCAACAGCTGCATCCCCAGTGACACAAACTCACTGTGAAAAAAAGCTAACATAAATCTACTACCATTCTCATCAAAATGTCAAAACAGTTGCTAAAGTTACTGAATCAGGAAAACTCTACACATCTATGACTAAAAATATGTAGTCTGTATGAGCATTCTGTACATCCCCCCTCCCCCTCCCCCCAATAGATTTATCCTTCCACCACACATGTTCTTTTCATTTCATTACAATCAACAGTTGTACAGTTTTTTGCATGGTTTACAGTTTCACCCAGCTTCATTACAATCAGTTATATCATTTTTACATGGTTTACGTTTCAATCATTTCCTTTACAATAAGCTGTATAGTTTTTATGTGGATTTTGCTACCTCCTGTTTCATTACAATCAGTTATATAGTTATTATATGGATTAAGTTTCACCCAGTTTTCGTCACTATCAGTTGAATAGTTTTTATACATGGATTAAGTTTCACCAAGTTTCATTACAATCAGTTCTTTACAAGTGGTTTCTATGGCTGAAGTTCTGGCTGAATCCTTGATCTGCTCTTTGGTCTGCAACTGACATCTGAATTCAGTGGGGTTCTCAATTGGTCACATTCCATTTTTAAAGTTCCACTAAATCAGATTGACCAGTTTTTAGTTAATCCTGCTAACAAAAAGCTGGCGGAAACCTAGCTACCTTGATGGATGTCAATTTGTTTACAAATTCAATATTTACTAAGCTACAACATAACTAAACAACCTACAACAGATAAAAATAATAAACAAGAAATGTAAAGAAGACAGATCCTTCGTAATAGCAAAAACACTGCCAGGGAAAAAAGAAAAAAAAAAAGAAAAGAGGGAAGACTCATTGCAGAATTACTAACGCTACACATTCAGTTGCCAAATCAAAAAAAAAAAAAAAAGATAGAATAAGGACACACACACATATACACAGACACACACACACACACGCACACACACACACACACACACACACACACACACAACCTTTTAAAAGAAGAGATTAAAAGACTAAAAGAAAAGTAACTAAGTGATTTCAAGACAAATAAACAAATGAAATTAGGAACAAAAAAAAAATAAAAAAAGAAAGAAAGAAGAATGAAAGGAGACATACCGTGGCGACAGCATCAAGGGTTCCAGCTGGGGCTTGGCAGTCTTGGAAGGAGACGGAGTCGACTGCTTGCGTAATATCCCACTGGATGGCTGCTGCAGCTGCTGCGTCGTCAGGTGATGCTCATGTTGTTGATGTTTACGAAGTCGACGCTCGATAAGCAAGTAGTAAGTGGCAGTGATGTGATTGTACGAGTCTTTTTCTATGGAGCTGTTCCAGGGAAGAAAAACATTACAAATGATATTCTAGGCAAAACAAGTATTAAAAATATGCGAGAATCAAAAAATGTACGTGATAAGTCGAAAAATGTATTGGTGAAGAATCTAAAAGGGCACTCTAGACAGCACAGAGCTTCACAAAAGTCAAACAACCTCACCCTGCGCCAATCCAGTCACTGTCTTGATATTTATATGGCCCATCTCCATATACAGATACATCAAACCTGTAAATATCTAAGCCAATTCTCATTGTCTCCAATGTAGCTTGTTACAGTGCTGGGACTGAAGAAACCTCCCCATCTACATCTCTAGCCATGATATCATTTTGCTCAAAGGATCTGAGTTGCGAACCAGATCCACACAAAATCCTACAAGTTTGTAATTCATGATATAAGTATGAAAATGTCAGAAAAATGCACTACCTGGTAATGTTACAGAAAGGGAACCAAAAAATTCCTAGACCAGCCTGGATGACCTGTATGGCTCGGAAATTGAGGGCCATATTCTACCTTTCCAACTAGTTTTATTAAAATCCAGTCAGCATTTTTGCACAGTCCTGATAAACCAACAGACATGTGTCAAAAGAACCAAAGCAGAGGTGATAACGTTGTGGAAACAAAATATTCCGAGGGTTTTTTTTTTTCTTTTTTTTCTGCTTTTGACAGAGAATGTCCATGTGCATGCATAAGAAACACGTGTAAATGTCTTCATGAGGAAACATGTTTTTACATAAAATTTTGACGGAAGTGACACTCAAAAGCCATTCAAGAAATTCACACAGAAAACACACACACACACACACACACACACACTTACTTTAACAATATCCGTAGAAACTACTACCTTACTCTAACCACTTCTTACATCTTAACGATTCAGCTGAAATGTCATTAAAATAATTCTTGAATTAATTATTAATAGATTACAAACACAGTGCAATAAGCACACAATGAAATACATCATCTTTAATTACGCAAAATGAATGTAATTTCTTACAAACTCCATAAAAACCTATAAAAATGTGAAGCTGATTCTTATGCAAATCTTGAATATTGAGTGCATATGACATTATATCTCTCATTAAATTAAAACAAAACAATCAATAAGATTAATTTTCTCTGTTCAAGGAAACAAATTCTTCAATGTTTTATTGCTGAACTTATTGATGTCATCAATGCGATATAATCCATTCCAAGAAATTTTTTTCTCTTAATTTTTTGTTATGAGACAACTGTAAAAAAAAAAAAAAAAATGGCACTGGACTAAAGAATTCTCAATATACACATGCATAGCTAGAAAAAAAATTGTTGAATGTTTTAAATGAATAATTAACAATGAAATATCAGCAACAAAAGAAAAAAGACAGACGAAAGTGCACACAATGTTTATATGCTATGTAAATAAAAGTATGAACACAGTCATGCATACACATACGCAGGTGGCAGTAACACTCAAGCCTACGCACACGCACACACACATGCAATCTTTCACACACTGATCAAATCCAGGATGAGGTGAGTTCTCGCTCACGAGTGGTGCAGTAGCTGATTTCACGTCTCTGCACATAATTCATTAACTTTGTTTTAATTACAAGTTGTATTGACATATCAAGTGCACAGAAATCTCAGTGAGTGATTAACGTGTCGACCAGTATGATTTTTTAGAGAAGCCGATGGCTGCATCGGGCACAGGCCACACAAAAGCAACACAGGATGTGGTGTCGAGAGGAAATGGTGGATTAACAGTGCAGATGTACTGATACAGTGTTGTGTTTGGACAGTGACGTCGCTCAAACGGAAGTGCCCTGTGGTGTTTGTGTGCTAATTCTTGGAGTACGACATGAAACTGTGTTCTGTGAAGTGTTCTGTGAAATGAGTGACAACAGAAACAAACGGATTTACTCTTCGTCTACAGATGATAGTGACACCAGTGTCTGTGTAGAACAGACAGTGAAACCTGATCGAAAACGTCAAAACATAGGGTCTTGTGTAGAAGAGGAAAAAAACAACAGCATGCCGGATCTTTCAAGTAGAGACATTCAAGTAGCCCTCGCTAGAATAGAAAAACGAACGGACGGTTTAGCCACAAAAGAAGACTTTGCAATCATGAAAGAAGACTTAAAAAACCTGACAACAAATTTCATGGAGAAGGTTAGTGCGCTTGAGGGGAGGGTCTTTGAAATGGAAGCGCAGAGAGAACAGCAAGACAAAGTAGGTCAAGAACTGAAAAAGAAGAATGAAACCCTACACAATATTATTAGGCAGCAGGAAATCAGAATTAAAGAAGTAGAAAAGCAGCAAAACGACCTGGATCAATACTCTTGGAGGTGTCATTTACGAGTTTTCCCGAGTCCAGGAGCGAGAGAATGAGACACCAGATGACTGTGTGCGCAAAATATGTACCATCTTCACTGACAGCGTGGGTGTCGATGTCAAACCTGTCGACATAGAGGTGGCGCACAGGACTGGGAGGCATAGTTCCGACCAACCCCGCCCAATACTCGTACGATTCTTTGACCGCAAGAAGCGAGACCAGGTGCTGACTAACCGCCGTAAGCTGAAGGGAAAGGGTACCAGCGTAGCAGAGGATTTGACAGCGACCAACTACAGGCTCCTACGAAGTGCCATGGAACATTCTGCAACGATGTCCGCCTGGACCAGCACTGGGAAGATACTAGCTAAAGTTAAGAATGGTGTCATTGTGAGACTGACAATTCACATGGATTTGGATGAAGCTTTCAAGCGAGCCATGTCACCAGCAAATGTTAGCATGGAGGAGAATGTGTTGGTGTTGAAATTTATGAAGAAAAAAGACAGGAAAAAAAAAAAAAAAAGATGGAAGGAACGTTGGAACATTCTCTGTGTGTGGGAAGAGGAAAAAAAAAGTGTGTAATTAAGCAGGACTGGATCAAATGACTTTACCCGAAAGAAAAAGTGAGTAAATGAATTTTCAAAAACAGAATTGTGAAAAAAAAAATTAAGATGTTAGTATGATAACAATATAATGACAGTTCAACAGCAAAAATTGAAAGCCGTGTGTTGTTTAAAACAAAATGGAGAGGGGAGAGGACAAAATAAAGAGAGGAGATTGAGGAGATTGGGGGTGTGGAACGGGGCCACTGTTGAGGGCTGGGGGAAGGACAGGAAGGAGTGATTTTGTACTTTTTGGGATTTGTTGTTATTTGTTTGGCAGTAGGTGCACACACAGTGAACACATGCCCATATGCATACACATATACATACACACCCACACTTATGATATAAGTATGCATGGATGCATGCGGGCACTTATAATTGGGTGTTAATGCGCATGCGCACACACATGTGCGCATGCATGCGCACACACGCGCACACACACACACACACACACATACACACACACACGTAAACAGGGGAAGAGAGAGAGAGAGAGAGTACTAGTCAATCTGTATCAACACATATAGATATACATATGTAAGAATATATAAGCATATACTTTCGGAAATACAAGTACATGTGCACACTGACACGCGGCCACACACACACACACACACACACACACACACGCACACACGCACACACGCACGCACACACACACATACATGCACGCGCATGCGCGCACACACACACACACACACACACACACACACACACACACACACACACACACACATACACACACACATACACACCATACTTTTAAACATGTAACATTATTATTTTCATAGCTGAATTACAGCTACAGTCAGTGAATCTTTTATACTCATACACTTTTTTTTTCTTCTTAATTTGATATAAAACTTTAAAAGTATGAACGTGTGTACATATAACACACACATACACTTACTCTCTCACACACACACACACACACACACACACACACACACACACACACACACACACACTAACACACACACATGCACACACACGTACACGATTGTCTAATATCACTTTTAGTAAACAGACGTTAAATTGAAGAATGAACACGTGTACTCACACACACACACACACACATACACACACATACACATAACATATATACAACACATACAAGAGCATTCACGCATATGTGCACACGTGCACATATACATGCACATGTACGAACATATACATACACACAGGCACATGTAAGTTAGAATAAGTATTTTGTAACTTACAAGATTATATTCATATCCAATATGTTTCCCCCCTCCTTTATTGTTATGGTGAATATGGTGAGGATGATGGTATTGCTGATTATGATGTTGATGACAATGTGGTGCCTATATTTATGTCTGGGTTCTTTTGGTAGATGGGGGAGATAAAGGAAAATATTATTGCCCCTTTGGGGAACCCCCAGCAAAGAGTGCAGATGTACCAAACTGGAAAAATATGTCACAGGGTTCACCAAGTGAGCTGTGAGAGGTTAAGCTTTATCCATGACATGAGCTCAGATGTTTCATATTGTATCAAGCTGAATGTATTTGTCACACACACACACGCACATACGCACACACACGCGCGCATGCACACACACACACACACACACACACACACACACACACACACACACACACACACACGTACGTGCGCACAGATACTTTTTTTTTTTTTTTTTTTTAGTAACTGTCCCATTTGTTCAACTGATGGTTACATGGTATTCACCGCCACCCGCCCTTCCCTCCCGTGTTTCTTCTCTTCGTAAGCAAGGAAGTGGTTACACATTTTTGCCGTTCTTTTGTGCCTCTTGATTGATAGTTATATATATGTATGTATGTGTGCATATATATATATATGTGTATATATGTATGTATGTGTGTGTGCATATGTATGTATATATATATATGTGTGTGTAGGTGTCTATGTATATGTATGTAGATACATACCATATTTCAAACAAAAACTTAAACAGTAGATCACTCGTCATTTTGAGTTGTATTCAGGAACACAGGTTATGTCACACTAATTATTGAGATACTTTGCCTTATGCAATGTGCTCAGCGAGACTCATTCAGAAATGTTATTTTATGTTCTACATAATTGTTTGTGTTTATTTTGTCATGTCCAAGAATTCCTTGTATCCATTTTTTGTTACAACAGGTCCAAGGTTTTTCTTTGTCATGTTTATGATATAATTTGTGATGTACATGATGATGATCATAGCATAGTGAAAACGAGTATGGAGAGCATATGCAGCACTAGCAGTATGAAAGAACATTATGGGAATGGATAGTTTGGTGATGTCATCTCTAAATTGCCAGGGTCTGGGTAACTATGAAAAACGAAAAGATGTCTTTCAATATTTAAGATAAAAGGAATATTCTGTATATTTTTTTACAAGATACACATTTTACTAAGAAATTAGAGTGCCAGATTCGAACTGAATGGGGATATGAATGCCTTTTTTCTTCTAATAATAGTAGATCAAGAGGGGTTGCCATATTGTTAAATAATAATTTTGATTTCAAAATAGAACAAATAATCAAAGATACAAAAGGAAACTATATTGTTTTGGTGTTGAATACAATGGGACAACAGATTGTATTAGTGAATGTTTACGGTCCAAATCGGGATGAACCAGATTTTTTCAAGACTGTACAAAACAGAATTGAAGATCTAGGTATTTCGAATGTAATTATCGGTGGAGATTGGAACTTGGTATTAAATCCAAATTTTGATTACTAAAACTACAAACATATTAATAATGTCAAAGCAAGAGAAGCAGTATTGGAGATGATTTCCAAATATGAACTAGTAGATATATGGAGAGAATTGAACCCAGAAGTTCTCCGATACAGTTGGAGAAGAACAAATCCTTTTCAACAAAGCCGTTTAGATTTCTTTTTAGTTTCTGACACTTTAGTAACCAATGTTAGTAACGCTGATATCCTCTTTGGATATAGAAGTGATCACTCTTTAATAACAATAGAGGTAACATTTAAAAATGAAGAAAGAACCAAAGGGTTTTGGAAATTTAAGTCCTCATTGTTGAAAGATCATATTTATGTTGAACTCATTAATAATACTATACAAGAAAGGAAAGAACAAGAACAATATGCAGTATTGCCTTATACAAGAGAGAATGTAAAAAGAATACCAGGTGATCAGATTCACTTCATGATATCTGATCAACTGTTTTTAGATACACTGTTAATGGAAATTAGAGCAAAATCTATTACGTATAGCATAAATAAAAAGAGGGATTTGATAAAACATGAACAAGATCTAGAAAGAGAACTACAAACTCTAGAGAGAAGGTCGTTTATAGATGAAGAAGACATGATAGTTTTGAATGAGAAAAAAACACAAATAGCAGAAAGTAGGAAAACAAAACTGGAAGGTATTATTTTAAGATCCAAAGCAAGATGGGCATCTCAAGGAGAGAAAATCAATAAATACTTCTGCTCTTTAGAAAAAAGGCATTTTGTAAGCAAACGAATGTTGAAATTGGTGACAGATGACGGTCGAACACTATTCGAAAGAGATGAGATGTTGCAGGAGACAAAATCCTTTTTTCAGAAATTATATGAACAAAAAGAATCCCGGGAAATAGACATTGATAATTACATACACAGTTTGCCAAAGTTATCTGAAACAGAATCTGAAAACCTGGAAGGGTTCATAACTAAAGAAGAAGCATCTGAAGCATTAAAAAGCATGCAAAATGATAAAAGCCCAGGCACAGATGGAATGACAGTGAATTTCTTTAAGTTTTTCTGGAGACAATTAGGTGACTTCATGGTTTGGTCTTTAAACCAGGGATTTATTAAGGGAGAAATGTCAATAACTCAAAAGGAGGGAATAACAATTTGCATACCTAAAAATGAAAAACCTAGGGAATATTTAAGAAACTGGAGACCAATCTCACTCCTGAACGTTACATATAAAATTGGATCAACGTGTATAGCAAACAGGATGAAAATGGTTATATCTAAATTAATCCATGAAGATCAAACTGGATTTATATCAGGAAGATACATTGGAGATAACATTCGAATTTTGTATGACTTAATACATTATTTAGAAAATAAAAACATGCCAGGTCTATTGATTTCTATTGATTTCGAAAAAGCTTTTGACTCAATTAACTGGAAGTATATGGAAAAAGTTTTGAATGCATTTGGCTTTGGTAAAGATATAATTAAATGGATACATACCTTCTATACTAATATCAAGTCCTACGTGATCGTGAATGGAAAAATTTCAAAAAGCTTTGTAGTAGCCAGAGGATGCCGGCAAGGAGACCCAATATCGCCATATTTGTTTGTTATGTGTGCTGAGATATTAGCATGCAAAATCCGTGAAGATAAAGAAATTAAAGGAATTCAGATATCAGATATAGAATTTAAGGTAAGCCAGTTTGCTGACGACACCTCATTTATGTTAGAGGGAGATCAAAAGTCATACGAAAGACTGTTCAATACTCTAGAGGAATTTGAAGAATTCTCAGGCCTAAAGTTGAATTTTGAAAAAACTATCAACGTATGGTTAGGTAAAAATAAGAAATCAAATATTAGATACTTAGCTGATAAGCGCATGATATGGAATCCCCCCAAATTTAAAATACTTGGGCTCTGGTTTACTACTGACCTATCGCATTTAACAGAAATCAATACAGCAAGCAAATTTGTCGAAGTACAAACCTTGTTTAAAATCTGGTCTAGAAGGATCTGTACACCACTGGGAAGAGTAGCCATCTTAAAATATATTATCTTATATTACCAAAATTAGTATACTTATGGATATTATTGCCAAATCCACCAGATGATTATATTAAACAATTACAGAAAATGTGTTTTGATTTTGTGTGGGATAAAAACCAGATAAAATAAAACGAATTTATTCAGTTCATAATGTCGAAAATGGAGGCATTGGAATTCCAGATATACAAGCCTTTATTCAGGGTCTGAAATTGTCTTGGATAAGAAAACTGATTATAGGCAATTCAAAATGGAAGAAATTAATGAAAATCTCATATCCAGAAAGTGATCAGTTAAATTGCTATGGTGCTAAGAGATTTACAAATAATAAATATAATCAGTTTTGGAAAGACGTATTTAATGCTTATGATAAATTCAACACTCACGTTGAATTAGATAACAACAAAGAGATGACTGCTGAACCCATATTTTCAACAACAAATTCAAAATAAATAAGTCATTTCTTTTTTAAAACTTGGAACCTAAAAAATGTATACCTTGTGAAAGATGTTTTGAAAGAGAGTGGAGAGTTTTTAAAACATGATGAATTTTCAGAAAAGTGGGGTCTAACAGTAAATTATCTTAACTACTTTGGTTGCATTCAAGCAATCAAAGAATATGCCAGAAAAAGAAATATAATCTTCGAAAATAACTGTAGTAACGAAAATAATAAATCAGTACAAATAATATCTGGAGTACATAAAGGAACAAAGATTTTTTACAATTTACTCTTAGAGAAACATGTAATATTTGACATAAAAGCCTTTATGAAGTGGGAAACTCGATTAGCCATATATATTGATTGGGAGACTGTTTTAAAACAGATTAATAAAATAAAAGAAATAAAGCTTAAATGGTTTCAGCTGAAACTGTGTCATGGAATTTTAGTGTCAAATATCCTATTACAAAAAATGGGAGTACCTGATAATGATAAATGCAACTTTTGTTGCAATGAAAGAGATACCGTGCAACATTATTTATGGTACTGCCCATACTCACAGATGTTTTGGAAAGATTTTGAAAAAAAAATAAGAGAGAAGTGCAGTAACTGTGAAAGATTGTCATTTCATGTTGAATTAATTTTATTTGGCACAGACGATAAAACACTAACTGAAGATACTTTTGATCTAATTATTTTATGGGCAAAATTCTTTGTTTATAAGTGCAGGATAACTCGCATAAAACCAAAACTGGAAATATTTTTGACTGAGTTAAGCCGTAGGAATACGTTGGAAAAATATGTACATGTATTAAATATGTGTTACTATGATTTTTTAAAAAGTGGCTACCATACTCAGGATTATTGCTGGAGGGATAGTAATCAATATGGATGATCCTTCAATACACTGTATAGATGCTGTGTTTAAAAAAAAAGGAAAAAAAAAGGGGGGGGGGGGGGGGTTCCATACATATTGAATATTACTGACATATGCTATGAACAAAGAATTCAAAACATAATTTTATGTTGCTGTATGAGGACCTTGTAGAAAACACCCTTTGCATTAACATTATAATTTTTGTATTTGTACATATATGATATTTATGAAAAAAGTACTCTTTTTGTTCTGTAGAATACTGTAATGTTATTGCTGAATATTCATTTTGGAAAGAAAAAACCTTCATTGCAAGGGAAAAAAAAAATAATAAAATTTTTTTTTTTTTTTAAATCCAGGATGCAACATTCAATATACCCTAGTTGATAATAAGTAGTAAAAAGAGGAAAGTGCCATCTTTAAGCTAAGATTTTAGTTCTGATGAAGTGAAACTGCCAGTGACATCAAAATCCTGTTACTCCATAAAAGTAAAAGATACAAACATGTGTTCTAAATATTCCAGCATAGTAAAACCCTATTGACAAAAATGTATTAGACTATCAAGCAAGTGGACAGGTGAGAGTTAAAACTTGAAAGGACCACAAAAAGAACCCACTCTGTAACATATCAACTGCACTCAAATGACAGCAATAACAAAGATACCTGAGGATTTCTTCTCTGGAAGCAATGCTTCCCTCCACCATCTTCTGCACAACATAGGTGCGATCTGCCTCAGAAATCATCTCTTTGGTGATGAGGGGGAGGAAGGTAGAGACCGGCGTCAGGTCCCCATCGTTCAGCCAGGGGTGGGCCATGATGTGGGCCAGGGAGGCTCTGTTGACCGGCTCTCTCTGCAGCATCTGCCCTATCAGTCTGGCAAACAGAAGACAAAGAGCACATGCACCTTGTCATCCCACAAGCGATACTAAGAGCTGTCACAATATACCTTTCGCAGGACACATGCTTGAAACAATGCATCACCAAGCAGGTATATGGGGGGTTGGGAGGGTGGGGGGGGGGGGGGGGGAGCTGTTACTAATTCATCTACAAGTACAGCAAATTCTACCTAATGAAAGCATAGATCTATTGCCACAGATGCAATAGCCACATACGCAATGTAAAAGCAGCAAGCAAAAGTATTTCAAGGGATATGGAACCAATAGTTCCATCTGATACAGTATCAAAATAATAATCTGGCGAAATGCTATGATACAACAATTTAGAAGACAAAACATCATAACAGCAGGGTGTCATACAAATCAGTATTGAAAATTCAATTATTTATACTTACATTTTCCATGAAGACACACACACACACACACACACACACACACACACACACACACACACACACACACACACACACGCACGCACGCACACACGCACACACGTGCACATGCATGCACGCACGCACACACACACGCACACACACACAC
>CM065725.1:6054710-6057210 GCA_033310375.1 Conus canariensis | reverse complement strand
TTGCTGTTTGTTACCTTTGTGTAAGGCAACTTTGAGCTTCAGAAATCGCTACATAAATGTTCATGATCATTATCATACAATGTAAACAGCTCAAACGTAACTATGAAAGTACAGCTTAAGCTATAAGTCACAGTCTCAGTAATTGAGTAATAATTTGAAAACACTTCACATCTGAATTCATTGTTGTGAAACCTTGATCAACAGCTTCATGGTCAGTTAGTCATTACCTGGCATAGGATTATGATCACACTGAAAAATGGAAGAAAGGTTCATCTTGAATTTAAAACAAGATGCAACAGGATTTTTTGTTTGTTTTGCTGACAATATGGAAAAAAAAAATTTTTTTACATTGAAAAAGAAAAAGAAAAGAAAAACCAAATGCCACCTCTTCCAAACAAAAAAAAACTTAAACAAAAATAAAAGAAAAGAAAATGCTATGAATAAAATGGAACTCAAACTAAAGTGCATTCAATTCAATTCAAATTTTTCAGTTCACACTGTTTACAGCCAACCAAACCTTGGAGAACCATAACGTCACTGTCATCTTATCAATGTCAACACCTTACACAGCTGTTTGTTTCAAAAGAAAACAAAAATAATCACAACTCTAAATTTTTCTTAAGCAAGCAAAAGGTGTTTTAAAAAAATCTTTCTCTCATCAAATCTTAGATCCCATGCAAGATATGCACCTCTTTCAGTGCTCACCTAAAAAAATCGCATCTGATTGAACATCTCTGACGGTTTTCATGGAGTCTGTTGTGAAGTCTTTATCATGTGTTACATGTGTGAAGTCCCAACATTCTACATGAACATGCTTTCAAGAGCAGTACATCATATGGAATGCACCACAGAGCTTTTTATCATATTTAACCTTTTAAAAGAAACAAGTGGGTATTAAAAAAAAAAAAAAAAAAGTGGCCTGTGTGTAACTGGCACAAAACTGTTTCTTTTTCACAGCCACTAGTGACAGATGGCAAAGTCTCTTATGGCTTTGAAAGAGTTTTGTTATGTCTGCGAGTTCCAGTCTTTTTGCCTGAGGTCTTTGACATAAAAATATGAGCTCTGGGTTTCTGACTTTTAAAAAAATAAAATAAAATAAAAAATCTTTAAAAAAAGAAAGGGACAGAAGATCTACACCATTCTTGAGTCATGGTGTTCTTGGCAAGCTGATCAGCCACGTTACTGCCTTGTTGAATGCCAACATGGCCAGGAATCCAAGCAAAAATTATGTTGTAACCATCAGATTTCTGGGAGATGTACTTTTCAAACATGGGTGGTTGAGGTTACAGCCAGGAATGGCCACCAAAGCAGAAAGGAAGTCAGAGAGAATGAGAACATCTATGTTTTGAGTTTGGCTTTGAGACAGACTGAAGCACCAGCCAACACAGTGAGCTCAGCACTGTATATGCAACTGTCTGAGGGAGTGTGTTTTGAACATTTCTGAGACAGAGCTGTTGAGCAGTACATCACAGAAGCAACTCCTTCTTCAGATTTAAAACCATCAGAAAATAATATTTGAGAAGAAAATTTGGAACAAAAGTTTAGGAAAAATTCTGAGAGGGAGCTGTTTTAAAAGCAGCACATCACAGAAGCAGTTCCTCCTTCAGATTTGGTATCATCTCTAACAACAATTCTTTGAAACAACGCACTTTCAGAACAAAGTTTGAACAAAAATTGTTAGAAGGCACTGTTGAGCAGTACACTGCAGAAGCAACTCCTTCTTCAGCTTTGGAACCATCAGAAAATAATTCTTTGAAAGGATGGTGATTTAGAACAAAGTTCAGGACAAAATGTCTTGTACACCAGAGAACTTGTTGTATATATATATATATATATATGTATAGTCTTTACACTAGTTTACAGGAAAGAGGCCAGATCAAAGCAGATCTCCAGAGTGTGTACTCATGTCCACGGCAGATCATCTGAAAATGTGGACAAATCAGACTTGATTCCATGATCCATACCTGTGTTGTTCAGATGGGGTAGACTACACTTTCCAAGGAGCAGGATCAAACTGAGGTTCTCTTAAGAATGTTTCTGGTAGAATTTTTGTTCCAAAATATAGTCACAAGCAGGGTTTGGGGTAAGATGAAAGGTTCAAATAAAAGTTCAGAGTTCTTTTCCAGATAGGAGTATGAAGCACAAAAATTTTAATAAAGCACACACACACACACACACACACACACACACACACACACACACACACACACACACACGCAAGCAAAAAAAGAAAAAAAGATAACACCCTTGTTCTCATTGCTCAAACTTTACATTTTCTGGCTGTATCTGACATCATATGCAGATAATATGCAGAGCACAAGATTAAGCCTGTTCTTGCTGCTTTGTGGAAACTGGAATAAAGTGGTCAGAACTGTTGAACTACTCTAAAACTTCTCAGTTAAACCTGAACAGCCTGATAAGCAATGCACTTAATATAAATGTACACAAATGTTGAAGTCATTTTGAGAACAGAACGTTTGCATGCATGCTTAAGAAGAAG
>CM065725.1:6034710-6049710 GCA_033310375.1 Conus canariensis | reverse complement strand
GTTTAAATCCAATTTATTGAAGAATAAGAAATGTTTAAAAATACAAATAAAAAAAAAAGAAGAAAGGAAAAAAAACATTAAGGTTGACCCAGGTATGCTAACGCAGTTAACCCATATTCAGCTGGTCTTGCCAGTGTCGAAAGCAGAGTGTTTGAAGATATGGATGGGACACCACTAAATGATCACTTGGCAAAACGTTTGACCAATAGAATGTTTCACCACTTGATGAGGCAGATCGATCTTACTAAGTTACTGAGCACTTTATTCATTTTTTAAGATACTAGATAGAGACAGCAATGAACCAGTTCCGGCCATTTGGATCTTCACACAGCTGTCGACACTGTGCGCCTCAACGGAAACTAAATAACACTCAGACTATACGCAGGCAAGACTTTAACTTGACTGGGTTGATAATTTCCAAGTATCAGACTTGACCCAATTTGTCAACACATAGCATGCGGATAAGCTGATGCAGAAAGGAACATCATCCATTATCATCATCCATTTAAGTGTCCACAATCATCAAGTTGATTATTCTGACACTTTAGGGGCAGACGCAAAAAACAAAAACAACAACAAAAAAGTCATTTCCGGGCATGTCGATTCATCCGGCTTCGACGGCAGGCTATATTTCATACATGGTATACCTGAGGCAGTATTTGTGATTAAGATCTGTGTACAGGACACAGAATGTTACACCTGAATAGTTTACAAATAATACTGTGTCCGTTGTCATGAAACATGGTATGAGCGTGGCTTGTGAGACTTGAGTATCTGCAGCGTTGGAAAGGAAATTTGAACTGCTTTATTAGACTCGGATCATTGAGCAGACCCTAATTCACCTTGACTGTGGTTCCACTGTTCCCATAGGTGTCCACAGTACACTCAGGTAGGAGCCGTCAAGGTCGCAAATTCCTGTCTATGGTGCAACTTTACACCAATCATCTCCAGCCCACAAGCTACGATGCTGTAAACACCACTGCCTCCCCCCCCCCCCCCCCCCCCAGGCTTCTGTCGAACATGTCTGGTAACCCCGAGTAGGAGTGGCTAGAGGCACCATTAATGACTTCAACACAACGCTGATTACGAACATGTCTGGTAACCCCGAGTAGGAGTGGCTGGAGGCACCATTAATGACTTCAAAACAACTCTGATTAATCTGTCCGAGTACTGGTTCTCTTTGTCCTTCAGAGAGCTGGCAAAACTAGGACACAGGCTTGTCTGTTTCCACACATCCGACAACAGAGGAGTCGCACATCCTCCGTCTTCTCTAGTATCTGTCTCATTTTCTTTGTCTGCCCACCAGCAGAGAGAGAGAGAGAGAGAGAGAGAGAGAGAATGTTGCTTATAGCCCAGCCGACTGCAAAGGGCCATATCAGGGCTGTCATCGCGTTGAAGTCAACTCTCAAGTCAGTGCCTACCAGCACTCGTGTGCACCGTGAGATAGGTTTGCCAGGCCAGCTAATTCTTGAAAAGTGGTATCTTCATCATCAGGCACAGAATGACAGTGAATGGTGGGATAACATCTTGAAGGTAATCCGAGGCCCTTTGGGACCAGTCAGTCTTGCGAGATTGTTAGGAAGCGGGCTGGAAATCTTCGAAAATGCACTGGTGATCCTAACTATAAGCTAAACCAGACCTGACCCTAACTCAGACCCTAACCCAGACTAATCCAGTCCTCATCCTAATCAGAACATAAAACAGGCTGCAGCCAGATGCTGAAGACAAGGTAACATTCGATCAACGCTCAAAGCAAGACTGATGTCAAGTCACACAAAGTTGTCATGTATGATACAAACCTACGAGCCAATTTTCGACAAATATGCATGGTCTTTCTAGACGTTACAGACAGCAGACAAAAAAAAAAATAAAAATACAAACAAACAAACAACAACAAAAAAGCACAAAACAGTTAGCATGCGAATATCATACTCATGATTATTTTTATCAGGGGACAGTCTGTCCAAAACAATCATGCAAGGCACCATCGAGGGCGGGAGAAGAAGAGGAAGACAGCGGAAGAACTGGCATGAGAACATCAAAGAATGGACCGGACTCCATACGCGTGAGCTGCTGCCGGCGGCTGCTGACAGAGACAGATGGAGAGGGGAGGTTGCGTCTGCGGTCCTCAGGTTTCCCCAACGACTACTTCTTCTTCTTCTTCTGCGTTCGATTGAAGCTGGATGCGTCAGACTTGTAACCCGGCCGCCATGATGAAGCCAGCGGTCTTCTCCAGGTCAGAACGGGCTCCCCAAAGCTGCGCCTGTAACTCCGCTCCCCCCGGCCAGGTTTTGTGTCGTAGAGCTGCGTGAGTAGGACAGCGCAGGAGGACATGTTCAGGGGTCTGGGGTCCAGTGCCGCATGGACACTGGTCAGTGTAGGTGATCTTCAGGCGGTTAAGGTGGCTCAGCAGTCTGCAGTGGCCGGTCCTCAGTCTGAAGAGGATTGTCTGCTGGTGCCTTTGGAGCTGGTGGATCGGGTCAGCACCACTCTCTGCACCCAGCCTTCTCTTCCACTGGGACTGAAACTGGTTGTGGATGATGGTCTTGGCCTCCCTGTAGGTCACGGGGTGGCTGAACTGCTCCATTTTGCTGCCTGCTTTGGAGAGAGCATCAGCTTTTTCGTTGCCCATGATCCCACAATGAGACGGAATCCACTGAAGCGTAATGACAGACTGTTTTGAGAGTTCATGGAGGGCAGCCTTGATGTATTGCGTATGTTGTTCATTTCTTGTGTTCTGAAGTCCCTGCAGCAGAGATCGGCAGTCTGTGAAGAAGACAACCTTCTGTGATGGGCTGGCCGGTTCCAGAAAGATCCTCACTGCGTGGAGCAGTGCTATTGCCTCTGCTCTGTAGTTGGAGGAGATCTTTCCAGTAGGGAAGGCCTTGTGTGTCAATCTTCCATTGGTGTGTCTGATGAAGAACCCTGCTCCTCCATTCTTGACTGCTCCTTCTGAGGATCCATCTGTGAAGACGTGGGTCCACTCACTGGGGTTGTATTGGTTGGCGATCATCTCCTGTGCTAGAGCTTTCATTACTTGAGGGGCTTGACGGTCCATTCTTTTAATGCCAGGAACTTCGGTGATGATTGCGACATCTTCCAGGTGATTGTCTGGTTCCTCAAAATTTGGAAGCATCTCCATTTCGGCTGGTGAAACAGGCAGCAGGTCTTCATTGCTGCGATGCAGGCTCTTAGACAGGTGGTTGAAACTTGTTCTCTTTAGCCTGTTTTTGGTGGGGTTCTGCATCTCGGTGTGCATGGGGTGGGTAGGCATACGCAGTAACTTTTCACTGTGGATGAAAACCTTCTCCTCGCGTTTGTCTTCGAGGGAATGTAGACTAGTAAGCTTCTCCATGGCTTGGATTGGGGTAGTCTTCATCCCACCAGTGATCAGTCGCAATCCTGCATTCTGCACTTTGTTCAGGCGACTGGTGTTGGTCTTGGATGCAGTGGCCCATGCAGAACTGCCATACTCCAGGGTTGGTCTGACGGTACCCACATACACCTTCTGCAGGATGCTGCTGTTTGCGCCCCAGGATGTACCGGCCAGCTTCTTCATGATGGCGAGCTTCCTGACTGCTTCGTTTTCAATGTTCTTGAGGTGCGGATTCCAAGTAAGCCGCTTGTCCAGCTTGATGCCTAGGTACATTGGGTTGTCTTCTTGTTTTAGCTCTCTTCCATTTATTTTCAGGCTGATGGTTTCTCGCAGTGGCGACAGCGAGAAGACTGTGGCCACTGTCTTGGTGGCATTGATTTCTACGCCCCAGTCAGAGGCCCATCTTCCGACGTGTTCCAGTGCTTCCTGCATCCTGTAGCTGGCTGTGGTTAAATGTTCTGCAGCACTCCAGGCAGCAAAATCGTCGGCGTGGAGAGCTCTGGAGATGTGCTTGGTGAGCTTCTCAGCGATGTCATCAATGAAGATGAGAAAGAGTGTAGGGGAGATGACTCCTCCTTGTGGTACACCTTGTTGTAGAGTGATTCGGTGGCTAATTTTCCCATCAAGCTGAACTCTTGCTGTGCGGTACTGGAGGAAGTTGCGTATCCAGCGGTACATATTCCCTTCCACTTTCTTGTTTAGCAGCTTCAGGAGAAGTCCTTCCTTCCATACCTTGTCGAAGGCTTTGGTCAGGTCCACAAAGACAGCGAGTACCTTTTTCTTCTCCTGAAAGGCGTTTTCGATCTGTTGGGCGAGGTACACAAGCTGGTCTTCCGTACTGTGGTTTTTTCCTGTATGCTGACTGTGTGTTGCTGAGCAGGTGATTTTCTTCCAGGTGTTTCAGCAGTCTTGTGTTCACCATTCTTTCCATCACCTTGCCCAGACAACTGAGGAGGCTGATTGGTCGGTAGCTGGATTTCTTGGTTTTGTCTTTTTGTTTCTTTCTGATGGGGATGATGACTGCTTCTCTCCATCGGTCTGGGAATTTCCCTGAGCTCCATGACTGGTTGATGATCAGAAGGAGCTTCTGTTTTGCTGTGGTTCCAAGTCTCCTGATCATGTCATTGGTAACACCATCTTTCCCTGGGGCTTTCTTTGGCTTTAGTTTTTTAATGGCTGCATTGAGTTCAGTCATGGAGAAGGCTGACATCATGGACGGTGTAGGGTTCTGGTGTTTCAGCTTCTCCCTGGTTTCCTTGCTGACTTCCTGCACTCGGGCAATGGGTATTGTTGCTTTGCTTTCCTCTTTGTAAAATTCTGCCAGGATGTTTGCTGCTTTCCTTCCCGTGTGGTGTGTACCATTTTCCTCGATGACGGTTTTGCTGTGTCCCGCTCTGGTGTCTTCATTCAGGCTTTTGTCAGATTCCACAGCTTGCTGGTGTCCTTCTCCATGTTGAGGCTGCTGGTCTTCTCGTTCCAGCTCTTTTGGAGTTCAGCTTTCTTCTGTTGGTTGAAAGCTTCTTTGGCGTTGTTGTGCCTCACTAGGTTCTCTGGAGTGGGGGGTTGCTCCATAGCTTCTCTGGCATTGTCCATTTCAGTGTGAAGCTGTTCCAGTGTGTCACTCCAGTATGGCAGGTAATGTCTTCTTTTGCCCCTTGGGATTGCCTGCTTTGCTGCCTGAAGAATTGCATCAGTGAAATTCTGGACGTTCTTGTTCAGGTCATTTGCACAGCAAATGTTTTTGGTGTGGTGGTCAGCCTTTTCTGCAAAGAGGGTCCAGTTGGCTCGTTTGAAGTTCCAACTTGGTTGCATGTTGCGCTCAGTACATCCTAAGCTGGAGATGTTGAGAATGACTGGCAGGTGGTCGCTCCCTCCAAGCTGGGTGCTGACTTCTCTGGACGTGAGCTTGTGAATGTCCTCAGTAGCTACTGCCAGGTCTGGTGTGGAGGTGGTTTTCCAGGCTCTGGAGAAGTACGTTGGTTTGTCGTCCGCCTGGTTGATGAGTACTAGATTATTTTCCATCATCCAATCTTCCACTTCCTCACCACGGGCATCCATTTCCTCATATCCCCAGCTTTGCGAGTGGCTGTTGAAGTCTCCAACCACCAGATGTCTGCAAGCTTCTAGCTTCACGTTGTGTAGCGTAAGAGATGAGGTTGATGGGCTGTAGCAGTTGGTGATCCGTAGGTCTCCACTGGGCAGCAAGAGCTTGACGGTCAGGTGTTCTAGTTCTTGTCTTCTTGATCTGTTTGTCTCTACTGCAGGGATGGAGTTTCTGACAAGGGTAATGATTCCTCCCTTGTGTCTGTCTTCGCGGTCTTGGCGAAATGTCTCGTAGCCTCTTACGAAGAAACGTCGATGATCTTTCAAGTGTGTTTCTTGGATGCAGATGACATCGATGTTGTTTTTGCTGAGAAACTTTTGCAGTTCTGGCTTCTTGTTCCCTAGTCCTTCTGCATTCCACTGAGCCACTGTAAGGGTGGTAGGAGGCTGGGTAGTCTGGTCAGTCGCTCTACTCTGCCTTCCCCCGACCGTCAGGTTAACAGAGGCACCGGTCGCTTGGGTGGGCCCCTTTGAGGCTAAGGGCCCGGCTCCGTCCCTCCCCGGTTGTCGCTGATAGGGACGACGCCATGACAACAAGGTAGTCTGACGCATGACCATAATCGTTGATGCGTGTGTGTCCTAATTTATCCCCAGAACCTGCGCCGTAGCTGACACACTCCGTCTTCGGCAGGCTGGATGCTTTTGCCATTTAACCCATGGCTGGGGTAAGGCTTGGAGCAGTGTCAGGGCGTATCCACACGCCGGTGGGCCTTCACTCAGTTCCTTCCATTTTGGTGGGGGCCTTACTCCTCCATCTGGACTGGTCTAGCCTGCGGCTTTCCTTGATTGGAGAGGTCGGGATCTAGTTTTGATATAGCGCCAGTATTCCGCTCCCGTGCCGCGTTAGTGAAAACAACCTGCCCCATGTCCCCCTGAGGAAACACCCACATTAACGTGGCGAGAAGGTTCACCCTTTCTTAATGGAAGAAAGGGATCTTCGCAGGTCGACTACTTCTGTAGTTATGGGCCTGAGTGAGAGTGAGTGAGGACAATGAACTGGTTCGTGCTTTTCTTTCTTTCTTTTTTCTTTCTCTTTTTTTTTTTCTTTTTTCTTTTCTTTTCTTTCATTTTGTCTTCTTTTTTTTTAAGGGGGGGGGGGGGGGGGGGGGGGGGGGGGGGGGGGGGGGGGGGGTTGGGACTGTTATTTGTAACATCTGAAGAAGACGGCTACATTTGTCTACAATTTATTTGTCTGCAGTTTTATATTGTCACTTTGCGCCTTGTTTTGTGCGTTTGGTTGTGTTTCATCTTTGTAATCCTTTACCTAACCATGCAAAATCCTTACTAGTGGCGGCTCGCAGAATGGGGGCAATTCAGCCGTCTTCCTCCGTCTTCATTGGGAGACGCACCTACAGTGGTTATTGTCGGATCCTGAAGACAGTCAACGATCGCTGGTAGAAGACATATGCAACGAGACTTCCTAAATTCATCAAGAGAATTGGGAATTCTGTAAGCAGGATGGCCATGGCTTGGACGACCCATTCCCAGGCTGTCTTCAGGGCCGCTGGGCGCGGGCTTCTTGTCATGGGCATGGATAAGGCTCAGCTCTTCCGTGCCTCAGATTTTGTCGTGGACACCAGGGTGACAGGAGGCAGTGTGTATTGAAATGTTGCAGTTTTTGAAGCTAGCTTTCATGTCTCTGTGGTGTGTGTGTGTGTGTGTGTGTGTGTGTGTGTGTGTGTGTGTGTGTGTGTGTGAGAGAAGAGAGAGAGAGAGAGAGAGAGAGAGAAAGTGTGTGTGTGTGTGTGTGTGTGTGTGTGAGAGAGAGAGAGAGAGAGAGAGAGAGAGAGAGAGAAAGTGTGTGTGTGTGTGTGTGTGTGTGTGTGTGTGTGTGTGTGTGTGTGTGTGTGTGTGTGACAAAACAGAAATCGACTGAAACATCTGTTTATAAATCGAAACACACACACACACACACACACACACACACACACACACACACACACACACACACACACACACACACACACTGTCGACCAACGATCAAGTCTGTTGTGAATTCCCTTGGCGAGAACATCATTGAGAGCCATGGAAATTCATAGCATTTCTTGGATGTTACATTGTCTGTAAGGCAAATTAGCCAGACAACCTTGCTGCCATGACAGAGAAGAAGATTATGCCCTCAACGCTTAGTAGTGATATTCGTCAATACTAGTTGATGTCCCTGGAGTTTTGCTTTTTAGGAATATACACATCAACAGCTCTCATCTACTGGTCACTGATCTTCAGGTTTATCCATGCTGATCGTATCATTTTGTGCAGCCGCTCAAGGACACTAGGCACATTGCTTGGATTGGCAGCTAAATCGGAGCAGAAGTTGCTGTCAGAACGAAAAAAAAAAATCTGTACAATGATTTTTAAGTAGTCTGTGCATCATAGTTAAATTACATCTTAAATCCATTGCATTGTGTGTAGTTGGAGTTAAGTAGTGTGTGCATCATGGTCAAACTACATTTTAAATCCATTGCATTGTGTGGAGTTGCAGTTTTTAATCAGTGGGCCTTCTTTACGTCAGTCGAACCAGCGTCATACTCTTTTGGTTCCGACACTGGGTCAAAGACACGCTACCATCTCCATTCTCCATAAAGACAGGACTGCACTGAGCAGACTCTCAGAACTAAGCCTGCTGCCATGGAGAAACACCGACAAACACCAGTAATATCACTCCTCTCCGCTTGCATAACCATGCTCCCCACCTTATTATTATTATTATATTGGGTATTTATATAGCGCCTATCCTCGGTCACAGACCAAGCTCTAAGCGCTTTACAATAAACATACTACCTCACTCACTCAACGGGTTGCCTACCCAGGTAGAGCCGGCCGAAGATCAGCCTACTGGCGCTAATTCAGTCGTGTCCCGTACCATTCAAATATCAGTCACTCATTTTCATTTATCTCATTTATTCCTCCAGTTTATCACATAGGATGCATACGATGTTTTATACGTGTCCTCCATTTCCACCGTACACGATGGCACACGATAACAGTAAGTGACAATTTTTGTGGCTTGGTAAGAAATACCAGGCGGCTATCTTCAATTTACATCAATTTTGCCAGGGCAGCGGGGAACCCCCTGCTCTTCTCGATTTTCAACTGACGTTGGTTCTTTAACGTGTGCAGGGGGCCAGGAAGGCACACGGGTCCGACTCGCTTATAGTCCCCATCCGATGGACTTACCTCCCTTTTCCTTTTCTTCCCTTCATTGCCAGGAAGGCACACGGGTCCGACTCGCTATAATAGTCCCCATCCGATGGACTTACCTCCCTTTTTCCTTTTCTTCCCTTCATTCTACAACCCCCCACCCCCCCCCCACCCCTTTTTTTTTCTCCCCCCCCCCCCCCCCCCCCCCTTTGCTCTTGCATCATCACAACTCTCTTTCACACTTCTTCACCACGTTTCGTTCCTTCTCTCACCTTACCTTAATATCAACACACCTCTTTTTTGTTTCCTACTTCAGTCTTCTCTGCTACGCTCACTCCCCCCCCCCCCCCCCCCATCCCACCCTTCTCTCCTCTCATCAGTCTTCCTCGTTAGCTCCCTTTCCATTTCTGTAAGTCTTCTTTCTCACTCTCTCTTCCTATCTCACCTGTTTCATACTGCGATTGCTTGAGTCTTCCTTTTACTCTCATACCCCCCCCCCCCCCCCCCCAACGTACGTTTTCTCTTGCTATGATCCTTCCTTCCTCATTTCCATTCAGATAATCAGCTGCGTTTTATCGCTTACCCTTCACTTACATTCCCTACACCCTTCCTCCCTCTTCCTTTCAAACCCATTTTCCAATCCCATTTATTCCTCTTCACATTCTTCTTCAGCCTACACTCTCTACAACTTCTGGTCCTCAACTGTCCACACCCTATGTACATCTCTTGCTCTCCCATCAACTTAGTCCTTCCCACCCCTTCCCATTGCTCCGGTATTCCCCTACCATTTTCTCCACTTCACCTTTTCCTTTTTCATCCCTCTCTCCTGCCCCCCCCCCCCCCCCCCCCCCTTTTTTTTTTTTTTCTTTTTTTCTCCCAAGTCTGTGACGGTGATGATGGCTCCTGTTTTGAAGTGAACTGTTTTCAGTTCACAGCTTCCAACGTAATGTTTGTGCTGTGAGCTTTGTAAGTTGGCCAAATGCAAGGTTTGAAAAACTCGTAAATAAACGGAAAAATTGGTGCACTCATGGGTGTTTTGAGCCTTTTCGTTTTCAACTTACCATTGTCTTCGTCAACAAACGAACCGTTTCCTGTAAGCGCATCTAATTCATGGACTGTTTGTTCATCTGATGAACTTTCTCCCATTCCTCTCTTACATTTGTGGGTGGCAAGTTAAGTTTCTGGCTTCGACAGCCTGTACACATGCCTCGCCCGTAAATCTGGTCTTTCCCAGTGTCATCCGGTTTTGCCCAGACGTTCTGGGCTCCGGACCGTTCCCAGAAGTCAATGATCTGGCCAAGTGTCAGTGGGAAACTGCAGATAGAGCTTGTCAACAGACCTGAGTTCAGAGCAGACCCCCCCACTTCCCACACCCACCATCTTTACTGTTGTTTTGGCCCAGAACTCCTGTAAGGGGGCCGGGCCGGGCCGCATCCAGGACTCCTAGGTGGTAATGCAAAAGCAGTAGATGTAATCTTGAGTTTTATTTAAAAGTAACAAACACAAAAGTGGCAAGGTATGAACGCACTCATGTCTGCTACGGTGCTTGTGAATCTTTGTGTGGATTTCGGTACTAAGAGATAACGCCCAAGCACAAACTGAAAGGTGTGTTGAGGTGAAGTGCTGTTTCCGTGTTGCTCAGGTATGTGAATGACTTGCACTGCAGGTAAATTCTGTAAGAAAATCCATTGAAAACACTCAGAAGAAGAAAAACGCAGCTTAATTTGTCATGATAAATGTTTATTTCCCTCGTGTTTATGCAAGGATTATGGATTATCGTGCACTTTGAGTGTGACTGACTTCGGCTGCTGTCCTCGGACGGAGTCGGAACATCCCGGATCCCGTTTTATAATGACGTTTTCCTGGTTGGCTTGTGTCCTCAACGTTGGATTGCATTAGCAGGTTCTGGATGGACTGTGGATTACTGCACACCCGCCGATAAAAGTACAGTGATCTTATCACATCCTACGAATGTGTGGTGCAGCGAGTAATTACATCACGTTAAAGTTGACAAATGACTTTCTTGATAGTGATTTTACACAGGGCCTTAAAACACACACGTTTAAATACAGAGAAATGCACACACACGACTTGCTTGTATTCATACGCACACGCACGCACGCGCGCGCACGTGCACGCACACACACACACACACACACACACACACACACACACACACACAGAGCCTCTCAGGCACTCTCTCCCACCCTCCTCTCTCTCTCTCTCTCTCTCTCTCTCACAAAACACACACACACACACACACACACACACACACACACACACTCACAAAGCATACAGAATACACACATCTACATACAAAGTACACACACACACACACAAATTGACAAACACGTGCCGGTTTGTAAACAAAAATTGTTGTTTTGTAGAACGGACCATCATATATCTTGTGTATATTTTTGAAGACATTTTCCTTATTGATTTGGAACAATTTGCAAAACAGGTTGTTAATTAAATATCTGAGGATCAACAATGTTATACGACCTATAGTAATCTTAGAATTGGTATGTCATGACTACATATTTAGCCACAATAATGGAAGGTTATGTGTTGAGAGATTTTTTTTTATGGCAATGCTCATGACTTTTATTGAGCCATAATATTTTTTGTGGATTGTCTTTTTTTGTTTGTTTGTTTTTTTGTGGCTGATTCATTGCATGGGTACTCAATTTGACTGAACTATGTTCTGCTGCTGAAAGAGTCTTCAGATGTCCGCAGAATTTGGCTGGCAAAACCACCAATTTACACCACACAGAACACACACTGAATTTGGCTCCTCAGAAGATGTCCTCAGAAGATCTTATGTGAACAATGTAAGTGACATTAGTCGGCAAAACCACCAGTTTACAAGACACAGAACACACACAGAATTTGGCTCCTCAGAAGATGTCCTCAGATGATCTTATGTGAACAATGTAGTGACATTAGTTTGCAAAACCACCAGTTTACAACACACAGAACACACATAGAATTTGGCTTCTCAGAAGATCTCCTCAGAAGATCTCCTCAGAAGATCTTATGTGAACAATGTAGTGACATTAGTTTGCAAAACCACCAGTTTACAACACACAGAACATAGAATTTGGCTTCTCAGAAGATCTGCTCAGAAGATCTCCTCAGAAGATCTTATGTGAACAATGTAAGTGACATTACACACAGGCACTCACAGACACACATGCATGCCCTCCCCCCCTCACACACACACACACACACACACACACACACACACACACACACACACACACACACACACACAGAGCGAGAGAGAGAATGTATGACAGATACACACATCCATGTACATGCTAGTCATATTCATGTAGCAAAATCAGATGTTAATTTTGAACATGTATTATTGTATAAGGGAAAAAAAAAAAAAAAAAAAAGGGGGGGGGGGGGGAGTGCACATAAAACTCAGATATATGTAAAGATGTTCAAAATGTTCAACACACACACAGGCTGACTAATATCATCTAAAGAAAAAAAGAAAAGAAAAGAAAAAAGCTGATGATGTTTTTCTTTTATTTTGATCTAAAGCAGTGCTTTAACATCCAAATTCTTTTTTTGTTTGTTTTGTTTTTTGTTTTGTTTAGAGCTTTTTGGCTTTGGATACATCTTTGATACTCTCTCAATGTTATTACCACCATACTCCCATCCCACTCATTCCAGCTCTCCTATTAGATACGAAGCTACACACAAGATTTGTTATGGTGCAGTGGTAGCACCTGTCTGTATGCAGCCATTATTGTCTGGGCAGCATGAAGCAACCAATCACAGAAGACGTTGCACCAGGGCATCAGTGTTTGAAGGGTGGATTCCCCGTCTTTTTTCATCAAGTTTTAGGGAGTGTTTTCTCCTCAGTTTGGAAGCTTTTAGGAATGAAAACCAGGGATGTTTTAACTTTTATCCATTCAGCAATCAGTGTGTAAGTTAAGAGTTTGTGTTGATTTTCTTCACATGTGCTGGACTAATTCCAGGACCCTGCATTATTATTGCTGTATTCTTTACTGTCATGTTTTGGATCTGTCCCTGTCATTTGATCTTATGTTCTTCTTCAGTGAAGCAGCAATAGCTTTATGTATGTTTGCTGTCATGTTTTGGATCTGTCCCTGTCACTTGATCTTATGTTCTTCTTCAGTGAAGCAGCAATGTATGTTTGCTGTCATGTTTTGGATCTGTCCCTGTCATTTGATCTTATGTTCTTGTTCAGCGAAGCAAAAATAGCTGTATGTACTTATATGTGTGAGTGTGTGTGTGTGTGTGTGTGTGTGTGTGTGTGTGTGTGTGTGTGTGTGTGTGTGTGTTTGTCAGAAATCACAATTAAACAAGAATTTGTGAACGGTTTATGTATGTATAGCAAGAATTTTTGAGTTGGAACACTTGTGCAGAGTAAGCCCCACAAATTTTGTTTAAAGATCTTTTGCTTATAATGATGATAAGCATGGACATTGCTGAATGTGTATCCTTTTCAATACTGTAGAACCTGCATCTTCTATTGGTGCACCATCAGTAGACCTGAATGTGTTCAGCAGTTTTCACTGAAAGTGACAAGTCGTCAGGTCAGTTGAGCAGACATATATGATTACAAGACACCAATTTGTGTAGAGCTCTACTTGTAGGCATTCTGAAGAAAATAAGCACAAAATCACAAGACACCAATTTGTGTAGCAACTTGCAGGGATTCTGATGAAAATTCACACAAAATCTTAACCTTCACATAATGATCACTATATGGGCAAGATATGAAGTCTTCCTCCATTCTTGTTTCGTTTGTGGCTGCTTGACTCTCTTGGCAGATGACTTGCCATCTCCTCTGGTCTCTTTGTTTGACTTTGTTTTTAAGTGTATGGAGAGATATTGACGTGGGTTCTTGAATGCAGGACAGTGTGTTTTTAAGCTGTGTTTGGAGAGAGATTGACGTGGGTTCTTGAAATTAGTTGAATGCAGGACAGTGTGTTTTTAAGCTGTGTATGGAGAGATATTGACGTGGGTTCTTGAATGCAGGACACTGTGTTTTTAAGCTGTGTCTGGAGAGAGATTGACATGGGTTCTTGAATGCAGGACAGTGTGTTTTTAAGCTGTGTTTGGAGAGAGATTGACGTGGGTTCTTGAAATTAGTTGAATGCAGGACAGTGTGTTTTTAAGCTGTGTGTGGAGAGATATTGATGTGGGTTCTTGAATGCAGGACAGTGTGTTTTTAAGCTGTGTCTGGAGAGAGATTGACGTGGGTTCTTGGATGCAGGACAGTGTGTTTTTAAGCTGTGTCTGGAGAGAGATTGACGTGGGTTCTTGGATGCAGGACAGTGTGTTTTTAAGCTGTGTCTGGAGAGAGATTGACGTGGGTTCTTGAATGCAGGACACTGTTTTTAAGCTGTGTCTGGAGAGAGATTGACATGGGTTCTTGAATGCAGGACAGTGTAAGGGACAAGGGAAGGTGACCATGTCAGATAAGAAGGGCAGACATTTTGCTGGCTGTACCTTCTCTTCAATCAAAGCTTATTGGAAGCTGTAAGCCAAAGTCTGGCAAACAAGACAGCCACTGTGCCTGTTGTTAGCACAGTGTGGTTATGGCTGCACACTGCCTTCACATGGCTGGATGGGCTTCTCACTTGCAGCATGCTGTAGCAGGAACTCCCAACTCTCCAATTTTCTTTCTAATAACTGAAGCTTCCTACTTTGCTGCTCACTTTTGTGTTTGTAAAGTTAACACAATGAGCATCTTTTTTTTCTTTTTTTTAAAGAGTGATGAAAGCCCCAATATAGTATTCTTAATTGTAAATCTCGGGCATGAACTGAAAATGAAAATAGAGAACTAAAGCTCCAAAGTTTGAAACATGCACAAAGTGGGCGTCATTGGAAGCCCTTGTGCACTGTCTGCAGAATCACTTTGGTCATGTTCTGTGGTGCCCGTTCTGACAGAACACAACACTGGACACCAGCTGTTCAGCTTCCTCATGATGATGGTTACATCGTGGCAAAGTCAGTGTTGGTGGTGGGAGATCGCATCCAGTGAAATTTCCTGTTAATTTTCCCCTGACTGAAATTCCTCTGGGTCATGAGCATGGAGGAACAAATGAAAACTCAAGTCGCTTCAAGAATAGAGCAGGAAAGTCCTCTGAATGTGTGACATTCAGTGTGTTGAGTAACGATCCTGTGAAAATGGTGAGGACAATGGTGAGGAGTTCCATTTAGGGCTGTATTCTTTGCTTTCTGTCCTATAACCCGCCATCAAAGATCCCAGCAAAATTAGACAGCAGCAGTGTTAGTCGGGATATTTGCACAACCCTGTCAGAGAATCATGCGTTATGGGGAGAAAACTGGGTTAGGTGGTGCTGCTCTTCCCCTTGGATCCCTTAGCACTCTCA
>CM065725.1:5894710-6024710 GCA_033310375.1 Conus canariensis | reverse complement strand
AGAAGGTCATTCAGGCATGTCTAGATACTGAATTCATTGATGTTTTCTTAGGGTCTGGAGAAAGTCATTCAGGCGTGTCGTAGATTCTACATTCATTGATGTTTTCCTAGTGTCCTGGAGAAGGTCATTCAGGATTGCCCATATATATACACTGCATTCATTGATGTTTTCCTAGGGCCTGAGAGGTTATCAAGGCTTGTCCATAGATATTGCATTCATGATGTTTTCTTAGGGTCCTGAGAGGTGTTTGGTCTTGTCCATAGATGCTGCATTCGTTGATGTTTTCTTTGGTCCTGAGAGGTTATTCAGGCTTCTTATGAATTGCATTTATTGATGTTTTCCTATGCTCTGGGACAGATTCATTCAGGCTTGTCCATAGATTCTGCATTCATTGATGTTTTCCTAGTGTCCTGGCAGAAGATTATTTGAGCTTGTCCATAGATACAGCATTCATGATGTTTTCTCAGGGCCCTGAAAGGTTATTCAGGCTTGTCCATAGATATTGCATTCATCGATGTTTTCCTAGTGTCCTGGGGAAGATAATTCAGGCTTGTCCATAGATATTGCATTCATTGATGTTTTCCTAGTGTCCTGGGAGAAGATAATTCAGGCTTGTCCATAGATATTGCAGTCATTGATGTTTTCCTAGTGTCCTGGGAGAAGATAATTCAGGCTTGTCCATAGATATTGCAGTCATTGATGTTTTTCCTTGTGCCCTGGGAGAAGATAATTCAGGCTGTTCCATAGATATCGCAGTCTTCGATGTTTTCCTAGTGTCCTGGGAGAAGATAATTCTGGCTTGTCCATAGATATCGCAGTCTTCGATGTTTTCCTAGTGTCCTGGGAGAAGATAATTCTGGCTTGTCCATAGATATCGCAGTCTTCGATGTTTTCCTAGTGTCCTGGGAGAAGATAATTCTGGCTTGTCCATAGATATCGCAGTCTTCGATGTTTTCCTAGTGTCCTGGGAGAAGATAATTCTGGCTTGTCCATAGATATCGCAGTCTTCGATGTTTTCCTAGTGTCCTGGGAGAAGATAATTCTGGCTTGTCCATAGATATCGCAGTCTTCGATGTTTTCCTAGTGTCCTGGGAGAAGATAATTCAGGCTTGTCCATAGATATCGCTGTCATTGATGTTTTCCTAGTGTCCTGGGAGAAGATAATTCAGGCTTGTCCATAGATATCGCAGTCTTCTATGTTTTCCTAGTGTCCTGGGAGAAGATAATTCAGGCTTGTCCATAGATATCGCAGTCTTCGATGTTTTCCTAGTGTCCTGGGAGAAGATAATTCAGGCTTGTCCATAGATATCGCAGTCTTCGATGTTTTCCTAGTGTCCTGGGAGAAGATAATTCTGGCTTGTCCATAGATATCGCAGTCTTCGATGTTTTCCTAGTGTCCTGGGAGAAGATAATTGTGGCTTGTCCATAGATATCGCAGTCTTCGATGTTTTCCTAGTGTCCTGGGAGAAGATAATTCTGGCTTGTCCATAGATATCGCAGTCTTCGATGTTTTCCTAGTGTCCTGGGAGAAGATAATTCTGGCTTGTCCATAGATATCGCAGTCTTCGATGTTTTCCTAGTGTCCTGGGAGAAGATAATTCTGGCTTGTCCATAGATATCGCTGTCATTGATGTTTTCCTAGTGTCCTGGGAGAAGATAATTCTGGCTTGTCCATAGATATTGCTGTCATTGATGTTTTCCTAGTGTCCTGGGAGAAGATAATTCAGGCTTGTCCATAGATATTGCTGTCATTGATGTTTTCCTAGTGTTCTGGGAGAAGATAATTCAGGCTTGTCCATAGATATTGCTGTCATTGATGTTTTCCTAGTGTCCTGGGAGCAGGTCATTCAGGCTTGTCCATAAATACTACCTGTCATTTATCATTGGTGTTGTGTTCATTTTTTTGTGTGTGAGTGGGTAGATTTCTGGGATAACTGTCGCTTTAGCAGTAACTTAGGCTGCAGTGCTGCCCTTTTGCGAACGATTTGTGAGGCAGACTTGGTGACAGGTTAGTAGTCACTCCAACAGATTTTTGGTCATGTTTCTGCTGTGTTTTCTCTGGCTGCTGCATGCTTATAACCATTCCACACAAGTAGGAATCACTATTTGAATTCTGTTTTGGGCACACAGTTCAGGTCTAAGCTTGTCCGACATGAACATGCATGCTGGACAACGTCCTGAACCTTCCAGGGTACTGAGAAGGGTGGAATTTGCAGTAGTAAAGCAAAGAAACCCCAGGGGACAGTTTAGAGGGCTAGATGTAACGTTCATACCCTCCCAATGCTAAAGATGAAGGAATGGAGAATTTGGGGTGCCCAACTGCCACAACACCTCCATGACCTCTCTGGAGTGCCCCATTGTGCCACAGCACCTCCATGACCCCTCTGGAGAGCCCCAGTGTCTGTCACAACACCTCAGTGACCTCTCTGGAGTGCCTCAGTGTCTGCCACAGCACCCCAATGACCTCTCTGGAGTGCCCCAGTGTCTGCCACTGCACCTCAGTGACCTCTTTGGAGTGCCCCAGTATCTGCCACAGCACCTCCATGACCTCTTTGGAGTGCCCCAGTGTCTGCCACAGCACCTCAGTGACCTCTCTGGAATGCCCCAGTGTCTGCCACAGCATCTCAGTGACTTCCCTGGAGTGTGCCAGTGTCTGCCACAATACCTCAATGACCTCTCTGGAGTGTCCCAGTGTCTGCCACAGCACCTCCATCGCCTCTCTGGAGTGCCCCTGTGTCTACCACAGCACCTCAGTGACCTCTCTGGAGTGCCCCACTGTCTGCCACAGGATCTCGGTGACCTCTCTGGAGTGCCCTAGTGTCTGCCACAGCACCTCCATGTCCTCTCTGGAGTGCCCCTGTGTCTGCCACAGCACCTCAGTGACCTCTCTGGAGTGCCCTAGTGTCTGCCACAGCATCTTGGTGACCTCTCTGGAGTGCCCCAGTGTCTGCCACAGCATCTTGGTGACCTCTCTGGAGTGCCCCAGTGTCTGCCACAGCATCTTGGTGACCTCTCTGGAGTGCCCCAGTGTCTGCCACAACACCTCAGTGACTTCTCTGGAGTGCCCGAGTGTCTGCCACAGCATCTCGGTGACCTCTCTGGAGTGCCCCAGTGTCTGCCACAGCATATCAGTGACCTCTCTGGAGTACCTTAGTGTCTACCACTGCATCTCAGTGACCTCTCTGGAATGCCCCGGTGCCTGCCACAGCACCTTCATGACCTCTCTGAAGTGCCTTGGTGTCTATCACAGCACCTCCATGACTTCTGTGGATTGCAGCTAGTGTCTGCCACAGCACCTCCATGACCTCTGTGGATGCAACCAGTGTCTGCCACAGCACCTCTATGACCTGGATTGCAACCAGTGTCTGCCACAACACCTCAATGACTTGCGATTAGGGGGACATTGCTGACGATGACAGTTCAGACAGTAGAAGAATGCCTGTCCCTGCGGTGTTATGAGATACAGAGAGTGCTGAGATCTGAAACACCTGTGGAGGCAATATGTACGATAAGAATGTGTCTTCTGTCCTTGAACTCTGTGTGCAGAGTCAAAGGGGCATCATGTTGAATTAATGTGCTACACCAGGTTACTCCAGATATCTTGGTTGTGTGTTAAGGCCTGAGTCTATGCAAACAGTGTCCCTGTCCAGTCCGTAGTGTTATCAGTCCATTTCTAATATGTCTTTTCCTCCATCTCCCTCTGTCGACGGTTCTCAGGAGGACTGTTCAGCAAAGTCATTTGATCCTGTTACACGGACATATTATTATTATTATCATTCTTTATAACTGATGTCAGCAGATCTGTGAATGATCTGATGACCGCTGTTTGATGGTTTAGTGCACTGGTTCACTGGCACATGATTAGTACTAATATATCTGATGTTTAGAAACTAAACATTAAACGTCAGTTACGAGCATAACAGTGAGAAAAGTTACACTCTTTGCCTTAAAATGCCTGTGTGGACCTTTGGAGTACCAAGCTTATTTTTATAGTTTGAAGTTCAAAAGAAAGAAAGATGACATGTGAAATGTGGAAACTACTGGCCAGCAATTGGTATTCCCCTGTTAACAAATGTTTTCTGGCCATCCGTCAAGTTGTTTATTTTTCAGCTATAAGTTGATGGCATTTTGTGGAATGAATGCACTTCCTGCACACTGGGTTGTTGTGTCAAACACCTCACCAGTTCACAGGTACATGGTGGAGTCCATTGAACTGTGCTCAACACTGAACACGAATTTAATAGGATGTATTCACAAGTGCAAACATAGGAGACAAGTAAACTGTGAATATCATTTGTATACACACTCGCACACATATACAAGCGCGCACACACACACACATGCAAGCTTGCACACACACATGCACGCACGTATCACACATGCACGCATGCATGCACACACGCACACACACACACACAATCACACACACACACAATCACACACACACACACACACACACACACACACACACACACACACACACACAAAACTGGAACACACTTTAATTTCCCCATGGAGGTTCTGATTGTGGATAGCTCCACCATCACCACAGATGTGACAAATGCCATTTCAGCTGACTGAGAGAACAAAATGGGCCAAGCTCTAATGCAGTGACACTGACAATGTTTCTTGCTGTGTGGGTTACAGGCTGAAGGTGACACAGGAACATCCCACCTGAACTGCCACCATGACAGCACCTGGTCTCTAGCTGATCAATACCTCTGCATGCAAATGGCACAGTTATTGATGTCTTGTGTCCTGCCTGCTATCCTTTTACTGTCGGGTAAGTCGACGATGAAAGTGAATTCCTTTTATTCTGTTTGAAAGAGGAGGCTTTTTTTCAGTTAACAGTTCCCCCCATGCCCCAGTCCACCACCCCCTCCCCCCCCCCACCTCTGAGCCATCCTTCATTATCTCCCCCTTCTCAAAATGTGTGGTTCTGTGCTGTAAGTTTCAGCTCGACCCCAATTCACTTTGTGTCAGATCTCTGATTCTTCTTTCCATCTCCACCTTCTCTGTTTTCTGCCTCAGTCGTCTTGTCAGCTAGGTGGTCAAGTCAGCTTGGTGTCCCATCAGCTTGGTGTCTCAGTCAGCTTGGTGTCTCAGTCAGCTTGGTATCCCATCAGCTTGTTGTCCCATCAGCTTGGTGTCCCATCAGCTTGATGTCCCATCAGCTCTGTGTCCCATCAGCTTGGTGTCCCATCAGCTTGGTGTTCTGTCAGCTCTGTGTCCCATCAGCTCTGTGTCCCATCAGCTCTGTGTCCCATCAGCTCAGTGTCCCATCAGCTCGGTGTTCTGTCAGCTCTGTGTCCCATCAGCTCGGTGTCCCATCAGCTTTGTGTTCTGTCAGCTCTGTGTCCCATCAGCTCTGTGTCCCATCAGCTTGGTGTTCTGTCAGCTCTGTGTCCCATCAGCTCGGTGTCCCATCAGCTCGGTGTCCCATCAGCTTGATGTCCCATCAGCTTAGTGTCCCATCAGCTTGGTGTCCCATCAGCTTGGTGTTCTGTCAGCTTGATGTCCCATCAGCTCTGTATCCCATCAGCTCTGTGTCCCATCAGCTTGGTGTCCCATTAGGTTGGTATCCCATCAGCTTGGTGTTCTGTCAGCTTGGTGTCCCATCAGCTTGGTGTCCCATCAGCTTGGTGTCCCATCAGCTTGGTGTTCTGTCAGCTCTGTGTCCCATCAGCTCTGTGTCCCATCAGCTCGGTGTCCCATCAGCTCGGTGTCCCATCAGCTTGATGTCCCATCAGCTTAGTGTCCCATCAGCTTGGTGTCCCATCAGCTTGGTGTTCTGTCAGCTTGATGTCCCATCAGCTCTGTGTCCCATCAGCTCTGTGTCCCATCAGCTTGGTGTCCCAGTCAGCTTGGTGTCCCAGTCAGCTTAGTGTCCCAGTCAGCTTGGTGTCCCATCAGCTTGGTGTCCCATCAGTTTGGTGTCCCATCAGCTTGGTGTCCCATCAGCTCTGTGTCTCACCAGCTTGGTGTCCCATCAGCTCTGTGTCCCATCAGCTTGGTGTCCCATCAGTTTGGTGTCCCATCAGCTTGATGTCCCATCAGCTTGTTGTCCCATCAGTTTGGTGTCCCATCAGCTTGATGTCCCATCAGCTTTTTTTTTTTTTTTTTTCTTGCTGTCCCAACCTCTGCACAACTTCAGAGGCAGTGCACCCACGCCGCTCATTCCGACACCCCGTCCACAGCCACAGCCCGGTCGGCCCCGCCGCAGCCCCGGCACCGGCAATCCACAGGGAGCAGTCAATGTCAAGTCGTCAAGAGGCAACCCACCAGAGGAGACACTGCACTGCTGCCGAGTCACTTCGGTGGTGTTCAGTGGCGATGTCCCATCAGCTTAGTGTCCCGTCAGTTTGGTGTCCCATCAGTTTGGTGTCCCATCAGCTTGATGTCCCATCAGTTTGGTGTCCCATCAGCTTGGTGTCCCATCAGCTCTGTGTCCCATCAGCTTGGTGTCCCGTCAGCTGTGTGTCCCATCAGCTCTGTGTCCCAACAGCTTGGTGTCCCATCAGCTCGGTGTCCCATCAGCTTGGTGTCCCATCAGCTTGACTTGGTGTCCCATCGGCTTGGTGTCCCAGTCAGCTTGGTGTCCCATCAGCTTGATGTCCCATCAGCTTGATGTCCCATCAGCTTAGTGTCCCGTCAGCTTGGTGTTCTGTCAGCTTGATGTCCCATCAGCTCTGTGTCCCATCAGCTCTGTGTCCCATCAGCTTGCTGTCCCATCAGTTTTTTGTCCCATCAGCTTAATGTTCCATCAGTTCGGTGTCCAATCAGCTTGGTGTCCCATCAGCTTGGTGTCCTGTCAGCTCTGTGTCCCATCAGCTCTGTGTCCCAACAGCTTGGTGCCCCATCAGCTTGACTTGGTGTCCCATCGGCTTGGTGTCCCAGTCAGCTTGGTGTCCCATCAGCTCGGTATCCCAGTCAGCTTGATGTCCCATCAGCTTGGTGTCCTGTCAGGTTGGTGTCCCAGTCAGCTTGCTATCCCAGTCAGCTAGATATCCCATCAGCTTGCTATCCTAGTCAGCTTGCTATCCTAGTCAGCTTGCTATCCCAGTCAGCATGCTATCCCAGTCAGCTAGGTGTCCCATCAGCTTGCTATCCCAGTCAGCTTGGTGCCCCAGTCAGCTAGGTGTCCCATCAGCTTTATACATGTAATGAATGACTGAAGATGAGGCTGTGGAATTCCTTGTGGGTCTGCGACTACTGTACAGAATTGTGCTTTACATCTCCTTTCATTCCATGTCCTGCGGTCAGTATTTTCCCCTTTAAACCATCTGAGCAGTTACGTAGAAAAAAGAAACAGCAGGCAACACATAATCAGTGTGAAAATCATTCCTGTCCAGTCTGGAGCAGTGGATGAAGCCTGTGTTTGCAGAAGAGCTCTGGGAGCGGCCCACTGATGGGAGCGGCCTGCAGATAAAACCTGCCCAGAGCAGAAGGAATTGATTGTTGTTTTTGGTTGACCACTTGTCCTTGGTGTCTGTCATGTCCGTTGGCTAGAGCAGAAGGAATTGAGTTTTGTTGTTTTGGGTTTAGCATTTGTCCATGGTGTCTTATAGTTATCAGTTCTTCATCAAAGTTTTTTTTTCTATTGCAGCCTCCGATTGTAGCCTAATGATGGATGCAGATGAACACGTACTGACACAACAGTTATGTGCAACAAGTGGAGCTGCCATTTCATTTGTTGATAATGTAGAAGAGATTGCCTCAAATAGTCCATCTCTGTTGGTATACTTTGTGTGTGTGTGTGTGTGTGTGTGTGTGTGTGTGTGTGTGTGTGTGTGTGTGTGAGAGAGAGAGAGAGAGAGTGTGAGTGAGTGAGTGAGAGAGAGAGAGAGAGGTAGAGGTTCATGGCATGTAGTTCCCCAAATGACAAGCTGCATACACTGATTACAGATGTATGTGAGAACTGTATTCACAGTTCAAAACCAAATTCATTTAGTCCTGACAGATACACATTATGTGTAGATCAGAAGTGACACCTCAGATGTGGTGATACTGGTCGACTGTGATGATTCTCGCAAGTTGGTGAGGACACATTAGAAGACAGCGCATAAACCCTCCTCTCTCTTCTATGCTCCTGTCCTCCGACATCTTCCATGCACGCTTACACACACACATACATCCAAAAACATATGCATATGCACAGATGCGTGCACCCACACAAGCACACACACACGCACGCACGCACGCACGCACGCACGCACACACACACACACACACACACACACACACACACACACACACACACACAGGCCGTGTTATCAGTGACTACTAATGTATTAAACATTGTTTTCCTTGCCGTGTGTGTGGAGCAGGTCTTGGCGGTGTGAGTGGACAGGACTATGACTATGAGCATAAACAAGGTAAGCATAACATGTTGTTTGTAGTTTGTGAGAACATAGAACTCTGACTAAGGTGTACCATTGTAGTGTTGTGTGTCGTGCCATGTCACCGTCACATGGCAGAAAAGTCTATCATTGTAGTGTTGTGTGTCGTGTCATGTTACCGTCACATGGCAGAAAAGTCTATCATTGTAGTGTTGTGTGTCGTGTCATGTTACCGTCACATGGCAGAAAAGTCTATCATTGTAGTGTTGTGTGTCGTGTCATGTTACCGTCACATGGCAGAAAAGTCTATCATTGTAGTGTTGTGTGTCGTGTCATGTTACCGTCACATGGCAGAAAAGTCTATCATTGTAGTGTTGTGTGTCGTGTCATGTTACCGTCACATGGCAGAAGTCTATCATTGTAGTGTTGTGTGTTGTGTCATGTTACCGTCACATGGCAGAAAAGTCTATCATTGTAGTGTTGTGTGTCGTGTCATGTTACCGTCACATGGCAGAAAAGTCTATCATTGTAGTGTTGTGTGTTGTGTCATGTTACCGTCACATGGCAGAAAAGTCTATCATTGTAGTGTTGTGTGTCGTGTCATGTTACCGTCACATGGCAGAAAAGTCTATCATTGTAGTGTTGTGTCATGTTACCGTCACATGGCAGAAAAGTCTATCATTGTAGTGTTGTGTGTCGTGTCATGTTACCGTCACATGGCAGAAAAGTCTATCATTGTAGTGTTGTGTGTTGTGTCATGTTACCGTCACATGGCAGAAAAGTCTGTCATTGTAGTGTTGTGTGTTGTGTCATGTTACCGTCACATGGCAGAAAAGTCTATCATTGTAGTGTTGTGTGTTGTGTCATGTTACCGTCACATGGCAGAAAAGTCTATCATTGTAGTGTTGTATCAGTTTGCCATCACATACGCTGTGTTGTGTGATGCATCACAACAGATTATGACCATGAGCATAAAGAGGGAAAGCATTACACCATACTGTGTGTAATCTGTAATCCAGCGTTTAACTGTACTACAATTTGATAACATACAACACTGGCAGAAAGTTGCATCATTGTAGTGCAAAGTGTTGTTCAACTTTATCATCAAAACAGATTTGTTTGTTTGTTGTTGGGTTTTTTTAACCACAAGGGGAATGTTTTGTTAACCTATCAAAGCAGATACTGACTTTTGTCAGGGAGAACCCCCTCATTTCTGGGTTTTAGTATCTATGCTATGCGCATGTTGTGTACAGGACCATAATTTATGGTCTCATCTGACAGATGAACCTGTGTTATGTGCATGTTGTATACAGGTCCACATTTATGGTCTCATCTGAAAGGTGAACTCTGTGTTATGTGCATGTTGCATACAGGTCCATAGTTTATGGTCTCATCTGATAGATGAACTCTGTGTCATGTGCATGTTGCATACAGGTCCACAGTTTATGGTCTCATCTGATAGGTGAACTCTGTGTTAAGTGCATGTTGCATACAGGTCCACAGTTTATGGTCTCATCTGATAGGTGAACTCTCAGGCAGCTGCTTTTTAGGTCTAGTGGAAAGAGGGAGGGAAAGGTCCATGATCATAAGACTTTGACCAGGGATTCAAAGTTGTCTGGCTTTGTAGACAACTGCTTTATGTGTTGAGCCGCTGTCCTGTCTTTCTGTGTGCAACTCACATTGTGTCCATAGTGTTGTACCAAGAGGTTGGTTACATGATCCTGATGATGTGGTGTTACATGGGAATTATCTTCAGCAATGGTAAGCTTCATGACTGCTTCATGGCTGTGAGAAAGAGATTGTGTCCTTGAAGATGGATTTGTGGCTGCATGTATTGTAGGATGAGAAAAAAAAAAAAAAAAGGACGACAGTGCAGATCCTGTGACTCAGTAATGCTGTACGTTGTGACCTTTGACCTGCTTGTGAGGCTGCCTGAGTGTGCCACAGTAAAAGTTTTGCTTTATGTGAGTTCACAAGTCTGTAGTGTGGAATGTTTGTTTGTAAGAAATGTGAACATTGGTGTCGGCTCAGATTGCAGCGATCCTGCAATTTTTTTGGTTTTGTTTCGAAAAGATGATCAGTATGATGTTAGAGAAATTGTCAGCAAACAGAGCAGATAGTGTTGGATGGTTTTTCCTTCTTCTTTGTTGAAAGGAAGTACGTATTTAATACTGTAAATAGCATAACAGATAAAAATGAAACTCCAAAGATGTATGCATGCCTGATTGTGCCCCCTTTATATAGATCTATACTTCTATGTGCTTACACTCAACACACATGAGTGTGCCTATGTGTGTTGGTCAGAATTCACTCCTTCCTTTTGCCCTTATCATCCCCTCCCCCCCCCCCCCCCCCCCCCCCTCTGTCTCTCCCCCTCCCTCCCTCCCTGCCTTTCCCACTCTTTCTCCTTTCCATTCTTGTTTGTCTTCTACAAAAAAAAAAAAGAAAGATATATATCACCAGCGTCAGTCAACTGATTGGAAAGTATTGTCATATTTTATGATTTGACAATGCACGTGAAGGGATCTTCACATTTCCACATATCATCATTCTGTGTGTTTCACGTGTTGTAAAAGCAATTGTCTGAACACAGTGTGACAAGACTTGCTTGAGAAACTCTCAACCTCACTTCCCTTTGTTTCTGCCTGCAGAGGTTCACCTATGTGACAGACGCCTCCACTTTGAACCCAATGGTGAGCACCTGGATACCCCTGGGGACGACCTGGTGGTCTACGTCAACTGGACCAACAATGACCCCACCCAGGCTCACCACTGCCGCATGCTGTTCACCACCTGCAACTCCTGTCGCCTGCATGTGCGAGCCAACGCCAGCTTTCACTATGATTCGTGCCACGCTGCACAGGGCTATGATCACTACAAGGGGTGGTGTGTGCTAGGGTAAGCTCTTACTTAGTGGTGGCAGCCGAGGGAACTGGTTGTACGAATGCGCACAGTGCCTGGGAGGAAGAGGGGTTAGGGGTGCGGGATGCCAGTGAAACCTACGATTTATACACCCTTTCAAGAAACACACCTTCCCCACCCCCCTTCCCTACCCTCACTCTACCCCACCTTCCCACCCCTTCTTCAGAGACCTGTTTTTTTAGAGTTTGTGTTTTCCAGATTAATGTCACAATTAAGACTTCGGTCTGTTGAAAATTCAGGGGTTTTTTTTTTTTTTGTTTTTTATTGCCAGACTTTCATGGGTTGGTTGTTGAGAGATTCCATTGTCGTTTAGAGATGGAGGGAGATACCGTGCATGCTCAGGCCTGTGCACCTTGCAGGCTGTGGGATGTTTCCTGTACAGTTTTACAACAAACAGCACCTCATGCTTCAGGCTGCCTCTCCCCACCACCCACCTCCCTCCCCTTAAAATACACCTGATACAATTAGTGTGGAGTGTATTCACAGCCAGGTTCTTTTTTCTTGGGTTTTTTCCCCAAGCACCGGCCACCTCACAGAATCAGACTGTGGCATGAATCAGGTGATGTTCTGGCATTGATGCTTTCCCCATGGTCATGGCTGTTCATTATGGTCATGCTGAAATTCAGATCTGATGGGGGGAAATCGTAGCTTGCACTGTCAGCCGGAGGGAGTGGCCAACTGTACAGCAGTTTACTTCAAGATACTGTGACCTGTGATGAGAAATGCTGCAATCACCAACTGTACACCAGTTTCTTCAGGAAAACTTGCTGTAATCTGTGATGAATAATGATCCTCACAGGTAGTCGTAGGTGTCTAGGTCTGGGCACTGTGGAAACTGTTTTACTAGTGTTGTCGTGCTTGTCATTTAGAAATGTTGTGTGGTAACTGTTAACAGATTTGAATTTATTTTCTAGACTTTCTCTGGAGCGGTGTTTCTGAATAAAAAAAAAGAGAATAGAATATAAAGAAAGAGGGAAAAGGGTTCCTGATTTACATGTAAAATATTGTCTGTCTGTATTGGTTGAATAACAGACCAAAAGTACAAATAAACAATCTAGGATTAATCTTAAAATGATAACGGACCAAAAGCACAAATAAACAATCTAGAAGGGTTAATCTTAAAATGAGCTTTTTTGTCGGGGTGGTGGGAATGGGGGTGGAGATAGTTTCCTGTCCTAATTCAAGCCTTCAAAGGGTTTGTTCATTGAATTTGATCATTCATGTGAACTCATGACATGGAGATGATGTCATTGATCTCGTCAGCAGTATCATCACCAGTGCTGTCATTGTCGGTGACCTCCAGCATCACCACCACCACCATCATCATCCTTACCCCTGTCATCATGCTCCTCTTGCGTTTGTTGTAATAGTGTTGAATTAATGTCATGACCTCACAAAAAAAGAAAAAAAGCCCATATTACTTGTTGTTGCAGCTGTACCTATGTTCACCTGTTTGACAAAGACTACAGCAGCCACTTGGCATCCAGTTTCACCAGCAGCAGCAGTACGACTGGAGAGTACCCTCCCATTTTGGACTTTGTCACTGAGTCCAGGTATCTCTCCGTCATCGCCTGCGCCAACAAAACCATGGATCCACATGTGCTGTTTCGCCTCAGGATCATTGCAGAAGGTGAAAGAATGAAACAGTCAACAATTGAATGTTCTCACATGAACTGCAGTTTTACAAGACTTTTCCGTGTGTTGGTACTGTTGTTCTGATGATCAGCCATCGGCTGAGACCATTTCTTCAGGTTTTTCAGCTTATGATGCTGTGAAGCTCCATTGCTGGTCCCAGAACCACCAGACAGAACTGGCCGACTGGCCACCCTTGGGTGACAGATTACATCCACTTGCATGTTAAGCTTAATTTAGTTTTCAGGAGATCAGTGAACACGCACAGTATTGGCCAGGAAATTTTAACAACACACTAAGGGATGCATGAATGAACTGGGTTTTCAGCTTACAGCATTCTCATCCAGAATTCAGAGTAGCTAACTGACGAAAAAAACAAGAAGAAGAGAAAAGACATAGTGCATTTTCCAAGGGTTTGATTCCCAAACCTCCATGTCAAACCGAAGTGCTAACCGCTGCACCATAGTGGGTGACTCACTGTTTAAATTCTGAACGAGGCATCCCGGCCTGTTTACACTTTACGATTTCGCTGTGTTTTGTGCTTGTTAGATAAGTACAATAAACTTTGGAGGAGGGGGGGGGGGGGGGGGGGGAGAAGGCAAAAAGAAAAACCTACAGACCAAAATTTTTAGTGGTAATTGGACATGTTGAATGTAACAATAGTGTTGTCTTAAAAAAAAAAAAAAAAAAAAAAGGGTTAACCCGAAGAGTGCCTATAAGCCGTCAGCTGACGCCGAAGTAAAAATGCTTTCCCAGTGCCTATGGGCCGTCCACTGACGTCATGCATTTTTCTTGAATTTTCATTCGTTACTATTTCTATTAACGGACTTAAATAGAGTGTGCGTAGTAAGCCTTATATGTCTGTAGTATTAAAATGATATGCAAATGACCACACGTGAGGGGAAAGCCCATTTATTCTCATCACTGACTGGATGACCAGCCAGCACTTCGTCTCGGTTGCAAAGATGGCGGTGCAACCTTCGACAAGCGTAGCGACCAAATCAATGTATTTACACAGCTGAGCAGGCTCTGCTAATCATTTTTGACAAAGACAATAATCTTTTATTCAACGACTTACTGGAGCGTGAAGGTGAGATGATGATTGTGATGGAATTGCTGACCATATTCGTCAGTTATTGTGTTGGGCTGTGTGACCTCAGTGTGTGTTCAGCTGATTGGTTTGCCAGCGTCAAACGAGCTCGCCTAGTGTGTACTCTGTACTGTGTGCCAGTGGCCAGTGATGTGATAGTCAGCGCGAGAGGGGAGCGTGGCCTGCTTGCGGCGTGACATGGGGCAGAGGGAAAGGTAGGAGAAGAGGAGGAGTGAAAGTGAGGGTTGAAGTCCAGCAAGGGGGCGTGGTGGGGGGAGGGGGGCGTGGTCGTGGACTGACCTGTCTGCATAGAGTGTGAGCGTCTTGATAGACTTCTAAACTGTTTTATTTTCATTTACATGTGTAGTGTGACAATACAAACTTTATTTTCAACTTTTTTGCTTTGTGTTCTTTTTTGGATGTGAAGCTGTAGTGGTAAATACATATGTTTTTGATCGTGCAAAAAAATCTATCCAAATCTAAATACCTAAATATTTTTTTATTATCAAAATTAAAACAAAAGAAGCCCAGATTCAAAATCTTCATTCAATTTCCTTCAAAAATCATATATATTTCATTGTTATATCTTTTGTAGTTTCTGAGCTAGAATTTTTTTGTTAATTATTACCCCCAAATCATGAGATTTCCCTGGCACTGGGAAAGCCTTTGTAACATTTTCAAGCAGTGAACGGGTTAAAGAAAAAAACAAAACCAAAGAGGTTTTTGAGTGTAAATTGCACATGTGGAATGTATCCATGGTCTGCTAATTTGGGTGCTTTCACCAAAGAGCTACAGCTCTTGATAAGCAGATAGCTCTTGTGTGTGAAATCATGTCTGCTTGTGAGAAAACATACAAGTGCATACAAACAATGGCAGTGACTACAGACCCTGAAATATTGGAAAAAAATGTCAAAAGTTCATGAATTTATGCCAGTGTATCAGACTTGTTTACTCATACAATTTTGCTGTATTTTGTACACATGTTTGACGAAAATATGATGATTATAACAAAGTGAAAAAAAAAAGATTCAAAATAAAAATCTAGAGCACAGTTCTGGAGCAGTTATTGCACTTGGTGGCGTATAATTAATGTGTTCTCTTTGTGTGATTTGACCAAAGAGCAGCAACTCTCAAAAACTCTGGAAAATCACGTTTGGTTGCGTCCGAACCTTCAGCAACATGCTGATACTTTGGAAGAATAGTGAGAATTACGGGCTATAAAATAGGGGAGGGGGGGGGGGGGGGACCTGATAAGAGAGCATGAATTTGTGCCAAAGTATGCTGATGCATCAAGGTGGAAAGTATTTCGTATTGGGCGTGACTCATTTCCGCTGTAGATCTGAAAAATCAGCAGGAATCCCCATACCCCCAAGCTGTGCAACGGTAGATGAAACCCTCTCCTACCCCCATACTCCCCCCCCACCCCACCCCATTTATAAAAATTTGACCCCATACTCTGACCCATCCACCTGCTTTCATGAAACATTGGAAGGTGTGTACACACACATTGTACACACACATTGTAGAAAAGTGCACTGATTTTAGTGGAGAAGTAAACCAATAGCAATTTTAGGGTAAGCAGATCTGAAGTATACCGATAAATCAAATTTCAAAATGATTTGTAATTGGAAGAACTTATTTTTCCTTGTAGTTGCTACAAGATCAGGTATCACTCTACCCTCTGCTGTGTGCGTGATGGCAGATGAAAACGAATTCCATGCCACCACTTGCACTCCTGTCCCCACCCTCGCCCTCTGTGCTTGCTTTGACCAAACTTCCAAAGATTGATGTTCTTTGGAGAAGGTTCTCCCATTTTTCATTGAAAAGCACACCTGTGGCAATTTTTGGATAAACTGGTAATGGCTCTCTGCATCTTACAGTTCATTAGTTGACCAAGGGCTTCAGTTTACATTGGCCAAAATGCAGAAACTGTCCCTTTGTCTTATCGGCCTTGACCTTGAAGCAAAATCATTGTCAGAAACATTATTACTATAGTCATTGTTATTATTATCTTTTTTTGTGTGTGTGTTAGTATTTGTGTAAAATTTGGAGGGATGTGAATGATGGAGGGTGGGGTGGGAAGAGGGCTGGAAAATGAAAATGTGTGGTGGGTTGTTAGTTGTTTTGAGATTCACTCATCCAGCTTGCTAGTTAGGAAAAAAAAATGCGCCTATTGCATACGAGGAGCCAGTTGAGGGAAAGATTAACTGAAGAAAGTAAGACAAAAACTTCAGATGTTAAGGCAGTGGGACAGTCAGTGTTTTCAAGAGTGACCATAAACCATGATTTTTTTTTTTCTTCATTTTCAGAATATTCTCAGAAAAGATAGTGATTTTGGGAAAGAGGAGTCATGACTTGACAAAAGAGATACAGTCATACTATAGTATACTGTCATTCTCAAGATGTAGAGTTGCGACATGAGACACGAATCATACTATAGTATACTGTCATTCTCAAGATGTAGAATTACGACATGAGACATGCATCATACTATAGTATACTGTCATTCTCAAGACGTAGAATTACGACATGAGACATGCATCATACTATAGTATACTGTCATTCTCAAGATGTAGAGTTACGACCTGAAACACGTATTTGTCACACGTGATGAACACAAGTGTTTATTCCCCCAGACAAGCTGCAGTATTTTGAAGGGCGTCACTGGGAAATGGGCCAGCCCTTCAGCTTCTCCTCCCCATTCTTTCCTGCGATGTATGTACTGAACTTGGAGATCTACAAGTACGTCTTTAAGGCCCCCGAGTACGATGATTTTATCACCGTTTCTTTTGACGACTGGCAGCTCTCACCTTTCTCATCCATCCTTGTGAGTACTGTGTCAGAGAGAGAGAGTTACTGCGTATGTATGCCTCCATGTATCTGTACAGGCATGACTCCATGTGATTCTGTATTTGTCAGCATTTGCAGTTCTCTACTACTTTGTTCTTGCATTATGTTTGTGTAATTGTTTATATAGAACACCTGTTTTTCAGAAATGCATTTCTGATGGTCATGATGACATAAATTATATGTCATCATGACCACATTATATGTCTGCATTTCTTGTTCAAGTTGCTGTTGTTGTTTTTTTTAGTCAGTTTTCATATTCAGAGTCTTGATAGGATGATGCGACATTTATGCACAGAAAAAATGTGTTTATTAGGCTTCCATAAATGTGCCATAGAGTGTAGAATGATGATGTGTGTTCCATCTCTCAGTTTGGCTGTGCCATAGAGTGTAAAATGATGATGTGTGTTCCATCTCTTGTCAGTTTGGCTGTGCCATAGAGTGTAAAATGATGATGTGTGTTCCATCTCTTGTCAGTTTGGCTGTGCCATAGAGTGTAAAATGATGATGTGTTCCATCTGTCAGTTTGGCTGTGCCATAGAGTGTAGAATGATGTGTGTTCCATCTGTCAGTTTGGCTGTGCCATAGAGTGTAGAATGATGATGTGTGTTCCATCTGTCGGTTTGGCTGTGCCATAGAGTGCAGAATGATGATGTGTGTTCCATCTGTCAGTTTGGCTGTGCCATAGAGTGTAAAATGATGATGTGTGTTCCATCTGTCAGTTTGGCTGTGCCATAGAGTGCAGAATGATGATGTGTGTTCCATCTGTCAGTTTGACTGTGCCACAGATAGTAAAATGATGATGTGTGTTCCATCTGTCAGTTTGACTGCTCCATAGAGTGTAGAATGATGATGTGTGTTCCATCTGTCAGTTTGACTGCTCCATAGAGTGTAATGATGTTGTGTTATATTCCATCTGTCAGTTAGGCTGTGCCATAGAGTGTAAAATGATGATGTGTGTTCCATCTGTCAGTTTGACTGCTCCATAGAGTGTAATGATGTTGTGTCATATTCCATCTGTCAGTTTGGCTGTGCCATAGAGTGTAAAATGATGATGTGTGTTCCATCTGTCAGTTTGGCTGTGCCATAGAGTGAAATGATGTTGTGTTATATTCCATCTCTCGGTTTGACTGCTCCATAGAGTGTGAAATGATGATGTGTCTTCCATCTCTCAGTTTGACTGCTGTCTGAGAGATGGAAGACACATCGTCCTTTAGTTCTATGCTCCTCCGTCTATCAGTTTGACTGCTCCATAGAGTCTGAAATGATGTGTGGTGTTCCATTCCTCAGTTTGACCATACCATAGAGTGTGAAATGATATGTGGTGTTCCATTTCTCAGTTTGACCATAGAATGTAGAATGTGAAATAATGTTGTGTGGTGTTCCATCTCTCAGTTTGACCATACCTTAGAATGTGAAATAATGTTGTGTGGTGTTCCATCTCTCAGTTGACCATACCGTAGAATGTGAAATAATGTGTGGTGTTCCATCTCTCAGTTGACCATACCGTAGAATGTGAAATAATGTTGTGTGGTGTTCCATCTCTCAGTTGACCATACCGTAGAATGTGAAATAATGTTTTGTGGTGTTCCATCTCTCAGTTGACCATACCGTAGAATGTGAAATAATGTTGTGTGGTGTTCCATCTCTCAGTTGACCATACCGTAGAATGTGAAATAATGTTGTGTGGTGTTCCATCTCTCAGTTGACCATACCTTAGAATGTGAAATAATGTTGTGTGGTGTTCCATCTCTCAGTTGACCATACCGTAGAATGTGAAATAATGTTGTGTGGTGTTCCATCTCTCAGTTTGACCATACCGTAGAATGTGAAATAATGTTGTGTGGTGTTCCATCTCTCAGTTGACCATACCGTAGAATGTGAAATAATGTTGTGTGGTGTTCCATCTCTCAGTTGACCATACCGTAGAATGTGAAATAATGTTGTGTGGTGTTCCATCTCTCAGTTGACCATACTGTAGAGTGTGAAATAATGTTGTGTGGTGTTCCATCTCTCAGTTTGACCGTGCCAACATCAAGAACAAGATCGGGGGGTCCACCAGCCGACCCTGGATCATTTCCGACAGTGACCGGCTGGAGATGACCTTTGAGACAGGGCCAAACAGGGTCCCTGAGCGTTCCTTAATGGGATTCAGAGCCACCTACAAATTCCACAGGAAGATGGGTAAGGGCCAGCAGTACTATAGGTAAGGGCCAGCGTCTTAGCATTTTCATGCTTTAACATCCAGCAGTGGACAGAAGGGAGGAACAAAAAGGGCAAGGCAGAGATGGGGGGCATTGTGATCCTAATATGGCAGGTCCTCCCGAAGAGCTCCGCCTGCCTTGGAAAGAGCATGCTGACTGCTTGTTGTAGCCAGCATTCTTCTGGGCATGTTTGTGTTTCCGTGACAACACTGCAAAGTAAAGTTCCTTTGAAAGAGGACAAATAAAACAGTCCCATGTCATGCTTGACATTCGTTACCCTCCTCCTCCCTCACCATCCCCACCACCTTCCATTTTCCTTATTGATTAATTAGTGTCTTTATTTCTGAACAGATCTGAGGTCAGGTTGGAGCAAACTGTTGACTTGAAACTGTTTATTTCCTTGTTGGTGGGTGTATGTATGGCATACATGGAATAATCTTTAACCTTACAACTTTCTTGTTGTTTTTTTAATGTAACATTTATATGAAGTTGTTCCATAGATTTAATTTAGGAATTTATGAAGATGGGGAACAGTTTTCTTAACCCTCTTGCATTTGTCTTCAATATTTATACTGGCGAACACGGCCGCACAAACACAAATGTACCCCTTCGGACATGAAGTATTTGACAAAATGGCTTCAGAGTACTACGGGCAAAACCGACACCTGTACTTTAACCTCTTTTTTTTTAACCTCTGTGCCACTCATGTGACACCTGTCACAACACGGGACTTACGCCTGTGACACAGTGATGTCCAACCTGCAAAGGGCTTGCAGAGGAGGTGATCAAGGCTCGCCTAAAACAACAAGGAGAGCTGATTCAGATGGAGAAGGGGCCCCTGATGGTGACAGTATATAAAGCCACCAGGTAAGACAACACTTGCACCTGACAGTGACGACAAGCCACAACCCCATGTCATCAAGGTCTACAACCACAACATGGGAGAGGTGGACAGGTCTGTCCAGCACAGGGCTTACTAACCGGTTGGCCATCATAACAAGAAGTGGTGGCGTTACCTCTTCCATTCCCTTATCAATCTGATAATCGTTCAGGCCTGCATCACCTGGCAAAGGTCACCCCACACCCCAACACCCAAGAAGACCTATGACCACCTGTGGCTCAGGGCTGACGTGGCAGAATAGCTCCATGCTGGCTTTACCAGCAGGAAGAAGAATGCTTGCAGACGGTCAAATGTAGCAGAGGCCCCAATTGCAAAAGACACAATTGACCACTATAAACAGGTGAAAATTGAAGGAAGAAAGCGCACCTGTTGTCAGTATGTCAACGTGGGTCACAAGACAGCCTAAGGCCGACAGCCTGAGATATCCTTCAAGTGTTCTTTCTGTGACATCCCTCTGCCAGCACAATGACTGTTTCCACGACTACCATGCAGCAAACATGGTAGAAACCATGGATCACGAATAGTGTTTACCATATTGGTGACATGTGACAGTGGTGACACTTACCTTCCTGCTGTGTGTGACCAGACACCACATTAAAGTGTAAAGAATGGAATTTACTTCTTTCTGTGACTGTATGTATATACCAGTGTTCATAATCATTCAGTAGTGACAAACACACTTTTTAGGATGAAAAACAAAAACTGCAAATTTACCTAGCCGCATGTTTGAGTGTGTGACAATTATGTGGCACTTTGTAACACCTCACACTCGATTTACTGAACCAGGACAGCTGTTTACAAGTTGAGATAGGCCACCCTTTGATGATTTGTACTAACAAATGCATGCTGACAATGTTATTGTCTGTCTGGTGTGTCATGGTAACATTGTCAACGTTTGATGTCCCATTGTTTTGTGACAAACAGGGTGACAATGACACCAGCATGCATCCCAAACATGGGACATCGCTGCATTATGAAATATGATGTATTAGGATCTTGCATACTAAATTTGACAGCGCTGCAGTGGAAACTGTGTCCTTTACAGCCTTTCAAAGGCAGTAGGTGAGTTTTAGGTTAAATTTCTCAATAAAAAAACCAAACACGAATACTAGGAGCAGTTTGGGGCTGGAAAATGCAAATGCAAGAGGGTTAAACGTTACCCCAAAATCCATCAGCACGACCAAATTGTATAAAAATTTAGCCGTGGATATGGTCTGATGTGCAAGTGGCTGTTCATGTGTTGTATATAACCGACGCTTTCAGGTAGAAAATCTGCAAGGGAGCAGTTATGTCCCTTTTTTTTTCTTTTTTTTTTTCTGTCCCAACCTCTGTGCCACCTCAGAGGCAGTGCACCCACGCCGCTCATTCCCACACCCCGTCCACAGCCACAGCCTGGTCGGCCCCGCCGCAGCCCCGGCACCGGCAATCCACAGGGAGCAGTCAATGTCAAGTCGTCAAGAGGCAACCCACCGGAGGAGACACTGCACTGCTGCCGAGTCACTTTGGTGGTGTTCAGTGGCGCCTGTTCTGATCTAACATACGCAGGACACCACCTACTAAGCCCCCTACTGACGACAATAATTACTTGGTCGTGGAGCCGGCGTGAGTGAGGTCTCCCTCTGGAAGGCGCCACCACGTCCGTCCAACGACAGTCCCCATAGACTCACCGATACCGACGAAATCAAACCAAGGCCACAGACATGGAGAGGACATCGAAATTGAGGTCACCATGAGAGCAGGGCATGAAGGGCCACAGAACTTGAGACATTTTTTTTTTATGCTGATCGATGAGAATGAGGATGATGAAGATGATGCTACAGATTTCCATTTCGGTCTGAGACTACATGACAGGGCTGTACTCTACGCTTCCTTTCATAATATATCCCGGCGTCAACCAGGCCCGAGAGATACAGGCACCTGCAGTGTTGGTCAGGAAATTTGAACAACACTCTCAGAAACGCATCCATTAAGTGGATGAAACTCGACTGTGTGGTCCCAGTCTTCCCAACTGAGTTCACAGTATACTCAACTCTGGGTAGGAGCCAGTCGGGGCAGAAAAACCCACATGACTGATGGGATGCGAACCCACGACCTCCCAGCTGGGAGTCGCAGTTATGTCCCTTAACGTCTTAATGGAGTTGTCCCTTGTGCCTGCCTGCACCCTATCTTGGGCCTATTTGAACACCGCGTAGGCTTCCAAGGGTGGTGCAGGAATTCTCTCGGCTGGATTGTTGGGCATTTGAGGATAGCACTTCTCTGGGTCCCACAGTACCTTCGGGTGCATTTTTTTCTTTTCTTCTTAAACATGTTACCCAAAAAGCCATCAGCATGACTAGCATTGTATAAAACTTTAGCAGGGGGTACGCTTTGATGTGCAGGTGGCTGTTTGTGTGTTGTTTATAGCTGACGCTTTCAGTTAGAAAATCCAGGATCTGTCTGTGTGATAATGCGGTACTGCTCATGTGGTCATCCAGCAGAATGACACCGAGATGTGAAGTGATTTCAAACACTCCTAGATGTCTGAGCCATCGTTGATTCAGCAACATTTGGGAATGTCGGACCACTTTCAACTGAAATTAAATTTCCTATATCGCTGTCTCGCATCTATTTTTGCTTGGCACACTAAGTATGAGATGAAAAAAGTTTCAGAATTTTTTCTTTGTTTGAATTGAAGTACGTTCCAAATGTTCGTTGCAAGCGCTGGAATCAGATGGCTCGAAACGCTGCATCTTTCTGCTCAAGCCTTCTCAAGTAACCTGTATGGGAATGAAGTGCAGGTCACCCCTGACAGGTGCCTTGCTAGTTAAGAGGTTTAGTGGAAATCAGAGTTTCTCTTGGCTCGGCAGATGTGTAGTTGCATATAAAGATTGTGACTGATGAGGTACAGATTAGTTTCTCTCTATCAGCAGATGTACAGAACGTACGTGTATAGTGTTTCGCTGCCAAGAAAAATCAAAACGAGTATTATTTTGATTATTGTTATTGTTTACTTATTGTTGAAAATAACATATGCTTCTGTTGTCACTTTCAGAGCGAGGCACCTTGCCGTACGTTCAAACAAGTAAGTATCTTTTCCTGATATCTTCATCTCTGTTGGGTGCCTGTTGAGATTGAGCCTAGCTTTCATAGACTCCGAGTTCCACACTTTGGCGCATCATTGCAGTATTTGGTACATGACTTTGTGACTTCCCTCCCCCTCCATCCCTCTCTGTCTGTCTCTCTCTCTCTGTCTGTCTCTCTCTCCCTCTCTCTCTCTTTCTCTCTCTCTGTCTTAAATGTTATCTGTCATGAAAAGGAACACTTTGGTGATTTTGCAGCAAACTTTTAACAGTAAACTCTAGAGAATTTTCTATTTTTCGGAATCACTGTGAATAGATGTAGACATGTAGATGTTATCTTTGTTGTGTGTTTGTTTTTCAGCATGGTACCCTTTTCCCCCAAAGGTGTTGACTGCCTTAAAAAGGCTGTGGGGGGGAGGGGGTCCACATGGCTGTACCGATGAAACTTAACCAAATCAAATGTTGTTTTTATCTCTTTGTTGTATATCGTCTTCTCATCATGTTTGCTGTCTGTTGTATGTCGTGTGTCATGTTTTCTGTTGTATGTCATTTTACAGTCATGTTTTCTGTTGTATGTCATTTTACAGTCATGTTTTCTGTCTGTTGTATGTCATTTTACAGTCATGTTTGCTGTCTGTGGTATGTCATGTTACAGTCATGTTTGCTGTCTGTGGTATGTCATTTTACAGTCATGGTTGCTGACTGTGGTATGTCATTTTACAGTCATGTTTGCTGACTGTGGTATGTCATTTTACAGTCATGTTTGCTGTCTGTGGTATGTCATTTTACAGTCATGTTTGCTGTCTGTGGTATGTCATTTTACAGTCATGTTTGCTGTCTGTTGTATGTCGTTTTACAGTCACGTTCGCTGTCTGTTGTATGTCATTTTACAGTCATGTTTGCTGTCTGTGGTATGTTGTGTTCCCATCATGTTTTCTGTCTGTTATATGTCGTTTTACAGTCATGTTTGCTGTCTGTGGTATGTCATTTTACAGTCATGTTTGCTGTCTGTCGTATGTCGTTTTACAGTCACGTTTGCTGTCTGTTGTATGTCATTTTACAGTCAAGTTTGCTGTCTGTTGTATGTTGTGTTCCCATCATGTTTTCTGCCTGTTATATGTCGTTTTACAGTCATGTTTGCTATCTTGTATGTCGTTTTACATTCACATTTGCTGTCTGTTGTATGTCGTTTTACAGTCATATTTGCTGTCTGTTGTATGTAATTTTACAGTCATGTTTGCTGAATGTCGTTTACAGTCATGTTTGCTGTTTGTTGTACGTTGTTCTTTAGTCATGTTTGCTGTCTGTTGTACACCGTTTACAGTCACGTTTGCTGTCTGTTGTACGTTGTTTTACAGTCATGTTTGCTGTCTGCCGTGGCGAAGTGGTTAGCGTCGCGGACTCCCGGCTGGGAGGTCGTGGGTTCGAATCCCATCAGAGTCATGTGGGTTTTTCTGCCCCGACCGGCTCCTACCCAGAGTTGAGTTTGCTGCGGACTCAGTTGGGAAGACTGGGACCACACAGTCGAGTTTCATCCACTTAATGGATGCGTTTCTGAGAGTGTTGCTCAAATTTCCTGACCAACACTGCAGGTGCCTGTATCTCTCGGGCCTGGTTGACGCCGGGATATATTATGAAAGGAAGCGTAGAGTACAGCCCTGTCATGTAGTCTCAGACCGAAATGGAAATCCGTAGCATCATCTTCATCATCCTCATTCTCATCGATCAGCATAAAAAAATGTCTCAGATTCTGTGGCCCTTCATGCCCTGCTCTCATGGTGACCTCAATGTCGATGTCCTCTCTACGTCTGTGGCCTTGGTTTGGTTCCATCGGGGTCACCGGTATCGGCGAGTCCATGGGGTCTGTCGTTGGGCGGACGTGGTGGCGCCCTCCGGAGGGAGAGCTCACTCATACCGGCTCCGCGACTAAGCAATTATTGTCGTCAGTAGGGGGCTTAGTAGGTGGTGTCCTGTGTATGTTCTCCGGTGGGTTGCCTCTTGACATTGACTGCTCCCTGTGGATTGCCGGTGCCGGGGCTGCGGCGGGGCCGACCGGGCTGTGGCTGTGGACGGGGTGTGGGAATGAGTGGCGTGTGTGCACTGCGTCTGAGGTGGCACAGAGGTTGGGACAGCAAAAAAAAAAAAAAAGTTTTCTGTCTGTTGTAAGTCATCTTACCATCATGTTTGCTGTCTGTTGTAAGTCGTCTTACCATCATGTTTGCTGTCTGTTGTATGTCGTTACCATCATGTTTGCTGTCTGTTGTAAGTCGTCTTACCATCATGTTTGCTGTCTGTTGTATGTCGTTACCATCATGTTTGCTCCCTGTTGTATGTCGTCTTACCATAATGTTTGCTCTCTGTTGTATGTCGTCTTACCATCATGTTTTCTGTCTGTTGTAAGTCATCTTACCATCATGTTTTCTGTCTGTTGTAAGTCATCTTACCATCATGTTTGCTTCCTGTTGTATGTCGTCTTACCATCATGTTTTCTGTCTGTTGTAAGTCGTCTTACCATCATGTTTGCTGTCTGTTGTATGTCGTCTTACCATTATGTTTGCTGTCTGTTGTATGTCGTCTTACCATCATGTTTGCTTCCTAATGTATGTCGTCTTACCATCATGTTTGCTGTCTGTTGTATGTCGTCTTACCGTCATGTTTGCTGTCTGTTGTATGTCGTCTTACCATCATGTTTGCTGTCTGTTGTATGTCGTCTTACCATCATGTTTGCTGTCTGTTGTATGTCGTCTTACCATCATGTTTGCTGTCTGTTGTATGTCGTCTTACCATCATGTTTTCTGTCTGTTGTAAGTCGTCTTGCCATCATGTTTGCTGTCTATTGTAAGTCGTCTTATCGTCATGTTTGCTGTCTATTGTAAGTCATCCTACCATCATGTTTGCTGTCTGTTGTAAGTTGTCTTACCATCATGTTTGCTGTCTATTGTAAGTCATCCTACCATCATGTTTGCTGTCTATTGTAAGTCGTCTTACCATCATGTTTGCTCCCTGTTGTATGTCGTCTTACCATCATGTTTGCTGTCTGTTGTAAGTCATCTTACCATCATGTTTGCTGTCTGTTGTAAGTCATCTTACCATCATGTTTGCTCTCTGTTGTAAGTTGTCTTACCATCATGTTTGCTGTCTGTTGTAAGTTGTCTTACCATCATGTTTGCTGTCTGTTGTATGTCATCTTACCATCATGTTTGCTGTCTGTTGTATGTCATCTTACCATCATGTTTGCTGTCTGTTGTATGTCGTCTTACCATCATGTTTGCTCCCTGTCGTATGTCGTCTTACCATCATGTTTGCTGTCTGTTGTAAGTTGTCTTACCATCATTTTGCTGTCTGTTGTAAGTCGTTTTACCATCATGTTTGCTGTCTATTGTAAGTCATCTTACCATCATGTTTGCTCCCTGTCGTATGTCGCCTTACCATCATGTTTGCTGTCTGTTGTAAGTCGTCTTACCATCATGCTTGATCTCTATTGTAAGTCATCTTACCATCATGTTGGCTGTCTGTTGTAAGTCATCTTACCATCATGTTTGCTGTCTGTTGTAAGTTGTCTTACCATCATGTTTGCTGTCTGTTGTAAGTCATCTTACCATCATGTTTGCTGTCTGTTGTAAGCTGTCTTACTATCATGTTTGCTCTCTGTTGTAAGTCATCTTACCATCATGTTTGCTGTCTGTTGTAAGTCGTCTTATCATCATGTCTGCCCTCTGTTGTATGTCGTCTTACCATCATGTTTGCTGTCTGTTTATGTCTTATTATCGTCATGTTTGCTGTCTGTTGTATGTCATCTTACCATCATGTTTGCTGTCTGTTGTAAGTCGTCTTACCATCATGTTTGCTGTCTGTTGTATGTCGTCTTACCATCGTGTTTGCTGTCTGTTGTAAGTTGTCTTACCATCATGTTTTCTGTCTGTTTGTCTGTTGTATGTCGTCTTACCATCATGTTTGCTGTCTGTTGTAAGTCGTCTTACCATCATGTTTGCTGTCTGTTGTATGTCGTCTTACCATCATGTTTCTGTCTGTTGTAAGTCGTCTTACCATCATGTTTGCTGTCTGTTGTAAGTCGTCTTATCGTCATGTTTGCTGTCTGTTGTAAGTCGTCTTACCATCATGTTTGCTGTCTGTTGTATGTCGTTACCATCATGTTTGCTGTCTGTTGTATGTCGTTACCATCATGTTTGCTGTCTGTTGTAAGTCGTCTTACCATCATGTTTGCTGTCTGTTGTATGTCGTTACCATCATGTTTGCTCCCTGTTGTATGTCGTCTTACCATAATGTTTGCTCTCTGTTGTATGTCGTCTTACCATCATGTTTTCTGTCTGTTGTAAGTCATCTTACCATCATGTTTTCTGTCTGTTGTAAGTCATCTTACCATCATGTTTGCTTCCTGTTGTATGTCGTCTTACCATCATGTTTCTGTCTGTTGTAAGTCGTCTTACCATCATGTTTGCTGTCTGTTGTATGTCGTCTTACCATTATGTTTGCTGTCTGTTGTATGTCGTCTTACCATCATGTTTGCTTCCTAATGTATGTCGTCTTACCATCATGTTTGCTGTCTGTTGTATGTCGTCTTAACCGTCATGTTTGCTGTCTGTTGTATGTCGTCTTACCATCATGTTTGCTGTCTGTTGTATGTCGTCTTACCATCATGTTTGCTGTCTGTTGTATGTCGTCTTACCATCATGTTTGCTGTCTGTTGTATGTCGTCTTACCATCATGTTTTCTGTCTGTTGTAAGTCGTCTTGCCATCATGTTTGCTGTCTATTGTAAGTCGTCTTATCGTCATGTTTGCTGTCTATTGTAAGTCATCCTACCATCATGTTTGCTGTCTGTTGTAAGTTGTCTTACCATCATGTTTGCTGTCTATTGTAAGTCATCCTACCATCATGTTTGCTGTCTATTGTAAGTCGTCTTACCATCATGTTTGCTCCCTGTTGTATGTCGTCTTACCATCATGTTTGCTGTCTGTTGTAAGTCGTCTTATCGTCATGTTTGCTGTCTGTTGTAAGTCGTCTTACCATCATGTTTGCTGTCTGTTGTATGTCGTTACCATCATGTTTGCTGTCTGTTGTATGTCGTTACCATCATGTTTGCTGTCTGTTGTAAGTCGTCTTACCATCATGTTTGCTGTCTGTTGTATGTCGTTACCATCATGTTTGCTCCCTGTTGTATGTCGTCTTACCATAATGTTTGCTCTCTGTTGTATGTCGTCTTACCATCATGTTTTCTGTCTGTTGTAAGTCATCTTACCATCATGTTTTCTGTCTGTTGTAAGTCATCTTACCATCATGTTTGCTTCCTGTTGTATGTCGTCTTACCATCATGTTTTCTGTCTGTTGTAAGTCGTCTTACCATCATGTTTGCTGTCTGTTGTATGTCGTCTTACCATTATGTTTGCTGTCTGTTGTATGTCGTCTTACCATCATGTTTGCTTCCTAATGTAAGTTGTCTTACCATCATGTTTGCTGTCTGTTGTAAGTTGTCTTACCATCATGTTTGCTGTCTGTTGTATGTCATCTTACCATCATGTTTGCTGTCTGTTGTATGTCATCTTACCATCATGTTTGCTGTCTGTTGTATGTCGTCTTACCATCATGTTTGCTCCCTGTCGTATGTCGTCTTACCATCATGTTTGCTGTCTGTTGTAAGTTGTCTTACCATCATGTTTGCTGTCTGTTGTAAGTCGTTTTACCATCATGTTTGCTGTCTATTGTAAGTCATCTTACCATCATGTTTGCTCCCTGTCGTATGTCGCCTTACCATCATGTTTGCTGTCTGTTGTAAGTCGTCTTACCATCATGCTTGATCTCTATTGTAAGTCATCTTACCATCATGTTGGCTGTCTGTTGTAAGTCATCTTACCATCATGTTTGCTGTCTGTTGTAAGTTGTCTTACCATCATGTTTGCTGTCTGTTGTAAGTCATCTTACCATCATGTTTGCTGTCTGTTGTAAGCTGTCTTACTATCATGTTTGCTCTCTGTTGTAAGTCATCTTACCATCATGTTTGCTGTCTGTTGTAAGTCGTCTTATCATCATGTCTGCCCTCTGTTGTATGTCGTCTTACCATCATGTTTGCTGTCTGTTTATGTCTTATTATCGTCATGTTTGCTGTCTGTTGTATGTCATCTTACCATCATGTTTGCTGTCTGTTGTAAGTCGTCTTACCATCATGTTTGCTGTCTGTTGTATGTCGTCTTACCATCGTGTTTGCTGTCTGTTGTAAGTTGTCTTACCATCATGTTTTCTGTCTGTTTGTCTGTTGTATGTCGTCTTACCATCATGTTTGCTGTCTGTTGTAAGTCGTCTTACCATCATGTTTGCTGTCTGTTGTATGTCGTCTTACCATCATGTTTTCTGTCTGTTGTAAGTCGTCTTACCATCATGTTTGCTGTCTGTTGTAAGTCGTCTTATCGTCATGTTTGCTGTCTGTTGTAAGTCGTCTTACCATCATGTTTGCTGTCTGTTGTAAGTCGTCTTATTGTCATGTCTGCTCTCTGTTGTAAGTCGTCTTACCATCATGTTTGCTGTCTGTTGTAAGTCGTCTTATCGTCATGTTTGCTGTCTGTTGTATGTCGTCTTACCATCATGTTTTCTGTCTGTTGTAAGTCGTCTTACCATCATGTTTGCTGTCTGTTGTAAGTTGTCTTACCATCATGTTTTCTGTCTGTTGTAAGTCATCTTACCATCATGTTTGCTGTCTGTTGTAAGTCGTCTTACCATCATGTTTGCTGTCTGTTGTAAGTTGTCTTACCATCATGTTTGCTGTCTGTTGTAATCGTCTTACCATCATGTTTGCTGTCTGTTGTATGTCGTCTTACCATCATGTTTGCTGTCTGTTGTATGTCGTCTTACCATCATGTTTGCTGTCTGTTGTATGTCGTCTTATCATCATGTTTGCTGTCTGTTGTATGTCTTACCATCATGTCTTCTGTCTGTTGTAAGTCGTCTTACCATCATGTTTGCTGTCAGTTGTATGTCGTCTTACCATCATGTTTGCTGTCTATTGTAAGTCATCCTACCATCATGTTTGCTGTCTGTTGTATGTCGTCTTACCATCATGTCTGCTGTCTGTTGTATGTCGTCTTACCATCATGTTTGCTGTCTGTTTGAATCATCTTACCATCATGTTTGCTGTCTGTTGTATGTCGTCTTACCATCATGTCTGCTGTCTGTTGTAAGTCGTCTTACCATCATGTTTGCTGTCTGTTGTAAGTCATCTTACCATCATGTTTGCTGTCTGTTTTAAGTCGTCTTGCCATCATGTTTGCTGTCTGTTGTATGTCGTCTTACCATCATGTTTGCTGTCTGTTGTAAGTCGTCTTACCATCATGTTTGCTGTCTGTTTATGTCGTCTTACCATCATGTTTGCTGTCTGTTGTATGTCATCTTACCATCATGTTTGCTCTCTGTTGTAAGTTTTCTTACCATCATGTTTGCTGTCTGTTGTAAGTCGTCTTACCATCATGTTTGCTCTCTGTTGTAAGTCATCTTACCATCATGTTTGCCCTCTGTTGTATGCCGTCTTCCCGTCATGTTTGCTCTCTGTTGTATGTCATCTTCCCGTCATGTTTGAAGTGAAGTGTGTTCTTCCCGTTATGTTTGAAGTGAAGTGTGTTTTTCCCGTCATGTTTGAAGTGAAGTGTGTTCTTCCTGTCATGTTTGAAGTGAAATGTGTTCTTCCCATCATGTTTGAAGTGAAATGTGTTCTTCCCTTTATGTTTGAAGTGAAGTGTGTTCTTCCCGTCATGTTTGAAGTGAAGTGTGTTCTTCCCATCATGTTTGAAGTGAAATGTGTTCTTCCTGTCGTTTGAAGTGAAATGTGTTCTTCCCATCATGTTTGAAGTGAAGTGTGTTCTTCCCATCATGTTTGAAGTGAAGTGTGTTCTTCCCGTCATGTTTGAAGTGAAGTGTGTTCTTCCTGTCATGTTTGAAGTGAAGTGTGTTCTTCCCGTCATGTTTGAAGTGAAGTGTGTTCTTCATGCAGATTGTGGACAGTTGGTGGAGCTGCAGGAAAGTGGGCAGATCACCTTCAACCCTAACAGCGACGGAAAGGAGTATTACGACTGCATCTGGGTCATCAAAAAACACCCTAGTTACGAACGAGTCATGATCAAGGTTACCAACTACCACACCCAGGGTTAGTGTACTGAGAGGGACAATGTGGCTTTTTGTGCATGTACTTTATTTGTTAATGATCCCACTTCTGTATAACTCCAGTGTGATTCCAACGCTGCTGTATGGTTGTGAAACCTGGCAACTGAAGACCACCCAGGAGAAGAAACTCAATGCTTTTGACACCAAGTGCCTACGTAAGATCTTGGGCATCAAATGGTCAGACTTTATACCAAATGAAGACGTCAGGGAGAGGTCCAGACAGCTCCCCATGTCAACCACCATCTGCAGACGGCGCCTCCACTGGCTGGGTCATGTCTTGAGGTTACCTTCATCAAGACCTGCAAACCAGGCCATGAAATGGATCCCAGCAGTCCAGAGAAAAAGAGGACGACCCAGGATGAGCTGGCGACAGACAGTGGAGAGAGACCTCAGATTCGCTGACAGAGGATGGAGTGACACCAGCAGACTGGCTGAGGACTGTGCACAGTGGAGCGCCTTGACTGCCTCGTGCATCGCAAGACCCGGGAGCATCTAAGCTAAATGACCTTTTCCCTTCTGAGATTTGTGCTCTATGATTTTTTTTTTATACCAGTGTAGAGGAGGTTGTGTTTTCACCCATGTCTGTTTGCGCGTCAGTCAGCAAGAATCACGAAAACTATACAAGCGATTTCCATGAAACTTGGTGGAATGATTTGATGCAGCCTGTTGTCAAACCTGTTTGATGTTAGTGCCAATGCAGGTCAAAAGATAATGTACAGAGTCTGATCAACAAAGTTACGCATAACCCACCAAAGTGATTTTAACGAAAGATAGGGTGTGGCCAGTGGATGATTCCATGAAATCTGGTGGGAAGATAGGGCGTGGCCCTTGGATGATTCCATTAAATTTGGTGGGAAGATAGGGCGTGGCCCTTGGATGATTCCATTAAATTTGGTGGGAAGATAGGGCATGGCCCTTGGATGATTCCATTAAATTTGGTGGGAAGATAGGGCGTGGCCCTTGGATGATTCCATTAAATTTGGTGAGATAGGGCGTGGCCCTTGGATGATTCCATTAAATTTGGTGAGATAGGGCGTGGCCCTTGGATGATTCCATTAAATTTGGTGAGATAGGGCATGGCCCTTGGATGATTCCATTAAATTTGGTGGGAAGATAGGGCATGGCCCTTGGATGATTCCATGAAATCTGGTGGGAAGATAGGGCGTGGCCCTTGGATGATTCCATGAAATTTGGTGGGAAGATAGGGCGTGGCCCTTGGATGATTCCATTAAATTTGGTGAGATAGGGCATGGCCCTTGGATGATTCCATTAAATTTGGTGGGAAGATAGGGCGTGGCCCTTGGATGATTCCATTAAATTTGGTGAGATAGGGCATGGCCCTTGGATGATTCCATTAAATTTGGTGGGAAGATAGGGCGTGGCCCTTGGATGATTCCATTAAATTTGGTGAGATAGGGCGTGGCCCTTGGATGATTCCATTAAATTTGGTGGGAAGATAGGGCATGGCCCTTGGATGATTCCATGAAATTTGGTGGGAAGATAGGGCGTGGCCCTTGGATGATTCCATGAAATTTGGTGGGAAGATAGGGCATGGCCCATGGATGATTACATGAAATTTGGTGGGAAGATAGGGCATGGCCTATGGATGATTCCATGAAATTTGGTGGGAAGATAGGGCATGGCCTATGGATGATTCCATGAAATTTGGTGGGAAGATAGGGCATGGCCTATGGATGATTCCATGAAATTTGGTGGGAAGATAGGGCATGGCCTATGGATGATTCCATGAAATTTGGTGGGAAGATAGGGCATGGCCTGTGGATGATTCCATGAAATTTGGTGGGAAGATAGGGCGAGGCCTGTGGATGATTCCATGAAATTTGGTGGGAAGATAGGGCGAGGCCTGTGGATGATTCCATGAAATTTGGTGGGAAGATAGGGCGAGGCCTGTGGATGATTCCATGAAATTTGGTGGGAAGATAGGGCATGGCCTGTGGATGATTCCATGAAATTTGATGGGAAGATAGGGCGAGGCCTGTGGATGATTCCATGAAATTTGATGGGAAGATAGGGCGAGGCCTGTGGATGATTCCATGAAATTTGATGGGAAGATAGGGCGAGGCCCTACAAACAAAGGAAACAAACTAGGGGTGATAGATAAAGTGCAATGGCTAGTAGTTTCAGCATGGCCTAGTTTTGTCTGGCTAAAGGATGTCAGTTGTCTGACTGTTATGCTGTAAACAGGTGTAGATCGCATGATTTCAGGTGTCCTTTTCATGATAGGACTTTCTCTACATCATGGCCGGCCTGAAAGTTGGCAGAGCTGAAACATAACTGACAGTGAAACTTCCAGATGCTGTTGCTGAGTTAATTGTCTTCTGTTCTTGTCCAGACAACACATACCGTAGCAAGCAGCCCAACCTCCTGGAAGTCCGCGAAGGCCTGACGTCTCAAGGACGGCTGGTGATTTCTGCTGTCCCTGATACCAGCCCCAAAGATGAGCAGGATTTTCAGGACTATGACTCGCACGTCGGCTTTTATGTGCGCCTCAAGGGGCACTACTGGGGCGAGGAGGACTTTGTGATGTCGTTCATTTCTTACAACTTACGTGAGTGTTACAGAGAGGAGGAGTTCGCATTGGGTTTCTGTATCAGTTTGTTGGAGTTCTACTTTACATGCTTTAAGAGAATTCTCGCACATGACATTTATTTCTTAAATGTTCATTTCATTTTGCTGGAGTTCTACTTTTCATACTTTATGTGAAGTCTTGCACATGACATTTATTTATCAGGTGTTCATTTCTGTTTGTTAGAGTTCTATTTTACATGCTTTAACCCGTTCACTGCTTGAAAATGTTACAAACAAAGGCTTTCCCAGTGCCAGGGAAATCTAATGATTTGGGGGTAATAATTAACAAAAAATTCTAGCTCAGAAACTACAAAAGATATAACAATGAAATATATATGATTTTTGAAGGAAATTGAATGAAGATTTTGAATCTGGGCTTCTTTTGTTTTAATTTTGATAATAAAAAAATATTTAGGCATTTAGATTTGGATAGATTTTTTTGCACAATCAAAAACATATGTATTTACCACTACAGCTTCACATCCCAAAAAGAACACAAAGCAAAAAAGTTGAAAATAAAGTTTGTATTGTCACACTACACATGTAAATGAAAGTAAAACAGTTTAGAAGTCTATCAAGACGCTCACACTCTATGCAGACAGGTCAGTCCACGACCACGCCCCCCTCCCCCCACCACGCCCCCTTGCTGGACTTCAACCCTCTCTTTCACTCCTCCTCTTCTCCTGCCTTTCCCTCTGCCCCGTGTCACGCCGCAAGCAGGCCACGCTCCCCTCTCGCGCTGACTATCACATCACTGGCCACTGGCACGCATTGCAGAGTACACACTAGGCGAGCTCGTTCGACGCTAGCAAACCAGTCGGCTGAACACACACTGAGGTCACACAGCCCGACACAATAACTGATGAATATGGTCGGCAATTCCATCACAATCATCATCTCACCTTCATGCTCGAGTAAGTCGTTGAATAAAAGATTATTGTCTTTGTCAAAAATGATTAGCAGAGCCTGCTCAGCTGTGTAAATACGTTGATTTGGTCGCTACGCTTGTCGAAGGTTGCGCCGCCATCTTTGCAACTGAGACGAAGTGCTGGCTGGTCATCCAGTCAGTGATGAGAATAAATGGGCTTTCCCCTCACGTGTGGTCATTTGCATATCATTTTAATACTACAGACATATAAGGCTTACTACGCACACTCTATTTAAGTCCGTTAATAGAAATAGTAACGAATGAAAATTCAAGAAAAATGCATGACGTCAGTGGACGGCCCATAGGCACTGGGAAAGCATTTTTACTTTGGCGTCAGCTGACGGCTTATAGGCACTCTTCGGGTTAAGAGAATTCTCACACATGACATTTATTTATCAGATGTTCATGTCTGTTTGTTAGAGTTCTACTTTTCATGCTTTAAGAGAATTCTCACACATGACATTTTATTAATCAGATGTTCATTTCAGTATGCTAGAGTTCTACTTTACACACTTTAAGAGAATTCTTGCTCATGACATTTTATTTATTATAAGATATTCATTTCAATATGTTAGAGTTCTACTTTACACACTTTAAGAGAATTCTTGCTCATGACATTTTATTCATTATAAGATGTTCATTTCAATATGTTAGAGTTCTGCTTTATACACTTTAATAGAACTCTTGCACATGACATTTTGTTTATCAGATGTTCATTTCAATATGTTAGAGTTCTACTTTACACACTTTAACCCGAAGAGTGCCTATAAGCCGTCAGCTGACGCCGAAGTAAAAATGCTTTCCCAGTGCCTATGGGCCGTCCACTGACGTCATGCATTTTTCTTGAATTTTCATTCGTTACTATTTCTATTAACGGACTTCAATAGAGTGTGCGTAGTAAGCCTTATATGTCTGTAGTATTAAAATGATATGCAAATGACCACACGTGAGGGGAAAGCCCATTTATTCTCATCACTGACTGGATGACCAGCCAGCACTTTGTCTCGGTTGCAAAGATGGCGGCGCAACCTTTGACAAGCGTAGCGACCAAATCAACGTATTTACACAGCTGAGCAGGCTCTGCTAATCATTTTTGACAAAGTCAATAATCTTTTATTCAACGACTTACTCGAGCATAAAGGTGAGATGATGATTGTGATGGAATTGCCGACCATATTCGTCAGTTATTGTGTCAGGCTGTGTGACCTGAGTGTGTGTTCAGCTGACTGGTTTGCAAGCGTCGAACGAGCTCGCCTAGTGTGTACTCTGCAATGCGTGCCAGTGGCCAGTGATGTGATAGTCAGTGCGAGAGGGGAGCGTGGCCTGCTCGCGGTGTGACACGGGGCAGAGGGAAAGGCAGGAGAAGAGGAGGAGTGAAAGAGAGGGTTGAAGTCCAGCAAGGGGGTGTGGTGGGGGGAGGGGGGCGTGGTCGTGGACTGACCTGTCTGCATAGAGTGTGAGCGTCTTGATAGACTTCTAAACTGTTTTATTTTCATTTACATGTGTAGTGTGACAATACAAACTTTATTTTCAACTTTTTTGCTTTGTGTTCTTTTTTGGATGTGAAGCTGTAGTGGTAAATACATATGTTTTTGATCGTGCAAAAAAATCTATCCAAATCTAAATGCCTAAATATTTTTTTTATTATCAAAATTGTAACAAAAGAAGCCCAGATTCAAAATCTTCATTCAATTTCCTTCAAAAATCATATATATTTCATTGTTATATCTTTTGTAGTTTCTGAGCTAGAATTTTTTTGTTAATTATTACCCCCAAATCATTAAATTTCCCTGGCACTGGGAAAGCCTTTGTTTGTAACATTTTCAAGCAGTGAACGGGTTAAGAGAATTCTTGCACATGACATTTTATTGATCAGATGTTCAAGATGTTAGAGACCTGCTTTACACACTTTAAGAGAATGACATCTATTTATCAGATGAGGCATGCAAAGGCTACAGGAGATAATATTTCCGGAAGTTCTCTGAGAATCCCAGAATCTTACCAGAATATTACAAGCATTTTATTAGTTGTACTCTGTTCATGTTCTCAAACTCTCTAGAAAATCCCATGCATCGTGATTGGCCACATAACATCATGGTTCATAAGCTTTCAAGAATATTCCTTGCATTTTATAAACTGTGTTTCGTCATTATCTTTAACTTTTGATTTCATAAACTGAATAATTAGGGTTTTGGCTGTTCAAAAGAGAATGATCCATGAATTTTTCTTTTAACAGTCAAGTGAAGTTTCAGTGTATGTAACTATTGCTTGGAGTATCGGTAAAGACTAAACTTGTTACCAGAGTCAGTCTTTGGTCTGTGTGGATGTGACTCAGTAGGAGATTAGAATCAGTTCATCATTCAAGTCTTTCAGCTTTCTCTGTCTACTGAAGTGTCTTCAAACAACAGGGATTTGACTCTCATCATAATAGCAATTGTAAAGCTGATGTGTAGACTTGAGATGTGTGTGTGTGTGTGTGTGTGTGTGTGTGTGTGTGTGTGTGTGGTGTGTGTGTGTGTGTGTATGTGTGTGTGTGTGTGTGTGCGTGCATGCATGATATGTGTATGTATGTGTGTATACTTTCAGTGATTTGCTGTTGTTACAGATCAGTGCAGAGACCTGTTCTGGTGTCAGAATGGTCGCTGTATCACCACTGACGTTTTGTGCAACCAGATTGACAACTGTGGTGACTACTCCGATGAGCAAGATAGTGTTTGTGGTACGTGAAAATGGCTACGTTAGGGAAAATGGCTATGTAGGAATACTGGGATGAATGTGTCTGCTTTTGTTTTTTTCTCACTTTGTTCATGAAGATGGTGCAGGAAGATGCAAGCATTGTAAAACTGCCAGACAAAGACCCGCCAGATTAAGACTTGCTAACTTTATCAACTAATGACTGCAGGGACCACTGTTCACACAGAAGACAAATTTTCTGACACAGACTGCACTTTTCTGCAGACTCGGTGAAGATCTTGTGTAGATATTCTCCATCTGAGGTACTTTTTTTTTTTTAGTTTCTTACAGAGTAAATGATTTTTTTTACGTGTGGCAGGTAAGATTTAGTGGAAGATAAACATTCTTTTTAGGCTGTTTTAAACATAAAGTAAGTGGTATTTTTCTGTTTGTTTTTTTGTTCTCTTTTTTCATGCATATGTAAAGAACACATTGATTCTGATGTGGTAACTATCATGTCCCCCTGCCGTTGGTTAGGCTTTAAACAACAGGAAATGAAACATGAAGTTTTCAGAATGTTTTTCCTGCTAAATCCCTAAAACCATAATGTGCTTAATTCTTAACAGAGCTTCAGAGCGCTTACACACAGAGGAGTTAGATTGACATGCACAGGGAAGAACAAAAAAGTATAACCTTACTGGCTCGCATTATGAAATCACTTGTTTGGTGCTCTCAGACACAGACAGACACACTCTCTTATGCAGTGGTGCTCTCAGACACAGACAGACACACTCTCTTATACAATGGTGCTCTCAGACACAGACAGACACACTCTCTTATACAATGGTGCTCTCAGACACAGACAGACACACTCTCTTATACAAAAAGACATCAGCAGCCGCCAGCTAAGGACAGCCTTCCATACTTCTTTCAACTGTTTTGAGATATAGAGGATTTGAGTATCAACAGAACAATGGAGAGACTGAGAAGGTTTGTAGAGGATTTGAGTATCAACAGAACAATGGAGAGGCTGAGAGGGTTTGTAGAGGATTTGAGTATCAACAGAACAATGGAGAGACTGAGAGGGTTTGTAGAGGATTTGAGTATCAACAGAACAATGGAGAGACTGAGAGGGTTTGTAGAGGATTTGAGTATCAACAGAACAATGGAGAGACTGAGAGGGTTTGTAGAGGATTTGAGTATCAACAGAACAATGGAGAGACTGAGAGGGTTTGTAGAGGATTTGAGTATCAACAGAACAATGGAGAGACTGAGAGGGTTTGTAGAGGATTTGAGAAGTCCATCAAGATGTGGAGCAGCCGTGTCTTAACCCATTCCCTGCCTGGAACGAGTAACGCTCGTCCAGAAAACTGAAAATCGCTACGCCCGGGACGAGAGTGTCTCGCCATAACTTCGTAACAGAAAGCAGAAAAATCTACTTGGGAGACGACCCTCTAAAATATACTCACCTCTTCTACTGGTGTCAAGGAACGGCCCCTTTCCCTTCACGCAACCGCCCAACTGACCACATGATATGCAAATTGCGAGTTGAGAGGTATCGGCTGATAAGCATGTTCAAGATGGCAGCTCAACCTAGCACTTCGTCGACACGTCCCGTTTTCAAGCGTTACACTGCCCTTGATGCTTTAAACCTTTGATACTAGTGATGAGGAGGAGACGGATGGGAATCAGCACCATCCACTTTTATCGGAGATACATGCTGGTGATGACGTGGCTTCAGTGTTCTGTACACAAGGCAGCAGTAAAGAAAGCGCCGTTAGCGTGGGTGACGAAGCGGAAATAGCCGAACGCGTGCCGTCAACGAGCACTGCACCCCCTCCTTTCTTGACGAACGGGGTGGTGGACGTGGTACGGGCTCAGAACGATGGTGAAGGTCCCGTGGAAGCGGCCAGGGGCGTGGCATGGGGCGTGGTCAGCAACAGCTGACCAAAGAATGGCGAGAAAGAGGTGCACAGCCCTTCAACCTTGCTGTTGTTTTGACTGGGAATTCTGGTCTGAAAGTCAGCTGTGCCAATTTTCAGCTGTACAAAGTTCCAGTCTTCAGTTCCTTCATGACTAGAAACCGGTTTCAGGCAAGTAGCTCTATTTTTCTTTTGTTGTTGTTTTTTTGTTTTTGTTTTTACTACATGATTCTTCATTCCTCGACTATTCATTTTCTGTATTTCTCTTCTTTGCCCTATTTCCTACTGAAACCACATAATTATGGCAAATAATGACTGTATGGATAGGTGAGATTCTGTGTGTGTGTGTGTGTGTGTGTGTGTGTGTGTGTGTGTGTGTGTGTGCGCGCGTGCATGCGCCTAAGCATTATTTATTTCTGTATGCAAGTTATTATATAAGTTTGTTCATTTTGTAAAACGTAGAAGCACTCGTCCACAGCAGATTTTTTGTTTTGTATCATTGTGGTGTTTTTACATTCATGTGTGTGTGATACTGTTAGTGTGTGTTTGTGCTTATGTGTAATGTATATGTGTGTGTGTGGGGTGTGTGTGTGGAAGCTGTTTGTATGTATGCATGTGTTGTGTGTGTGTGTGTGTGTGTGTGTGTGTGTGTGTGTGTGTGTGTGCTCGACTGTGGGTCTGCTTACTGTGTGTGGTGCCGTGTGTGTGTGTGTGTGTGTGCGTGTGTGTGTGTGTGTGTGTGTATGTGTGTGTGTGTGTGTGGAAGCTGTTTGTGTGTATGCGTGTGTGTGTGTGTGTGTGTGTGTGTGTGTGCTCGACTGTGGGTCTGCTTACTGTGTGTGTGTGTGTGTGTGTGTGTGTGTGTGTGTGTGTGTGTGTGTGTGCCCCCAATTGTGGGTCTGTTTGGTGTGTGTGTGAGTGTGTGTGTGTGTGTGTGTGTGTGTGTGTGTGTGTGTGTGTGTGTGTGTGTGTGTGCCCAATTGTGGGTCTGCTTACTTACCTTGAAACTTTTATTCTGTATTTCAGATTCTTCTTCAGTTTCTGCATTTCAACGACAATGCAGCCATGCCAGTTGAAGGTGATCCAGGGTAGACCGGCTCCACAGGATTCAACCCATTCTGGATCATCTGCATGAAAAGTTCCGGGAAGTGAATTTTTTTCTCACCTGTGCGTGTGTTCATGATTTTGTCAATGCTGTGACCAGACCGAGTGCCATCAGTGAAAGAAGAGCATGTGGAGTAAAATTGTGAAGCAGGGAGTGCAGACAACCTGAGGATTATGTCCAAGACCTTGTACAGCAAGTGATAGATTCCTATATTGGACAGCGTGGCAATAATGTAAGTATTTGTGTAAAAACTAACACAGTTCCTACGGTGTTTTGTGTGATAACAAATGCATGCAATGTGTGTGTGTTTTTCTTTTTTCTTTTCAACAGACAATTGTTTATTTTTTTTCTTCAGACTTTTTTTTTCCATGGTTGTCATTTTGAACATTTACCAATAAGTATTATACTATAACAATTTGGACCACACTATATACTTACAGTGATGCTGAGTATACACTAACAGAAGGTTTTGTCAGTGTTGTAACATATGTGTGTGTGTTCAGAAACTGTTCTTTTCTTGTAAAACCACCATTTTGTTACATCCCTGTCCATCCCCTAATGGCCAACAAAACTAGATTATATTATATAGCATCATAGCTTAGGGTAAAAGGAAAGAGAAGCTATAAAGTCCAAGTCATATGTCAACAAATAAATAAACAGTGATTGAGGTATTGAACCTACCCCAAATAGTAAAATTATGCCCCTTTCTAGTAGAATTGGGGTACACCCAGTAACATTTAGATTGTTACACAAAGGGACATTTATTGACAACAATATGAATCCCAGATGTTTGTAATGTTGTTGAGCTACCACCAAAAGATATTTTTGCTGTGTTTAGTGGGCTTTTATTTGCTCAATTGTTCTAAAACTCTCACATTGAACACAAAACAAAAACTGTTTTATCACATGTTATTAGTGTGAACTATCATCATAACCAACAAAACCAATATAGAATGATGTGAAATTGTAGACAAGGGTATAAGTAAGTAATCCACAAAAAATCTAACAAATAACTCAAGAAATGGGTGAATAATGTACATGTTAGTGAACATACTGTGAAAAGCATGATTATGCCCCTTTTTACCCAACAAATAGTACCTTCAAGTATGAGCAGATTGTCATCAAGAACAACATTCCTTGGGATTTATATGACTGTCATGTGTTAGTGCTGATGTTGAACAATTAGTCACACCACTTTTTCATTGTTTACACTGATTTTATATGGTGCAATTTGTTTTTGTATACTTGAAAACTGTTCTTTTTGTAAAACCACCAACATATGTATCCCTGTCCATCCCCTAATGGCCCACAAAACTACATTATTGTGATATAGCATCAAAGTTTGTGGTATAAGGAAAGAGAAGCCATGATATCTAAGTCATATGTAAAGAAATACATAAGCAGTGATTGAGGTACTGAACCTACCCCAAATAGTAAAATTATGCCCCTTTCTAGTAGAATTGGGGTACCCCCAGTAACATACAGATTGTTACACAGAGGGACATTTATTGACAACAATATGAATCCCAGGTGTTTGTAATGTTGTTGAGCTAACACCAAAAGGTATTTTTGCTGTGTTTAGTGGGCTTTTACATGCTCAATTGTTCTAAAACTCTCACATTGAAAACAAAACAAAAACTGTTTTATCACATGTTATTAGTGTGAACCATCATCATAACCAACAAAACCAATATAGAATGATGTGAAATTGTAGACAAGGGTATAAGTAAGTAATCCACAAAAAATATAACAAATAACTCAACAAATAGATGAGTAATGTACATGTTAGTGAACATACCGTGAAAAGCATGATTATGCCCCTTTTTACCTAAAAAATAGTACCCCCAATTATGAGCAGATTATCATCAAGAACAACATTCATTGGGATTGATATGACTGTCATGTGTTAGTGCTGATATTCAATAAATAGTAAGACCACTTTTTCAGTGTTTTGACTCATTCTGTTTGGCGCAATGTGTTTGTGTATACTCGAAAACTGTTATTTTTGGTAAAATTTTTATGATTATGTCAATTTCTGCTATAGTAATTATCAACACAATCAAGCCATTTTTACAGGACATTGTAGACAAATGCATAACAACAAAACATGCAAAAAATCAAAGAGATCTGTTAAGAAATACGTGAGCAGTGACCATTTCATTGAACCTACCCAAAAAAGCTAAATTTTACCACGGCATACAGTTTTCAAATGTGCTATTATACTGTGGCAGTGGAGGGGTTAAATTATAGTGAAACAGATGATGACAATTACCACCACATTTGTGGAGTTGAACTGATGAGACTAACGACCAGTACAACATCAGGATATCCCCTGGTTGGAAGAGCAGGGAGGTAACCTCCCTTCAGTTATGCACATGCGCCAGTTCTGGATCTGGATCATTACGTTGAAGGGCTGTGCGGCATAAATTCAGTTATCTCCCTTGCGGCATTAAATTCAGTTATCTCCTTTTGTGGGTTCACACCATTTGGAACTTCCAGAAGTTGATCAGTTTTCTCCTTTTCCTCTTTGGAGGAGTATGTAGGCTGGAGAGCTTTCCTCGGGCGTAGTGAACAGGACCAGGTCGGAGGCCAAACCTCATTTCTGTAGCAAATGAAGGAAACTGGGACTTGCAGTGAAAGGATGTAGATCCAGTCAAAATGAAACGGTCAAAGCAACAACAGCAACAAACGCAGCCATTTTGAAAGCTGTGTAGGTCAGGTTGAAAACCTTATAAAGTGCGGCCAGAAAGTCTTGGGTCTGTCCTGGAGAAATTCCAAACAACCTACAAGTCCTATTTAAAAGCCTGTTTTCCTGAAAGAATAAACAACCCTGAACCATTACTAAGGTTCTCAAAAGATTGTCTGCCAAATTAGGAGAAAAAAAAACAAAGAAAACTTGGAATGAAAATCGTAAGGCAATGGCCAGTTTAGTGTATTCAGCAAGAAGACAGCTAGGAGAGTAAAACTCACAAAAAATTGCCAATACAGGCTAGAGCGAGAGACCATTTGAGTACATCATCACAAGGAAAAATATAAATAATTATCATCTTCAGAAAAATTCTTCAAAAGGATGGTGAAAATCATCTTGCTGTCTCTTACTCACACGAAACATACATTGCGTGTGTTAAGAAAAAGTTCAGGTGTAGAAAGGTCAGCCTGTTTTCTCATGCAGTGTTTCCCAAGGGTCACCCTGTGGCTCCAGGTACCTCAGCTGCATTGCCTCCATGTGGATATCCCTCCACCCCTTGGGCCCTGGGAATAGCACCTCCACCTTGGATTTGTCTTCCTTCCCACCAGTAGAAAGAAACTCGTGGAGAGCGTGGCAGCAGAGAGTCCTCAGAAGAGAAGCCCCCTTCAAGCAAGTGTTTCGGCCCTTATCTCCTGACACTCTAGGGGGGTTGGGCCACACCCGGTTCATGACTCCGGATGTCCCTCTGCTGCCCCTTTTTTTTCCCATCTTGGGACGAGCCATGGCTGGGATTCGAACCCATGACCCTCTGGACATGCTCATTTTCCACTTAATGACTCGCGCTTTAACCACTGAGCCACAGGCAGAGCCACAGCCAGAACTTCAAGCCACTGTAGCGTTAAAACCTCATGTGTGGACAGGGGGTTAGGGTTCAAGGTGGGGGAGGAGGTGCTGGCCATCTTGGCCATCGTCCACACTCTCTTGGGACTGTTTGGTACATGATGCAGCTCAGAGTGTCAGACGACTGTCCTACCCAAACCAGTGGACTGTCAGATGATTTTGGAATGACCATACTGCCTGAAACATTGACGTCACAAAGCTCCTACTCTTGTTACATGATTGACAGACAATTGAGCTGGTCTAAGTAGTTAAGGGCGTAGCTGATGATAATTCAAAACTGACGCCATTGAATACAGTGGAATCGAAGAGGATTGAAGAGAAGCATCAATCTCATAAATTTTTCAGGTGTTCTCAACCAAAATTTGACCTGTGATGGCAAGGAGGACCGGGTCTGGACTGGACTTTGGATGTAAATTCCAGTCAAAATGCCTCCTGAAGGAATCCGTGGTCGCCAACAATGAAGTTGAATTGAAGAGAGCTACCAGTAGGCGTTGTCACTGCTTGAAGGAAAGGAAGGGAATTGATTCATCAACTGGCAAAAGGAAGGGACTAATGTAGAAAGGGCAACTACTCTTGCAGGTTTAGTTAGGGACTGAAGGCATGATCAGCTTCTTGCTCTTACAAATTTTGTTTGGGGGATTCCTGATGTTAAGGCGATGATTCACACCAAGTGGGAATAAGGCATTTGTTTGGAAAATAAGTATGAGAAAGATTTTGAAAAAGATTTTTTTTTTCTGAGATCAGACATAACTGGGATGGATGCCTGCAAGACTTCAAACTGCCACCTCAGTGCTCCACATCTTAGAACTCAGATATACCCAAATAACTGGTAGGGACATAGAACTTAAGAGTCACCCTGGTCAAGCCACCAGGTGGACCAATAATGATCAAGTGAACTGAAATAGTCTCTTTTAATTATTTCAAGTGTGTGAAATCCTGCTGGTGGTGAAGCCATGTGTGGCCTCTTCAAAGCCAACAGCCATGTATACAACACAGAACAGCAGATGTTTTGAAAGGAGTTACCTCTACCGTCTTGGTGTCTGATTGTTGATAGTTTTAGGAATGAAGTTCTGTTTCATGCAAATGCAGCAAAACTTGCACTGTTTTTCTTTTTTGTGTGTGCTGAATAGTTAGATGGTTGATCATCTTGCTTGCTCTGGACAACACATTTCATTCAGTAAAATGCTTCTTCTAAAAAGTGAATTTTGATAGGTTGACGGGGACAAATTAGCCAGGAAAGCAGAATTTGCAGGCATTAACGAGGTTATCGCATTGCAGAGGTTCTCTTCCTCCCTATCTCTTTCTCTTTCAGTTGGAAGGGGGAGTTTTACCATGGGTGTGAGTTGTGGGAATGCGACTGTTGTTAATGTCACTATGAAGGTAGCCGCATTCCATGTGTGGAGAGGATGTCTAAGCAGGACACCAGTGTGCGTGTGGTGGTTTCTGTTCATCCTTCCTACTGGCACACGATAAGCTGATTGTCTGAGATTGATCGAATGGGTTGTAATATACCTGCAAGATTTTTTTTTCTTTTTTTTGCACATGTTCATGAACAAGACCAGGGTATAACCTTTTTGGAGGAACTAACAGAAATTCATATGAAACAGACATCACTGTTCAAAGTCCGGCATGTGTGGAGGCGCTGCGTGTACCATGACTTTGATTGATGAACAGGAACTACCACGACGGAACCCTCTGGAAGCAACACGATCCTCAGCCCCGTCATCATCATCCCCATTGTGGTGGCCATGTTCATCATAGTCATCATCTGCCTTCTGGCCATCTTCATCCGGCGCTGTCGGCGCCTGTCGTGTCAGGCGAGGCAGGCCAGCCGGCAACAGCAGCGCATCTCCACAGTCAGCGGCTCTGTCAGTCGCCAGCAAAGACGTGAGTGGCTCTCTGTGTGACCTGTGCTTGTCCATTGTTCCAGCCATTCCTCTGTTAAAGGTTTTATGCCAGATGCAAGTTAGAGATGTTGCATGCGCTGGAATTAGAAATCATGAATAGGTTCAAAGGGCAGGAGTGGAACTGAACAAGTGGCAGGGGATTTTAGTTTGTTACAGGAACCCTTTTTTTTTCTGGATGTCTTGAACATGATTGCTGATATACATTACTGTCTTTTCTTCATACTTCTCCATCCAAAAAAGTGCCTTGTCTCCATTAGACAGGGAACAATGAACAATGCCATGCATCAGATTCCCATAAAAAAGATGAAAAATGGACAGCGGGTAGCTAAACCTTCCCTTTAACCACCAAGCCAACAGGAGTAACATTTGCACCTTGAGTGATTGAAATCAGTTTTTACCTTTTCCTTGGCAAGGAAGCACGTCTCTCGACTTGACGTCTCTTATGCTCCATTGGAATCCCTGAGACTTAGCTGGTGCCCAATGTGGAGCTTACTCTTGGTCCTGGAGTATTTGGCCTCTGGTGACTTCCAGCCCGTTGTGGAATGCTCTGTTAGGAACCTCACATTGCTTTTAGTCACCCAGGGTTAGTAACGTCCATGCCCTCTCCAGGAACCCACAGTCCTTGAAGTGGCACGATGATGGTTCAGTCATCTTGTCCACATGCCCGTCTTTCCTAGCCAAAACCGTGAAGCCTGATGAGCGGACTTGACCATAACCTCAACTCCGCTGGCCACTTCGTCGCATAAATCCAGGCCCAGACAGTTGAAGGTGGAGCAGGTAAACTGTCCTGTCACAGCACTGAAGGATTGTCTTCAGAGGACAGAGTCAGGCTCCTGTGACACGTGGCTGTGCCGTGACAAGCTGGGTGCCACTGTTTTCAATCAAGGGTGCCATGTCATGAAATCACTAAGGGAGATAACTCCAGTTGGCTTTGTTGTTAAAGGAAAGTGTTAGCTCCCTGTTCTCCATTTGTATCTTATTTATGGGAATCCTTAGGCATGGCCTTGTTCCGCACCTATTAGAGACAAGGCATTTGTTTGAACAGGTAAGTATATCATAAACCTGCTTTTCATTATAAAATTCCTTTTAGTTTCAGCCCTTTTTTGTTCTCTGTCATCTTCTGTGCCACTTGTGTGGCATCACCTCCATGCAGCTCTTTCCAGTCTTCCATCCACAGCCACAAACTGCTTGTCCAGACGCAGCCCTGGCTCTGGCAATCCACAGGGAGCAGTCAATGTCAAGTAGTCAAGAGACAGCCTACCAGAGGAGACCCTGCGCTGCTGCTAAGTTACTACGGTGATGTTCATTGGTGCCTGTTCTGATCCAACATATGCGGGATGCCACCTGCTAAGCTCCCACTGACGACAACGGCAGCATGAGTAAGGCTGTCTCCCCCACCTACACCTCCTCCAGAGGGCACCAGCATGTCCATCCAACAGTCCCCATGAGCTTGCCAATGCTGGTGACCTTGACACGACCTCGTCAAAGATACAAATTTGAAGAGGAAATCAAAACTGAGGTGACTGTGAGAGCAGAGCATGAAGGAACACAGCATTTGAGACTCTCGCCCTACCCCCCCCCCCCACCCCACTCCCATCCCCCACTCATGTGCTGGTCAATGTTGACAATATTAGATTTCTGTCATCATCCACATCTCAGAGCTATGGACATCAGGCCACTGGACATGCATCACCCAAAGTCTCATCTGCTGTGACCCACTGTGATGTCACTCCCTTTCTTCTGTCTCATCTGCTGTGACCCACTGTGATGTCACTCCCTTTCTTCTGTCTCATCTGCTGTGGCCCACTGTGACGTCACTCCCTTTCTTCTGTCTCATCTGCTGTGACCCACTGTGACGTCACTCCCTTTCTTCTGTCTCATCTGCTGTGGCCCACTGTGATGTCACTCCCTTTCTTCTGTCTCATCTGCTGTGGCCCACTGTGATGTTACTCCCTTTCTTCTGTCTCATCTGCTGTGACCCACTGTGATGTCACTCCCTTTCTTCTGTCTCATCTGCTGTGGCCCACTGTGATGTCACTCCCTTTCTTCTGTCTCATCTGCTGTGGCCCACTGTGATGTCACTCCCTTTCTTCTGTCTCATCTGCTGTGGCCCGCTGTGATGTCACTCCCTTTCTTCAGTCTCATCTGCTGTGGCCCGCTGTGATGTCACTCCCTTTCTTCAGTCTCATCTGCTGTGGCCCGCTGTGATGTCACTCCCTTTCTTCAGTCTCATCTGCTGTGACCCGCTGTGATGTCACTCCCTTTCTTCTGTCTCATCTGCTGTGGCCCACTGTGATGTCACTCCCTTTCTTCTGTCTCATCTGCTGTGGCCCGCTGTGATGTCACTCCCTTTCTTCAGTCTCATCTGCTGTGGCCCACTGTGATACTCCCTTTCTTCTGTCTCATCTGCTGTGGCCCACTGTGATGTCACTCCCTTTCTTCTGTCTCATCTGCTGTGGCCCACTGTGATGTCACTCCCTTTCTTCTGTCTCATCTGCTGTGACCCACTGTGATGTCACTCCCTTTCTTCTGTCTCATCTGCTGTGGCCCACTGTGATGTCACTCCCTTTCTTCTGTCTCATCTGCTGTGGCCCACTGTGATGTCACTCCCTTTCTTCTGTCGCATCTGCTGTGGCCCACTGTGATGTCACTCCCTTTCTTCTGTCTCATCTGCTGTGGCCCACTGTGATGTCACTCCCTTTCTTCTGTCGCATCTGCTGTGACCCACTGTGATGTCACTCCCTTTCTTCTGTCTCATCTGCTGTGGCCCACTGTGATACTCCCTTTCTTCTGTCGCATCTGCTGTGGCCCACACTGATGTTACTCCCTTTCTTCTGTCTCATCTGTTGTGGCCCACTGTGATGTTACTCCCTTTCTTCTGTCTCATCTGCTGTGGCCCACACTGATGTTACTCCCTTTCTTCTGTTTCATCTGCTGTGGCCCACACTGATATTGCTCCCTTTCTTCTGTCTCATCTGCTGTGGCCCACTGTGATGTCACTCCCCTTCTGTCTCATCTGTTGTGACCCACTGTGATGTCACTCCCTTTCTTCTGTCTCATCTGCTGTGGCCCACTGTGATGTTACTCCCTTTCTTCTGTCTCATCTGCTGTGGCCCACTGTGATGTCACTCCCTTTCTTCTGTCTCATCTGCTGTGGCCCACTGTGATGTCACTCCCTTTCTTCTGTCTCATCTGCTGTGGCCCACTGTGATACTCCCTTTCTTCTGTCTCATCTGCTGTGGCCAACACTGATGTTTACTCCCTTTCTTCTGTCTCATCTGCTGTGGCCCACTGTGATGTTACTCCCTTTCTTCTGTCTCATCTGCTGTGGCCCACTGTGATGTTACTCCCTTTCTTCTGTCTCATCTGCTGTGACCCACTGTGATGTCACTCCCTTTCTTCTGTCTCATCTGCTGTGGCCCACTGTGATGTCACTCCCTTTCTTCTGTCTCATCTGCTGTGGCCCACCATGGCATGACCCCACAGTTTCTGGCCACATTACACACAGCCACACCCAGGCCACTTCTGCTGCAGCCTCACCAACAGCTGTCTATGGCGAAGGGGAGCAGTCAATATTAGGCAGCGAAGGGCCACCTGAGAGAGGATCTGCTGCACTGGTGATCAGGCACTTAAAGGGTGGTCAGTGGGGCTCCCACCCAGTTTTATTTTGGACGTGGAAAATCCCGGTTGATGAATGTTTGCTTTATGTGTCTGTGTGCCATACAGGTCACAACAGAAGACGAGGTGAGCAGAGGGCGAATGGGTCTGCTGATCAGTATCATCTTCATGACCCGCCACCTAGCTACGAAGACGTGCTGAACGCCACTCCTATCGGATACCTCAACTTGGTGAGTGTGCCCGGAAGTGGCAAAAACAGTAGGAATGAAAATTTGTCAGCCAATGTAGTGCAGACCTCAGTAATGGACAGGGAGCTGTTGATTACAAATGACCAGAAGCAGAGGTACGATCCAGTAGTTTATGTGTGAATGAATGCACATCGCAGAAATCGTGGAATGAGCAGGAAAAGGTGGGGGGGGGGGGAAGGGGGGGGGGGGAAGGGGGGGGGGGGTTGAGCACTGTTTCGATCATTTCAGATCAAATGGTTTTTCTTTTTGTGGGGGTGGGGGGGTGGAGTGGTAGCCTAGTCTGCATCCATGACAGATTGGTATAGATTTCCTCCTTGCGCAGATGGCCCAGTAGGATTTTTTTTGCATCATTTTTTTTTCCCAGTTTTTTTTACACCTTTGACTTGTTTGTGTAAGAAAATGAGTCTTTTTTTCAGCTGTCTTTGTTTGATATGCGAGTTAAAAAGGAAAAATGGAATCATCCCTTGCTGAGTGATACTGTCTGCACAGGAAACAAACAACTGTTCCTGGAACATTGCAGAAACCTGTGCAGAGCAAGTTAGGATTCTGGACATAAAAATAGTTTTGTTGCAAGGCATGCCAAGTTTTGTGATCACACCAATAAACATACTTCAGAAATGTGTTCATTATAGTGCTGTAGGACAGAACATGATGTCTTGTGCTTTCAGAGAAGCAGTATAGAGTGTAGTCTTCCTCACAACATGTTTTTCGCTGGATACCTGGGTTGCATATCTTCCTCCAGTCCTACTCCACCACCCCTCACCCTGACATGCTCCCCCCTCCCGTCTCATGACCATTCTGAGCTTGTTTTTGTTTCCCAAACAGAATGGATTCCCTCTGAATGTTGGGAGGGATGTTATAGATGAACTAAGTACAGTCTGTACATGGGACCTTGGTTTAGTGTCCGCTGCAGAGGTTTTGTCTCAGACCATTTAACATCCAGTAGAGAGAGGGAGGAAAACCTGTGCTGTACAAGACTCAGACCTCCATAACCCAAGATTTCTTTCTTCCTAGCTGATGACATTTATCCATTAGTCCACCTGTCTGTGTGGTAATATTGTCAGATACATGTGCAGGGAACATATGGCATGGAAGGCTAATGTTCCCCATGTCCGTTCCATGTCTTGTGACTGGAAACCATTTTGTACTGAACTGCAGAAAAGCAGCAGTGTGCTGTGTGTGATGGCCATGAGTGGCAGCGGTTGAGAACAAACCTGACTGGCAGACTGCAGGCATTCAGCCGCTGTATGCTGCTGATGTGGTAAGTGAAAGGCACGGAGGCATGTGGATGCAACCCCGATGACCTTGTTAGCCCAGTTTGGGAATGTGCTCTTCGCCTGATGGACATTTGACCTTTGTGTGTGCATCAGAGCATGCAGGCTTGTGTTTTCACAGTGTTCTGCATGGCTGCATCTGTTGGTGCATGTGTGACAAGTGGACTGCAGGACTTGTTGGCAACCAGGAGGGGAAGTGCAACGGCCTTGTTCATGTTGGATGCTAAATGGTTGTGATTAGCCACTGGATTAGTTTGGTGTCTGCTTTGCATCCATGTCGGACTTCCATTTTTGTGTGTGTGTGTGTTTTTCCTGCATGGTTGTCAATGTTCTGTTGCCTTCATCTGTGTCTATCTTCGTCTGTTTCAAGTCTGTTACCTCTGTCTCTCTTTCTCTCAGTGACTGTCTTGCACATCATCTCTTTCACTTAGTCTGTCTCAGGTCTTTTTTCTGCACGTTGGCCCCACCCCCCACCCCCACCCCTCTCTCTCGCTTGCTCCTCTGTCTCTATACCTCTCTGTCTCTATACCTCTCTGTCTCTATACCCCTCTGTCTCTATACCTCTGTCTCTATACCTCTCTGTCTCTATACCTCTCTGTCTCTATACCTCTCTGTCTCTATACCCCTCTGTCTCTATACCTCTGTCTCTATACCTCTCTGTCTCTATACCTCTCTGTCTCTATACCCCTCTGTCTCTATACCTCTGTCTCTATACCTCTCTGTCTCTATACCTCTCTGTCTCTATACCTCTCTGTCTCTATACCTCTCTGTCTCTATACCTCTGTCTTACTGTTCACATTTTGTCTGTATGCTGGTTTAGGTAGATAGGTAAGGTTGTGTTGTGTCTGTTTGCTGGTTTAGGCATATAGGTAAGATTGATGGAGTAAGTGGAAAGGTTAGGGTAGAAGGAGGTAAGCTTTTCCAGCCTGTACCTAACTCCGATTTCCCACAGCTTGAACTGAAAAATGTCAACAACTTTAACTCACTCCATGCCATGGGTTTTTCCCCTTGCTAAACCCTGAAAACCCTGGGTTTGTATAGGATAGGTAAAAAATGCTCATAATTATAAATGAGCAAACAGACACTTGAAATTTAGTGAGTGCATGCAATGCATATTAGTGTATATTTGAACACAAAAATCTCTGTTCTTGAGTTTCGTACCCAATACGTCACATGGACTGCGCGAATTTTCAAAATCCAAATCCGCATCTGCGGGCATTGGCATCATACACTTCATTGTACAATGTCTGCATTTGCAGACAAAAGAAACGAGTGAGTTAAATATTTGGGTAGCACTATCTCGAATGATGGCTTTCTGGATGGGGAAATAGCAGACAGAATCATCAAAGCAAGTCAAATGCTGGAATGACTACACAGCAAAGTTCTTAATCACCACAGTGTCACAGTGAGCACCAAGCTAAAAGTATAGTGCTGCTGTGCTCCTGTCACTTCTGTACAGTTTCTGTCTACAAAAGACACATTGAACTACTGGAGTGTTCTCATCAATGGGCCTTGCGGTCCATCCTTCGAATCTGGTGGCAAGACATGGTGACCAGCGCTGAAGTTCTGGACAAGGCAAAGTCCGTCTCTATTGAGGCATTGACCCTCGGGTCACAGTTAAACAGGTCTGGCCACATCATTATAATAGAGGACTACCGGATTCCAAAGCTGCTGACGTTTGGGGAGCTAAGCCAGTGTTACAGAAAGAGAGGTCACCCACGCAAATGCTACGAAGATAGTCTGGAAAACAGCCTCCAGTGGTGTGGTATCTGCCCTGCTGATCTTGTGATGACAGCTACAGACAGAGCACACTGACGTGCTGTCGCAAGAAAAGTACCAGAAGCCTCGTAAGAGGCATGTCACCTCAAAGCCCAGGCAGCAGGAGAGCGTTGCCACCAAGCAGAGACCACACTGCACCAACAGCAGACCGCCAGTGTCCTGTCTGCTCCCGACTCTGCAGGTCGTGACTAGGACTACAGAGCCACTCCTGTAGGCACTGACGACTGCATAGATATGTCTGCCTTGAGACCGAGGGACCACCATGATGATTGGTTGATGATAGGAAAACAAAACGCACTGACCACAGTAAAGTGTTAGTGATTGGCTGATGGTAGAACAAAATATACAGACTGCAGTAAAGTGTTGGTGATTGGTTGATGAAAGAAGAACAAAACGTACCAACCACAGTAAAGCGTTAGTGATTGGTTGATGATAGAAGGAACAAAACGTACCAACCACAGTAAAGTGTTAGTGATTAGTTGATGACGGAATAAAACGTACTGACTACAGTAAAGTGTTTGTGATTGGTTTGTGGTAGAACAGGTTTGTATTTCAATGTTTGTGGATATGAATGCTAATTTGGAGTTGTAGATTTTTTTACTTTAATTAAATGAAAGTGCATGATGTGTTGTTTGTTCATTCCGCTCATGCTTGATTTGTGAGTGGGATAAAATGTATGTTTGTGAGTGCATGTGCTTCCAAGCGTGTGTGTGTGCGCATATGTATGTTCTCTGTGTGAGAGAGAGAGAAAGAATGTGTGTGTGCGCACGTGCGTGTACATGTTCACATGCATGTGTGAGTTTGTGTGTGTGTGTGTGTGTCTCTGCGTGTTTGTGTGCATGCTTGAAAATGCATTCTTTTCAAGATGGTGATGTATTGTCCTTATTGAAACTGTAAATGAGTAATGGTGACAAAGATAAGGGTAGTATTTAGAGGGAAGTGGGAATATTAGAATTCTGTAAAATTCAGAAAGGAAATGGAACAGAAATATTAATGAAGAAGAGACTGAAAGCACATAGTATATAAGTGTAATAATCTCTCTGTTCATATCAGAATAGAATCATAACACACACACACACACACACACACACACACACACACACACACACACACACACACCAAGAATTAAAATATTTTAAAAATAAAATAAAAAAAAAAAGGTGTTCCATCATGCTAGTTGTGGTCCATGTACATATCGAAGTAAACACTGAACTTGAAGTTATATTACTAATCAGGAATCAATGTCACTTCATAGGCTGATATATGGGTCATATGTTAAAAGTTTAGCAGACTTGCACAAAATGAACAAAGATTCAAACTATACATGATTAATAGTTTGTGTTTATATTTCCGTCGTCCAAATACTTTTTTTTTTCATATGTAGTGCTTGTGAATTTTTGCAGTTGAAAAATTTATTTCACTAAATTTTAGAATGGAATAAGTGTAAAAGGTGCGCATACTTACTGTAGAATGCTTGTGCTGCCAATCAGATAATTTTTCTGTCAGAGTAATGTTTCCATAGTTATGTATTTTGTCTGTGGTGGATTGTTCACCTCTGAGAAAGTTTATTGCATCTCCAAAAATGAGGATTGTCTTTGTTCCATCATTTTCTTTGGAGAAGGAGCCATATCTGATCTGCCTGAAAACAACAGTGTCAAAAAGAAAACTCCAGTTTCTGTTCTGTGGGAAGGAGCCATCTGTGATCTGTCTGAAAATGACACTGCCAAAGAGAAAACTCCTGTTTCTGTTCTGTGGGAAAGAGCCAATTCTAATCTGTCTGAATATGACACCATCAAAGAGAAAACTGTTTCTGTTCTGTGGGAAAGAGCCAATTCTAATCTGTCTGAAAATCACGCTGTCAAAGAGGAAACTGCAATTTCCGCTCTGTGGGACACACTGCCTAGTGAAATGGTCAGGCTAATGACCTGGGAATTCTCCCTCAGATGGAAGCTATCTCTCTCTCACTCACTCTCTCTCTCTCTCTCTGTCTCTTCTCTGTCTGTCTGTCTGTCTCTCTCTCTCTCTCGATATATATATACACACACACACACACACACACACACACACACACACACACACACACACACACACACACATGTATGCTGAAGTTATAACACAGGGTTTTTTTTGGAGTGGGGGAAGGAGGTCGAGAGATATATGAATTGAAACTCGGCACAATTTTATTCAGATTGCATGACTGTAGGAGAAGTGAACAGCTACAGTGGATCGATTCAGTGAAAGATAATCCCCAGCATAGGTGGCTGTGTGTGAGCCGCTTTGCATGAGGCAAGTCTGTAGACAGGCACACTGTCATTCACCTAGCAGTGTGGCAGGCTGGCACAGAGTGAGTCAAGATGGGAGGCACTGCTTAGGTCATTCAGTTTTCAACAGTAACTAATACTGGCGCATGGAGTGGGATTGTTAGTGGACAGGAACACTGTACTGGGATGCTTCCCTGTGTCCAGCAGTACTGTAACCATCTGTTTGCCCTGCAGCCATTCAGCATCATGATGGCCAAGATCTGCTGATACCAGTCAAGAAAAGTAAACCCTATTGTTGCGGCCATGTAACAAATTTGATGGCCTTGCTGAAACAATCCTCCAAGGATCTGTTGAAGGAGGGAGGTGGAAGGGGCTGGACAGAAAAATGGACGGACAGCATTGCAGAGTGGACAGGGAAACTGTTTGTAGAGACCCAGGCCCAGGCACACCACTGACAGAACTGGAGGAACTGGGGCTCCGTTCTTCACTGTGCTGCCCCAGTGACTCTCCGTGGTGTGAAGGGGAAAGGAGACAACTGTTGGTGATACTAACATGGAAGACATCTGTGTTGTTAGCTTTTCTATCCATCGCTACTTTATGCAATACCTGTCCAATAACTGTTTGAAATGGCACAAAGTTATTGGACATCACACTTCACTGGTGTTTGTTGCCCAAATTGATGCAGCATGGCTTCCAACTTACCTGAGATTTGGGGACTGGGGGCTGCCCTTTTTATAGCAGGGATATTCTAAATTTGCTGATTTTTTTTTTTCTTCAGTTGCAAGAATTTTCTAATTTCATCAGTCTTGCAGGGTTGTCTGATTTATTTTGTCTCACTGGTGTTGCCATGATGTAATGATTTTCTTTCCACTGTTGTACATTAGGGATGTTCAGACTTTGCCGCTCTTGCTTCTGTTCCAGTAAGCTTTTGGTTGTGGCCAGTTTTTCTGTGGGTGTAGGATATTTGACATGATGTGTCTGTCTTTTGTTGCAGGGCTATACGGACCATCCTAACCCCACGACAGGACTCATTCAGCCACCGAGCTATGATGAAGCCATGAGCCCCACCACTCCGGGCCCCACGCTGGCATTCCCTGTTGGAGAGCCTCAGGATGAATCCAGCGACTCCAGCCTGCCGGAAACCGTCCAGCGCTCCCTGTCTTCATCCTACTCCAGTGATGACACTCAGAGAGGTGTGGCAGACCAGCACCGGCATCGCCAGGCGGTGTCGTCCTCCTCTTCAGATTCATCCAATGACGTGGAAGGTTTGAGAGGGGAGGGTGTGGACAGAAGAGGAAGAAGAGTCAGTGATGGTCAGAGAGACAGACAGGACGTCAGGCAGCCTGAAGGCAGACAGAGGAGCACTGCTCCTGGTGTGGCTAAACCTGAAGACAGTCAGGGTCCTGTGCCTGTCTGTCCCTCTGCTGTTATCGCCCACAACAAAGTGGTCATACCCCAGGACAAGCCTGGAGATGGGCAGGACAATGAGGATCGTGCCCCTGCTGTCATTATGCAGAGCTCAGCTGCAGCCAGCACAGCGCAGTCCCTGCCAGGGCCACAGAGTGAGGATCAGCCGTCTTTGGTGTGCCAAGTGGAAGCCTCTCCCATAATTTCCCGACCATCTGCTTCCCCACCTGCTTCCCACGAGGGACATGGGGCACATGCCAGGTATGAGGACGATGAGGAAGGAGCATCTTCAGCTCGTTCAGGTGCTGCGTGCTTGCTGTCCCCTGCTCACTCTTCTCATGATTCACGGACACAGCCAAGATGCACAGCCATGGAGGGTGAACCCTTTGCTCATCAGCGTGAGGATTCATCATCTTCACGAGAAGCTCAAGGCAGGCCTAGTCCAGGTCGAAGAGTTCCTCCCTATTTCTTGAAAGCCAGGAATCCATCTTCTCACATGTTGATGAAACATCTCAGCAGATCCATGAACGACCTAGACCGTCAGTCTTCTGACAGCAGAAGCCATCGCCAGCATGGCTCCATGCCTCTCCGGGAGTTCAGCCGCTCCATGCACAACATTCTGGAGGCTGACTCTGGAGCACATCACAGAGGGAGGGACCACCATCCTTCTGAATGTCACAGATATCATCATGATCAAAGCCAAACATTGCCAACTTCAAGGGGTATGTTGAACGATGCGGGCCAACCAGAAGGAAGAAATAGTTTCTTTCCACCTGATGGACAAGCCAGAAGAGCAAGATCAGCAGACATGGCAGACCAAAGCCACATCCACCCTGACACACTCCAGAGGGACAGACCTTTACTCAAGGCCGGAGAAGGAGCCAGCCCCTCAACCACCAGACCCAAACCCAAGCCCAAACCTCGACGTTTTCAGCAAGCAGGGGAAAGAACTCGCCCAGAACCTAAACAGAGACAACTATCAGGAGGTCCTAGGTATCCTGACCAGGCCGGCAACAAGGATGTCCCCAGCACTGACAGGAGCCAGCTTCCTGAGGAACACAGGCCCGGCAGGCAGAGAAACTCGTGGGGTAAGAATGTTGATGGCCTGAACTTTCCCAGAGCGGATCAACGAAGAGCTGGTAGTTCAGATGGATGCCAGCAGCCTGAAGCAGGACATCCCCATGAGAACAAGAATGGTAACAGACAGACCACACCTGGGTATCAAGAGCGAGAAGACCCTCGTCGGGCAAAGACCAACAGACCTCCTGCACCCCCAAGGCCTGATGGAGCTTCAAGGTCCTCCGCCAGCAGAGGTCATGACCTGCCTAAGCCTGATACCACGGGCAGCGGCAACAACCGTAACGGATACAATTTCAGCAGAGAGCCTCCTCCTTCAGGCTCATCCCACAGCCAGAAAAGTAGTCCACCGTACCGACATGCTGATCCGCCGCCTTATCGACCCAGAGATCCCAGCGGACCTTCCAGACCAGCGCCTCTCCACAGTCCTACCAGACATGCACAACCATCACCGCCATCAGATCACAGCAAGGCTGACGCAGGTTCATTCAGCCCACCAGAGCGAGCACCCAGACACGGTCCACCAGCACGTTTTGGCCAGGTGCCCCGGTCTGCAGGACCCGTCCCAAGGATGGGGGCCCAGTGGCTGCCCAGGTCTGAGCAGCACAGCGTAGGGGTGCACGGCCGTGACCCTGGCCAAGGGAGCATGGCCAGGAGTTCCCATGCTGAGGGTGGTGATGGTCCCATGACTCCTCACAGACCTGCCAGACCGCATGCCACCACACCGGACGGCTCAATGGTGGTGACCTCCCCTGAGACTGCAGGGTCAGGAGCATCCGCCCCATACCTGTCTCTTCAGTTGGGTGGACTGGATGGGGACGATGTGGAAGATGTTTACGTTTAATGTGTTGTATGGGAAATGTTTGCCAGACTTTTCCCTCAGCAGGAAGACATTGTTTGTTATTGTGGCCAAGCAAACGTATGGCTAACACTTCCTTCTTGCCGGAGGACTTTTTTTAACGTTCGACTCTTCCAGGCAATCATTGCAGACTTTCCCAGTGCGAGATGGCAACATGTTGGACTTTTGTGAGGCAAACATACAGCAAACCTTTCCTTCTACAGGATGGCAACATGTTTGACTGTTGCTAGGCAAACAGACACTGCAAACCTTTCCTTCTACAGGATGGCAACATGTTTGACTGTTGCTAGGCAAACAGACACTGCAAACCTTTCCTTCTACAGGATGGCAACATGTTTGACTGTTGCTAGGCAAACAGACGCTGCAAACCTTTTGCTTCTACAGGATGGCAACATGTTTGACTGTTGCGGGGCAAACACACAGCAAACCTTTCCTTTTGTAGGAGCGCAACATGTTTGACTGTTGCTAGGCAAACTGACACTGCAAATCTTTCCTTCTACAGGATGGCAACATGTTTGTTGTCGGGCAAACGCACTGCAGGTGCTTCCTGTCACAGGAGAACATTTAGGTTTGAGTGTTGCCACCAAACACACGGCAAATGTTTCCTTCTAAACATGATTTTCAATCTTGTCTCTGAACCCATATTTCATTGAGAAAGATCTGTGTATGTCATTCCCACACCATCCCTTTCCTTGCTACAGATAAACAGTATGTATGGGGTTGTGAGCATATTCTAAAGCCATTTATCATAAATTGCCACAGTATCTTTCCTGTATTTTCTGACAGTATATAGGAGGTTGTGAACATATTCTTGTTGTGTATATGTCATGAACTGCCGCATTATCTTTCTTTTGTTCTTTCTTTGCTAAATCGTGTTCTTAAGTGATAGAAAGTTTTGTGCCACATTATCTTTCTTTTGTTCTTGCTTTGCTAAATCGTGTTCTTAAATGATAGAAAGTTTTGTGCCACAATATCTTTCTTTTGTTCTTGCTTCACTAAATTGTGTTCTTAAATGATAGAAAGTTTTGTGCCACATTATCTTTCTTTTGTTCATGCTTTGCTAAATCGTGTTCTTAAATGATAGAAAATTTTGGTTACCCGCACTTGTTTTCATTCACCATTCAGTTATACCTTATAATGATTGAACTAGGTATCAATGACTGCCAATTCAAGATTGTTAGCAGACGATGTTCAAAGAACCAGAACGTAACAAGACAGCTGAAAAATGTTTATGATTTCCTGCAAATAATCACACACGCACGCACGCACGCACGCACGCACACACACACACACGCACGCACGCATGCACGCACGCACGCACGCACACACACAAACATTTTCGTACAACCATGTACACACGCACACACACACACACACACACACACCACACACACACACACACACACACACATTTACATACATACACATACATGCATGCAGAAGAATGCTCACACAAGCCCATTTATCTTACATACGCATACACATGCACACACACACACACACACACACACCATTTACACTGGCACACACACACACACACACACACACACACACACACACACACACACACACACACATTTGGCCCTGGCCCACTCATCCATGCACACACACACACACACACCATTTACACTGGCACACACACACACACACACACACACCACACACACACACACCATTTACACTGGCACACACACATTTGGCCCTGGCCCACTCATCCATGCACACACATATACACACACACGAGTACACTCACCACACACACACATGCAATGATAATAACATCATGTGGGCATGCAAGGACTGACCAGCGCGTTGGGCTAACGCATAGGGTCATACATCTCTAATAGGGTCAGACATCTCTTAAGCCGTAGCCATGAGACCCTCTTCTTAAGTTCTCTCATCTTGGTCATTAATTTTTTTATCATGTGCAGTGTGGTCTTGGAACTTAAGGGATGTGGTATAGAGTATAATTATGGACTAGTCCGCTCGCAGTGAGGCGTCCTTGATGAAACTGACACTGATTGTTAATCATGGTTCAGTTGTGGCAAGCCTTCACTGATCACATGACTTGTTACTAACGAGTCACACTACTTGAACCTCGACTAACAATGTGAGTCAAGGTTCAAGGTGTGTGTGTGGGGAGGATAAGTGAATGAGAGAGAGATGCGTACAAAGCTGTGTTTAGTGATGGGGTATTGTGCCTGTATCTGCTCCATACTGTTTACTTCATGAATGAAAATCATACACTGCTTATTGAAGATAGCAGAGAGTGTACTGTCATCACCAGCTGTGGGGTCAGCTGATGGAGATTTGAGCGCTTCAGTCACATGGCACTGATAGGAGTATCATCAGAGAGATTTCACTGGTGGTTAACTAGGGCAGCTTGATGCGGGTACTAGACTTTTCAGTGATCGGTTCATGGTCTTTAATTGTGACATATGTTTGAGTCGAATAATGTGTAAAAGAAAGAAGTCAAGATACATGATTCAACATCTGACCAGGCTGATGTAGAATCCAACCAGGGGAGGATCTAAACCTCGACCAGTGTAGAGTGTGGTGAAGGCAATACACATTGTAGGATTGGAAAAGATGTTTCAGTCCAAATGAAAGGAGAGTGTCAGGTTCTGCTGGAAAATTACATTTACAGGCTATCTTGATTGTCATCAGCGTCCCTGTCCCATGCATCGACGAGTGACATTCCTTCCTTTTGTTCACATTTTTCATAGAGGGGATTGTCAGTGCTGCCTGTGGCAATGCAGTGCCCAACTATAGCATAGCTCCATCTGACCCACACATGACTAAGTGAGAGAGCGTGCACTCCAGAGAGAGAACAACGAGGGCGCTGAGAGAGAGAGAGGACAGAGCACTGAGAGAAAAAGTGTCAGCAGAGAAAGTGTTGGTTGATAATTTAGATGTTGAAGCTAACTCAGCCTGATGTTAGTGATGACCAACCAAACTGTATCATTCATGAAAGACACTGCTCCATATAAAATCCCATGTCATGATCGGTTCATGTTTATACATTAGCCATGTGATCTGCAAGCAGCTAATCAGTTCTTTCTGCTGGGTGGCAGGTTGTTGCTAAGCGTGGTTGGTAAGTGCTGTGTTGATCATTTCCTTTCACACATATCCTTGGTTATTGAATGGAAACCAGTTTCGCTCGCAATTTTTTTGTTGTTGTTAACACTTACTTTAGTTTTGTGAAGCATTCTCAGATCTTGGACAGATTTTTTTTTTAGATCATCCAAAATTCAGATGATTTTTTTAGACAGTCTGCCCTTGAGAGAAGAAAGAAATTCAAGATCACTAAGGTGCAATACATGTTCTCTTTTAGAGATGTGAGAATTTAAAGGAATGTGATCACAGGAAGTAATGTTGATGTGTTCATGAACTGTGGCTGAGAGAGAGAGAGTAGAGGCTGTGCAATGATTGTTCTACCCCGTCCTTCGTGTTGTTCTGTTCCTGATGGGGGGAGGGGGGGGGGGGGGGGTGTTACAGACAAGTCCTCGGGACCAGAGAGTCCCTGTCTTTCAAGCTTAGGCTGCCAGTCGCATGTGTTCTCAGCTCCATGGAGCCGGCAGTGCTGTTTCACAATTGTACCAGCACTCTGGCAAGTCCAGATGCATGCATGAGTGGATTTGCCCACAGCCAGAAGACCCCAGCAATTAAGCATGTGAAAGAATCTGTTTAGTAGAAAAGATAGTACTGCAAACTGTTCAGCGGTTTGGAGAAAGGCAGAGACAGCCCAGGGTGAATTGTTACTTTGTGGTGGGGGAAGTTGATGTGAGTGGAACAGAGATGTGCAGCACAGGGACAGAACAACAACAGAATGATGAGAACTGCTGGCAACAGAAAGCAGGTGACATGGCTGAAATGCCAAAGGTCAACGAGAGAAAGAACTCCTCCCCCATCTCCCTCTTCCTGCCCATAGAAAAGAAATTATTTGCACAGAACATCCAAGTGACAGGAAGACTGTAAAGTTGTAAAAAGGGGTTGTTTTGTCTGCAGATGATTTAATAAAGGGCAGGATGCGTTCTTGTTTTTTTTAGTCATGGGTGGTAACACTCACTGCCACCTCCTCTTTCATTTTCAAGTGCCTTTGTTCTACGACACACCTTGACTGGCACATATCAAGGGAGTCTAGTCGTCACAGAGTCACAGCACAATGATTTTTTACATTTTTTTTTCCAAGTTGTGGCCATTGCCTCCCAAATACATTCCATTTTTTTGTTTCTTTTACAGTGTATTTACAAACAAATTGTACATGCAGCGTTTCAAGTGTCCTTGGTTCAGCATTGTGAGTTTTTGGGGGTGTGTAGTTTTGATTATGGTTTGAATGCTGATTGAAAGGGAAACTCTTTTTCATTCCAAGTCCTGGGTCCTTGTGATACAGATACACTGGGGTAGAACAGCGGTTGGTGGCAAGTCGGTTGTCATGGACCTTCAGCCCTGACGTTTGTTAACATGGTGCCATTGGAGGGGGGGGGGGGGGGGGGGGGGTTTAAAGAGGCTTAGGACAGCTTCTGAATCGATTAAATATTGGGGTTTGTAGCTTTACTATTTCTACATACATTCAAGGATGGTTACAAATTGAAATGGTTGTGTGTGGGCCCATGTTTCTGTTAATGTCTGACAAAGTCTGTTTACCATCCATGTGTCTTGATAACTGGGTAGTGTCTTCAAGAACTGTCCATTCCATCGCATTGTTCTGAAGGTGTTCTGTTAAACTTGGTTTGTACTGTTAGTTCAGGTGGTACCTTTTATCATCATTTTGCTGTGATGTTGTATCTGGCAGCCTTGGGATGATTTTTGAGCTGTCTTGAGTTTGAAATTGGTAGGTTCAATAGTGTGTGTGTGTGTGTGTATGGTACATTATTAACAAAGACTTGCGAACGATGTATTTTTACATTTGATGCAATAGAAATTTTGAGGGCTTTCAAGACAGGTACATCTAGGGCAGCGTGGGATGTAGAAAACAATCGACACCCAGGGAACAGTCCACTTCATGGGGGTCAGACCTCGCAGCGTGGGATTTAGAAAACGATTAACACGCAGGGAACAGTACACTTCATGGGAATAGAAAACAATCCACACAACTCACAGGGAACAGTCCATTTCATGGGGGTCAGACCTCACAGCGTGGGATGTAGAAAACAATCAACACAACACGCGGGGAACAGTCCACTTCATGGGGTGTAGAAAACAATCAACACAACACGCGGGGAACAGTCCACTTCATGGGGTGTAGAAAACAATCAACACAACACGCGGGGAACAGTCCACTTCATGGGGGTCAGACCTCACAGCATGGGATTTAGAAAACAATCAACACAACACGCGGGGAACAGTCCGCTTCATGGGGTGTAGAAAACAATCAACACAACACGCGGGGAACAGTCCGCTTCATGGGGTGTAGAAAACAATCAACACAACACGTGGGGAACAGTCCACTTCATGGGGTGTAGAAAACAATCAACACAACACGCAGGGAACAGTCCACTTCATGGGGTGTAGAAAACAATCAACACAACACGCGGGGAACAGTCCACTTCATGGGAGTCAGAGCTGCAGTTAGACTAGTCCAGCTTACATGGAAGTCCTCGAGGTCCCCCATGGCCTAGCTGGAGCTGATGGAAGTTTTTGTCATGATGGTCATGCATTTGCTAAGTCTGTTACCATAAGAAGCCAGGCCTAAGGAGGGAGATAAGATAAGATAATGCTGCTTATAGCCCAGCCGACCGCAAAGGGCCACATCAGGGCTGGCCTAAGGAGGGATGTGAATACCAGCTGTCATAGGTACGTCAAGTCTTGGTTGCATGTAATGTTGGTTATAGTACAGATAATGCTGTGGAAGTTGTGGCTGCTGACAGATGGCAGTTCTCATCCTGTGTAGATTTACAGAGCGTGTCACCATGACCAGAGAGGGCAGTGAGGTGGAAAATCTTTCTAGAAGTGTAGATGGACATTGGCATTGGGGCTGGTGTACTTAATGCCTATCAGTGCAACAACCCTGGCAAAGAGGAAAAAAATGAAGTGGAGGTGGTGCAAAGGAGGAGGTGGGGGTGACATGCATTACGTGTTCTGAATGCATTTCCTATCATGTTCGCTGATGATGTTTTATTTGTGATGATGTCCTTCTGTTGATGTCATTTTGTTTCTGTTTTTTGGGGGGTTTTTTTTTTTGTCAACCAGAACACACTTGAACAGGTCAGGTGTCCATGGCTTTGTTTTTTAGTGTTCACAATGGTTGTTTTGCCTTTCCACTTATTTGTAAAGGAGTGCAGTTCTTTTGTAGATCTTTGACTTGCATTCAGATGTTCAACGACACATACCCATGTAGTTTGAAAATAGTGATTTTTCAATTTATTTTGAGGACCATGGTGACACTTTCATGGTTCTGGTTGTTGAGAATGACCAGCATTTCTCAGTGGCATGAGAAAAACGATCATGATATCTAAAGGCTGGCTCATCCATCTTTCTTCTTTTGGTTAAAAAAAAAAGTATATACACACGTACACACACACAAATATATTTATATACACATATATATGTATATATAAATATTTGTGTGTGTATATTAAACTTAAAACTCCAGGTAAAATTGGTCTCTCACTACAAAAAATGTCAGTTGTTTTGGTGTTGAGAGACGATTTTAGAAAATTGGATAAAAGAAAGAACTGGACCACAAAACTCCTTGGTCCTTTCCTTAATTGTTTTTTTTTTGTGTTTTGTAACTGTCCAATATTTCAGTCCTTCAGGGGACCATCCTCTGGGACAGGACAGCTGCAGACAAAATGTGCCCACTGTTACCCTACATTACAAATTAAAATTTGCTATTAATTGAAATTGGGAGGGGGAAGGTGGGGGGTGGGGGTGGTCAGACAAGAGAAAATCTGAAGGGAAGAGAGCGGCAGTTAGAAGGTATTGGGAAGATGCAAAATAATAAGAGTGAAAAAGGAAGAGAGAGAGATTTGTGTGTGTGTGTGCATGTTCAACACCCTCGCAAACATATGTTTGCAAACACACACACATGCATGTAACACACACACACACACACACACACACACATGAACACAGGTGGGCAAGTGAAAAATGGACATTCATCTTTCAACACTTAAAGAGCTGACAGTGAGAGGTGTTTTTTTAACTGGAGTTTTAAGTTTAATATTGCCAAGTCTTGGTTGCATGTAATGTAACGCCTTCTTCCTTGCGCTGAACTTTGAAGTGATCTGAAGCGATCAAAGCTAAGTGAATTTTCGTTGTTTTATTCGTTTGTTTCTCACCTGAGGAAGACCTAAGAGGTCGAAACGCGTTGTGTTTTGTCTTGTGACTCGTTTGTCCACGTTTCTCTGGGCGGTTCGCAAACATTTATTTAAGATTTGTTTAGATTTCCGCCTGCAGTCGTCTCACTTTGCAACTGGAGTTTTAAGTTTCTACGAGAGAAATAGATTATGTATAGAAATATTTACCTATAGCATGTATCAAGTGCCTGTATAAAATCATTTTACACTGTGAATAGTCTGTAGTATTAGCAGTTTGAGAACTTTGTTCATTGGGCGCATGTGTGTGTATTGCAGAATGTAGAACAATTGATTTTAAGTCTTACGTCTACCTTACAGTTATATATTTGGGAATAGAACAGCACGTAAAGTGTCAGAAGAGAGAGAGAAGGGAAGGGGTGGGAAAGAAGTACATGATTGTGTCATGTTTTTTGTTGTTGTTGTTTTAAACCTTATACATTTTTTTTTTCTAAAAACACACTGTCCATCTTTCTATTCTTGTATTGTATTGTATTATACTGTTTTGATATCATGTGTTTTACAGCTTTCTTTTATACGAAAAACACATCGACCATTTTTAATGTCAGTGTCTGTAGTCATAAGAAGTGATTAGTGGTTGATGTGTATCATGTGTTTTACAGCTTTCTTTTATACGAAAAACACATCGACCCTTTTTAATGTCAGTGTCTGTAGTCATAAGAAGTGATTAGTGGTTGATGTGATGATTTTGATCTGCTGGTCTCACTTTTTTTTTTAATTGCAATTTTTGTGTTCAGCATTCCACAAACTTCAACTTTAAACTACTTTGAAAACCTTTTTATCTGCATCTGTGATAACTACAGCTTGTGCATTTAGAGGATTGCTGACAGATGTGATAGTGCCTTTGGGGGTGGGGTGTATGGGCACTGTTAGTACCACAAGGTTTTTCACTGCAGCTCTTGTGCTTTACATATCTGTTGCTCTGTGTATGTGTGTTTTTTCATTACCCTATTTATTGCCAATATCCAGAAGTCACTAGGCAGATTAGCTGTAAATATGAATCGCATCTATAAAGCAGCATATTCATCATCAGGTTTTAACGAAGTTGAAGCTAACTGCAGAGATACTAGGCCATGTTACAAAGAAATCTGTTAGTTTACTGAATGTTCGAAGGAATGTAAAGAACAGCCTATAACTTTCTTGTACAACAAGTTTTATCATGTGGAGCTAAAAGATTAAAACATCAGTGGAGTGGGAGAAGATCCAAGGCCTGTTGACTAAGCATCTACGTCTGTGGAAACATGTGTCCATGTTTGAAAATACATACACATGAAAGAAGGTATGAATGTGAAGGAACAGTGACTGGTGACTATGCACTTGTTCTAATGCATATGCACACAAACGTATGCAATATACGCTCGCACGCATCCACAATTGGAAAAGAAATCGACTCTGAGCAGTGCAGGCAGAAAGTTCAGTGCGGAAGGTGGGATGAGTGAAGCTCATTGGCCGGTGATGAAAGCGTTTCATCAAACTCCCTCTTCAGGCTTTGTGAGGGCATAGTTGCTGGCCGAGTCATAACATCACAAAAAGGTTTAATGCGGCAGTTGTTATAGTTTGACGTCTGTGGAGATGATTCTCCCCACCTATCGCCTCCATCTAGGAGTCTGCACCAGTCAAGTCATTTTGTCTGTAGCCCAGTGGGCCATATCAGGGTCACAGGCATGTTAAAACAAAGGACCAGTGAAAATCCACAGTAAGAAGTGTCAGACGAAGTTTTTGCTGTTGTTTGAAATCAAGGATTGGATGTGAACAAATTCAGTGTTATCTGGTTTGTTTAATAACCACAAGAGCTAGAACTGTACCATTTGTGATAAAAAAAAATGTGGTTGAGCTGATCAGATTGTCCAATGGAATGACAGGCTGGTGCCAGTCATCATGACAAGCAGACATGACGGTTGCCCCCTTTTCAGTCAATTTCCTTCTTTTGCTGCTGGAAATCACCGGAACGCCACCCCCTCTCCCTGAATTTTTCCACTAGATATACAAAATCTAAATGAAAACTTGTTGGAAATGTACAATTGAAAGCAGCAAATTTATCTCTTAGTTTGCAGTGTCAAACAGGCGCTCTGAAGAAATGTTTTGTTGCAATGTCAAACAGGCGCTCTGAAGAAATGTTTTGTTGCAATGTCAAACAGGCGCTCTGAAGAAACGTTTTGTTGCTATGTCAAACAGGCGCTCTGAAGAAATGTTTTGTTGCTATGTCAAACAGGCGCTCTGAAGAAATGTTTTGTTGCAATGTCAAACAGGCGCTCTGAAGAAATGTTTTGTTGCTATGTCAAACAGGCGCTCTGAAGAAATGTTTTGTTGGTTTCTTTATGATGATATATTGTCCACTCATTCTCACTGTAGTTGTAACCTTTTTTTTTCCTTTCAATCTGTCTTTTGCTTTTAAATCTTTGGCATGCCTGTACAACACATTCCTAACTCTGGAAATATTTTCCGTTTTCTTTTACTCGCGAGTGATTTTCCAACGAAAGGGAGGTTTCTCTGAGCTCTTTCATTCACCACGAAAAAGCACCATTACAACACAAGGAACAAGGGCAACCACCACCTATTCTGTGTATTGTGTACCAGTTTGGTGTTCATTGGTGGTGTTGATTGCAGACCTGCCTAGGCCCCCTAAGACCTCTCAGTAGTGGGACCCGTTTTCAGTAGTTTCACAGGTGTTGTCAGTAGTAAAAATCAATCGCGGCATTTTAGTTAATGAACTCTTACCATCAAAGGACTTTGTCATTTTCAAATGGAATTAAAATATGTTGCAAATAACAATATTTTGTTATAAACTACATAAAAAAGAATGACGCTAAGGAATGAAAGAGTGGGTAGTTAAGAGAAATACTATGCTCACCTGATCAGCGATGACAATAAGCAGACTTTTTCAGAACTGATGCACTCTACTCGTAAATCATTCATTTATGGGAGGGGGAGGGGGGTCAGGGGCAGGGGAGGGGGGGAGTGGGGGGATCCTTCTATGCAATGGTGACCAAAGGAAAAAAAAAAAAAGCTTTCTTCCTTTACCAGGCCTACAATGTACATGACGAGGAATGCACACCAAACCACAACACTCTTTGCCTCCTCCCTTTTTCGATTCCTGAGTGAAATCTTTTGAAGGGCCACTGGGTCCACGATTCAACTTTCTTTGGAAAAAAAGACGTGATCTGTGGAGTTGCTTTTTTTGTGTCCAAGTTTGCCTGGTGTTTCCGAGTCTTGACATGGCGCTTACAGTCGTTAAATCCACCATGTTCAGTCGAAATGTCATCCCAGCAAACCTCGCAAAAAACAAACCCTTTCCCCTTTGCACTGGCCTTTAGGTCAGATTTTTCCGTATACTTTTGCCGATATTGTTGATGAGCAATTACTTGCGTTGTCTTTGCTTTCTTCTCGTCTCTCCAATCTACAACTTCACAATCAGATTCTTCATCATCTGTCTCGTGCAACCGCTTCGAACTCGACGCCATTTTGGCGGACAGAGAACTAGCAGTGTAGTGTCACGTGAAAGCCTTTCCCGCACGATTTGATAAGACATCATCATCATCCAGTTGACGTCCACAGTCATCATGTTGACTATTCTGACGTTTTAAGCAAGGGCCTCAGACGAACCGGGCAGCAACGCTAAACGAATCGTAGTTCCGTGAACGGTAAAATCTTATTTTCTTCAACTCGCCGTAGTGCCGTAATTTGTGGTCTGAAATCGTAGCAATTACAGACGAATCGTAGGACTAAGCAGGTCGTGATTGTACCCAGATGTTCCATCACTAGCACTCTTCAATGACCCCTCCCCTTGATAAGTGAAGGACTCGACACTTGTAGCGAACCGGTGTAATAGCTATACACTGCCCGTCTTCAACTTCTTCCCTCCTCCTGGTCTCCATGCTGCCTTGGCATCATCTCCGCCATCCATTTCCTTTTTTGTTTGTTTTTATGAATACTTGCTGTGTGTTTGCGACTAGATTAGTGATCCTAGGCTATGATAAGAAAACTAAATGCACATGCGCATGTATGTGTGTGTGATGTATACTATTTTCATATTTTTCCGTTGTAAAATTAACATAAGAAAAACTTTAACATTTATACATCCTTAAATGACAACTTTTTGGGGGGGGGGGTCATGACAATGGATTTTTTTTTTTTTTTCTCTAAAGATGTTTGTTTTCAAACTATCCATTGTAAATTTAATATTTCTGTTTGTGGCTAATTTTCACCTGTGATTCTGTGACACAGTAAAAAGCCTTGTTAAGCCATGGAAGTACACCAGCAGCTACTTTGCATTTCAATTCACGTCGTTTTGCATGTTGAAGACTGCATGTGTGTAGGTAGAGCTGATGTAGACACAAGTGGCCTTTGCTCCAGTGCGGGCAGAGATACGCAATGAAGTTTGCAGATCACAGCTTGTTGATGTTGCGTCGTTTTCTGCATCATTTGGGTTTTCCCTTTTGTCCAGTCCGTGTGTCAGTTACAATGTTTTATTTGGACATTAAATATGATTACTTTACTTGTCCCGTGTTCTTTATTTGTATGCGCATATCTCCGTCTCCGTTTCTGGCCCTGCCTGACAAAGACCGATCGATGGCGACTGATTACTAAAGAGATTGTTTCGTTAATTTGGCAACTTGGTATTTCAACATTAATTTGTGCGACTTATGTGTACAATCATTACTCACTTTTATTTGAAGTGTTAACCTTTGTGTTCCTTGTTTTCAGTATCCAAGTAAATTCCCTTTTGTGCATTTTGGATCTCAGAGCGTCAATACATGCTATGTCCCAGAAGACTGGACACAGTGTTACCTGAAGCTTCTGACATCAGGAAAAGATCATCAAAGGCCAAGTGGCTATGGCATACTCGCAATGCAAAATATACTAGGAAATCTCATGTAACAAGCAAAAATGTACAAGAGACCTTGAAAATGGTAAAATCCTCCCTCCCCATCAAGGAGGCAATAGAACAGGAAAAAGTACATGGGAAAATGCTTCAACATCTGCCTATGAAGAATGTGAAGGATTCCGAAGAAAGGGAGGAATACTGGCAGTAGTCACAGACCTGGAAGATGTGCACAACGAAGATGCATAGCCAGTTTTTGCTTCTCATGGAACGGCTCCAGCATGAAGAAGATAATACTGTGCATGACAAGAGTTATGTAACGGTTTCTGCATTTTCGGGTTGGTCAGGTTTTCCCTCGGTCAGGTTGGTTTGTGTAGATGTTAAGTAGAAAGACAGAATGTAACCCTTGACATTTCTGGCGTGGACCGGTACTGTGCAACATGTTAAATCACTTGTCCCCATTGATCCCTTGTGTGAGTTACTTCATAACATTGGCATGCAAGTTGTATTAAAAAAAAAAAAGCCAACCCTTCAAAATACTACAATATATTTTTATTTTCCATATATGCAGCATATACAGCACACACTTGGCATGACTGCAATTTTGTGTTTGAAATAAAGTGTAAACGTCAGAAAATATCTTTCTCAAATGAAAGCTTCCCATATGTTAGCTGCTTTGGATACAAAAACAGTATGGTTTTCAAAAAAGATCATAGAAAGCATAAATCAAAATGAACCATTTCCATACACAAGCAAATACAGTCACACTAATAGCATAAATGGACAAACCTCGCCCACTGGAAATATAAATCAACAATAAACTTAACTAGCTTAATGAAAGAAAAGAACAGCAGCCTGCAAACACACTATCGTGTACTTTTTTTCTTTTATTATGAAACTGACAGATTAAACTCGAATGCTATCGGTTTAACTCAAATAACCCAACACAAAGGCAACTTGCCTGCGTTGCTGCAATTCGTGATTTCTACTTGTCTACCTGGTTGTAAGACTAAGCAAGAAAGGCCCGCAAGCAATAGGTAACCCTCACAAACTATATCCCTGTCTACTGATCAACAAAACAATCAGACAATGACCATCAATTTTGGCAGCGCTGTAAAACTTTGGCAGATTCAGGCACACTAACTGAACCAACACTCATTTTCTTTGCAAGGAATGAACAAAAAGTTTTCCAAAAAAGGCAAGGAGGAGGAGTGGGGAGGGGGTGTGGGAAGCAGGTAAGACAAAATGGTCATTGCGTCTTGAAAACCATTGGAAAGTTTCAACGCTGATTATGCATCCAAAGTAATTCACTCTCCAAGCCAGACTGCTACATTTTCATGAAGACAGAGTATAGCTTTCATTTTTTTAATTTTCTTTGTTTTTTTGGGAAATGCAGTTACGCTTGAAGTCTGTTGAAACATTGCATCCAGTGTAGGCTTTTTTTTTTTTTTTTTTAAACTGTTCATATTGCCGAGCATGTTTTTGAAAGGTTTCAAATTTTGTCAGGAAATCCTACACCAGCCACACTGGCAGTGTCTAAAAGGCATGTCCAATTGGTTCCAAGAGCTCCATTTCATGATTTGGTGTTAACAGACTGACCAATCTCACCAACATCGGTGTGGAACTATCTGGCACATACCATCTATTCTGCTGATCCTACTGCTCAGCTGCCACCAGCTCTTGCTTGGTGACTGCGTTACCCAGACATTTCGGTACACCAACACAAATGATGTGACATATCAAACTGGGTTCCACTTCTGTGATCACATTCATAATGACAAAAGGCAGCAACACCTTGTAATAAGTGTTTTAAGGTTTCAGACATTTGAATTTTACGTCCCATGTCTATTCTGAACCATTTCGCTTTCTGCAAGGAAAACTCCCTGTGTGTGTGTGGGTCTGCGTGTGTGTGTGTGCACACGCGCATGCATGCGCAAACACGTGTGTGATGTAAAAGGGTATACGTATATGACGGGAGGAGGGAACACAGAATGGCAAAAAAGAATACTTGCAGGTTATTACTTTATCGATAGCAAGGAAATATATGCATTATCAATAGTAAGCAAATATATGGTAAAAAAGTACAGGAAGCTGTTATGGCACAGCAAATCAACTATTACTGCTCAGCCTACAATCGGCACAGAGACATCCATTGAACTGTGGAAGGAGTGGGTGGGAAAGCAGTTTCTCAGATTGGGGACAGTGTTTCATATGTCTACTTTTCTGCTTCATGATTTGTCATTTCTGAACACAAATGCCTTGGACATATCCAAATAACATGTTTTAACCTCTTTTTTCAACTTTGACACATCTTAACCAATTTATGAGCAGGTAAAAAAAAACACCCAGCCCCTCCTAAACGTCAATGCTGTCTTTGTTCATGTTTAATTGTGTTCTTTGGCCTCATCTCCAATTCTTCATACAGTGAAAGGATGCAGGTAATTCACATCCAATGTAGCAGGTGAATAGTTTGAATTATTTGGCTTTGGAAACTGAGGAACACTCTGTATCAAAAGACACAAAACTGGACAACTTCAAAAAAACAAAATCAAAAGTTAAAGTCAGAAAAGTTCAAAATATTTAGACCACTGCAGACTCAGCTCCAGAAGACATGTCAAACCAGCGTGAATCAACGTTCGTTGCATGGACCATCTAAGCCTGGATAGTGATGGCATGGGAACCATTGATGTCTTCCAGCTCATTCGAGTTGAAGATGACCACGATCTCCTTCTCGCCCTTCTTTTTGGGTTTCAGCTTCAGGGTGGTGAAGAAGGTGCCCTTTCCTTGCACGTCACTGCCAGAATCACAGCGAGGATGATCAGCACAACACACTCTTCACAGAATAATGCAGTCATTTCATGTTTTCAACGTTATGTCCAACAAAGCCATCTCTCATGAACATTTATGGATACTTACTCTCGGCAGAGGAGATGCTGGGTGTAAACTTTCATATGTTATCCTTGCCCCTCTGTAAAACTTTCATTAGCTGCTGCTTGTTACCTGCCCTTCCGTAAACATTCATCAGCTGCTGCCCGTGTTACATCCCTGCCCCTCTGTAAACTGTAGTTACGAGACTGGCAATTAGTTGTCAGCTCGACGAGATATATTAAGCGTTTTAGAAACGGTAAAAAACAAAAGCTTGAATCTTTTCAGATCACGCCATAAATGATCCATTACAGCGGGCATTTTCAACTGTAATCAAGGATAATGGAAGTAATCAGCTAAATCTTGGCACTGCTTCACTTCTCGTGAACACGACATCGGTTGTGTGTTCCGAGTTGGCTGCCTGTTGTGTCAGATTCATCCACCCCAGCTAGCTCCCCACTGGATCATTGCAGTGATTTCCGACGCCAGAAAGCTTTGGACCAAGTTAACATGCAGACTGTGGCGAACACAAAAATGTTTTCTGTTGTAGGCATCTGCTGATCGCTATGAGGAACCCACGTAATCTGCATATGACCTCATTGTTGGCATCTTCCTTCTTTTCAGCAACACGCATTCTCGACAATCCTTGGCTAATAATAATAATGAATACTTATATAGCGCCTATTCTCGGCTAGAGACCAAGCTCTAAGCGCTTTACAATCAACACTCGTTTACACAACGGGCTGCCTACCTGGGTAGTGCTGACTGAAGAGCTGCCAGATGGCGCTTCATTCAGTCGTTTCCTGTGTCATCCAGTCAGTATCGTTCAATATCGATCACTCATTTTCCTTACTTCCTTCATTCTTTCCATTTCTCACGCAGGGTGCATGCTATGTGTAACGTGTCATCCATACCAACGGCCAAACTGGCCTACTCTTCCGAAAGTTGGAGATGGGATTTTACGTGTGTGCAAGATGTTATGCGTGCGTTCACACACGGAACCTCGGTTTATAGTCTCATTCGAAGGACTGTATGGGAAATGGAGTCAGAACCAATGTTAACTCCGAGGGAAAAATCGAAACGCCCCGGCGGAGGTTCGAACCCGCAACCCCAGGATCACCAAGATTACGAGTCCGGCGCTCTACCAACTGAGCTATTCCGGCTAAAGGCAAGCGCTATAAGATCTAATTTCAGTCTCGAGCCACCTCTGTGATGGAATATCTTTGGTGACATACTGAACAGCGACCGTATGCTTATGTTAGTAAAAATTTTGTCGATTCTGTTAACAGATTACATGTAGTCCCACAAGTGACGTGACACTTTTTCTGTCCATGATAGGGAGTTTGAATAGGAATGTGAAAAAGTTGGGCTTTTCTAATTTCTTACATTTACATGGCAAACTTTTCCAAAAGATGAACTGTATACATAAGTTACATGACACACAGATCTGTTTCTAACAAACAACGGCCAGTCTGGAGAGTAGACCTTTGTGTCATCACAAGGTATCAGTATCATTGGTTGTGAAACGCCCCGCTGACAGCCGAAGTCAGCTCAAGAAATGCACTCCCCTTTCCCAGCGACATAATGGTTTGTTACTATATTTGGAAGCCTGCAGACACAAAACCATCAGGAATTTAAACATCTTCGCGTCTTACCCCTGAGGGAAGGTTTTGTGGCCGTCCAGTCCTGGTCCGTCCACCTCCAGGTAGCAGCCCGTCAGGGTTTTGCCCAAGGGGTTGGTGAAGGACACCTCCATGTCGATCTCCTCTTCCTTCTTTGTAGTGGCAGGGGCCTGAAACACATGCTCTCCCATCACCCTCTGCACATGGTTTGCCATTCACCCATACTGAATGGCGGAACCGACTTCAGGCTGTACATATATATACTATCCAGTCTCTGCAGGAGTCATGTTGCCCAAGCTGGTGCTTCAGCAACAGGAAAAAGACAGCATCACTTGCACTATGTTGGGCTACCTAAAACACTTGTACGATATTCACCAGTCTCTCTCTCTCAGAAAAAAAGCGAGATATCCTTCCCGACTTGCATTTGTAATCAAGGAAACTTTTTTTTTTTTTTTTTGCAGAAACCATGTTGACAGTTACCTCAGCTGATCTTGGGAGTCTTCCTAACCAGCATCATCAACACAGCAGTGAACTAGGATGGCGCAGACGATGCAAATATTGGGATAAGGGCATCAAAGGACGGTTTGAAATGAAAAACTACACTAAAAACAGATTGCTGAAGCGAGGCTGCAACTGCTGGAAAATAATTTTGTTGAAGAACTTGATCATGACAGAGTATGTATAAATCCATGACAAAAAGATTACCGAGGTACAGAAATCAGCTTGCGGGACTTTACTGGTTAGTTTTGGGATAATGGGGAAGTCTTATCTGCTCTGAACACTTCCCAACACATTTCTTCTTAAACTGACAGATTCTCTGGCATACGAAGATGGGGAGGTTAGGGTATGGGGCATTTTATTAGGGGTCCATACAAAGATTAGGATTATTTAATAAGATTTAAAATGTAAATAATGCTGCGCAGTAACTCTTAAATGCAACTTCAAAAGCAGTATATCAAACTCTCACGGACAGTTACGTCAATCCGTCTAGCATTACAAAAGGGCAAAAACAGTCCGTTGAAAAGCTGACAAGTTTCTCAGAAGCATCCCAAACTACTGTTGATGTACACCACTGCAGACGATTCACCATGTCCATCCAGTGGACAGCATGAAACAACAGTTGCGCATTAACTGTAAACATGGTGGAACAGTGGAGGTATTTCCAAATCACCTGCAGTCCTGCCAGCACTGCGGCAACCTCACACTGTATGTCGTTTGTTGCTCAGCTGACAGCAAGAGGGCTTATCACGGCTGAATTCACCCATCAGACATCACTTTTCATGGCAAAATTCAGTGGATCAAACTGTATCAAAATGTGTATGATTATTCCTGAATGTAAGATTCAAAACACACACACAATATCATTAATAAAGCAGCTAGAGGACCGAAATCTTGATACAAAACTGAAAAAAATGAAAACACAAAAAAACAATGCTCCATCGATTAAAATTTACTGAACAGTTACTGTACTGGACGCTGTTTGAAACCATCACTTTAAGTACTTTTGTCGATACCAGAGAGCGCAGTTTACACACACACACACACACACACACTATATATATATATATATATAAAATACATACATATAAATTGGAGAGAAAACGCCACACTTTAGTCGCGTCTTTTGATGCCATTGTCATTCAATGTAAAGGTCGACACTGCTGGTTCGAGTCTGAATACTTGGTACATGTGTACAGACCGATGCTACATCTGATGCTTTATCACCTGGCAGTGCACTTTCAGTGGTATTCTACACAGTTAAAAATCAGACATACGTATCTTCTAGTGTGTGTGTGTGTGTGTGCGTGCGCGCGTATGTGCATGTGCGAGTGCGAGTGTGTATGCGTGCGCGAGTGTGTGTGCGTGCCTGTGCGTTCGTGTGTTCATGTCGTAAGTGCATGTTTGCTCGTTTCCCCTATTATGTATGCATTGTTTCAGAATGAAGTACTGTTCTAAAAGCCGTTGTGAAAAATGGTGGTGTGTATTCAGTGGTGGATCCAGTGTTTCTCATCTCTGGTGTGATCCTCCAATAGGCTGTTGTCTAAGAAATAATCATGGTCGCTGCATTCTGCCCTCACGATGTTTCATGCCCCTCGAAATTAAAAAAAAAAGTTTAAAAGAGGCGGCAGTGGTGGGTGGATAAGATGAAGTATGGGTTTGAATCGCAAATAGTTTGATTTTTTTTTTAAAAATTCAACACCACAAAATACGTTGAAAAGTAAACTAAAAAGTTGGCTCTGCTTATTAAGAGCAGAATGAATTGAACTCTTTGTATTTTACACTAGTAAAATTGTTCAGGGTTTGTGCGTGTGCTTTTAGAGCTTTTAACCCTATGTTATGGGGTACTGCGCTGTGAACAAGTGATCAATATCATTATTGTCATGGGTCTTCACAAACTAAGTACAAAGTCATTTCATCCTGCGAGGACTCCTCATGCTCCATAACTTCGGACCTGTATGTTTTGGGAGTCTCCCTCTGCAGCGAACTCCACGGTTAGGAACTGTACTTGTTGTTACTGGCTATTGCCACAGGATCACAAACGTACAAAAGCCGACATATGTACGTTATCAAAACATAAACAATAGTGAAAGGAAATCTTAAGTGAGGCAAGGAACAGTAAACAGTAACCAATAAACAAGTAGGGTAACTCTTGCTCCCATGGTAAAACAAATACGCGCCCACAACTCAAACGAATGCTGCCAGCGACACCAAATTGCCGAGCAGAAATAACACAGAACAAAGGAAACGTCCCCTCAAAAGGATGTTCCAAGCTTGCCCATATACCCTGTACTGTAAGTACCCACAGACCATAAAACAACTCACTTTCATTTGTATGCTAGTAGATTGAAGTATGAACAACAGTGCCCACAGACCACAAAACAAGTCTCTGTAAGTCAGTATGATTTGTATGCCAGAAGACAAACCCATTACTTTGATGCTGAGGTGGGGTTTGCGGAGGCGGGTGTCGTCCCTCTTTGTGAAGATCTGGTGGGTCTCTTTCACTCTGGCCATGGCGGACAGCGACAGCATGCAGCAGTCCTTCAGTTTGCTATGATACGCATCTTGTTCCAACTTCATGTTGACAGTTTTTGCTTGAAGGGGAAAAAAACCATGAACAGGATTTTAATTATTCTGCAAGAAAAAAAAAAAAAAAAAAAAAAAAAAACCTTACAAGAAAAAACCTCCCTGATCTTGTGGGGCTTTTTTTGTTTTTACTTAGTCCCTTGGTTGATATGTCCAGTGTTGTCCACAGTTGGAGTCATTGTGGTCATGGACTGGGCACAGCTGACCTGTTTGCCCAGCCCATCCTGCTACCTATCCAGACATCTCAATTTAGCTCGCGATATTTACGGTCTGGTCAGCCGCAAAGGCTGTCTGGACATGTGGCTGCACACCAAAACAATGCGCCAAGGCCTTGCCTAAAGAGTCGCGTATTTATAGACTGGCACAATTGGATCGTTTTTAGAAATATTGAGTCTGAAAGTTGATTCTCCTCCTTTTCTTTCATATGGCCATCAAGGTACAAACCTGGGGCCATACTTACATGTCATCGGTAACGGGGAAGTGACCTATTACCTCATTGTAAGCTCGAAGGTCCGTTGCTTGCAGATCCATATGTTGAGAGTTAACCTTTAACCTCGTGGTTTGCAGTGGGTGAGGGGTGGGTAACGTACAACGAGGATAGGGCATGAGTTCGCCCTGGGTTAGATCAAAACAAAGCCATTGGACACATTCAATGATCACGAACTTCACGCAAAGTTAAGATTTCGTCGTCACAACATCTTCCAGCTGACAGACACTCTCCGAGAAGACACTGAATTTGATTTGCACAGACTGAGACACGGAACTCGGCCCTCTGCTCTACAAGTGTGTCTGTAGCTCCCAAGCTCGTCTGCTACGATAGTTGGCTTAGCCCTTGGTGTGTGTGTGGGGGGGGGGGGAGGGGGGGGGGGTAGGCTAAAACTGTCTTCGTGCCTGTCTGTGTCACCATTACTTTGTGTCAGTGAGTGTGTGTGTGTGTGTTGTGTGCGTGTGAGTGTGACTTCGTGTTTATGGCCTTTTAATAGTTTTATCAAATTTGTTTTAGTTAAGCTGCTTTTTCAGTCTTTGTGTGTGTCTGTGTCAGCATGTTTGTGGGCATGCGCAGAAAGTTTGCGGTTATTCAAGACATGCGCAGAAGGAGGGAATCCCTCTTTTTATCTGACCTTCACCCTTTACTCTCTAGATACTTCATAGGTAGAAACCGAGACAAAACCCAAATGATATAGGTACGGAAGTAGAATGCGCTGAACTCACAGGATTTGTACCCAGGAGTTAATCTCGTTGTAGAAGTAAGTTTACCGATGACATATAAGTACGGCCCCTGGTCATCCCAAGCAGACTGATCAAAGGAATGGGACTATGCGGGCGCTTGCAGCTGGCACAAAGTGAGTGCAAAGGCCTGAAATGTGACGTCAGCTATGGGGAAGTTCATGTATTTGAAGACTGTTTCTGATGTCATTGGTGGAAATCCCCCCAAACAAGGGAAATGATTGGTGGGGAGTTGTTCTTTTGATCAATTAACATTAAATGCTGGCTTGAATTAATGGCAGGCCTCAGAACACTTACATGGATTATACGTTTTAGTGCCAAATTCTAACTGTGGCATGTGGCCCGCCAAAGACGCCAATGACAGGAGAACCAAGGGAAGGCAATCCCTGTTGTTTGTAGCAAAGCAGAAAATTACTGACCACTTTCATTTGCCTACAAACCTAGATCGGCTTGTTTGCTGTGAACCTTTTGAATCACCATGTCATAATGTACGTGTGTGTATGCGCGTGTAAGTGACATGCATGTATTCAAAGCTAAACACCTCAAGTACATGACAAGCCCCACCGATTTGCAATTAAATGCAAGCGTCCAGTTCAAGGACACAATCTGCAACACCCGATTTTGAATCGACCATGAAATGATCATTTGACATCCCAGGACCATGCGAGAAAAGAAGAGCAAGTAAAGAGACAAAGCCAGACAGACCGACAAAGCCGAGCAAGGTGAACGCCAATTTTGAAACAACAGCTACTACAGCTCAAAGGTTCTCACTTTCTCCAGGCTGCAGCACCAGGTCGTTGAATGGCTCCCTGCCCACCAGCTCGCCCGTTACCCCGGTGTAGAACATGGTCTTGATGTTGCACTGGCCCTGCAGGGTGCGCTTCTCCTTGCTGGTGTTCTTGCACTGCAGTTCCAGTACAAACAGGCTGCCAACGTAAGTGTTCTCGGTGTCGAAGCACACCTCGAACTTCACATCCTGCAAACGGCCAGTTACACGTTAGAGGCAGAAATCTGCTAGATATCATTTCTGAGCGAAGGACGGGAGTCAAAATTTTGTCATTGTGACCAGAAACGCCCTCCAGAGGAAGAGCTCACTCATGCTGACTCCGCAACTAAGCAATTATTGTCGTTGGTAGGGGGGGCTAGTAGGTGGTGTCCTGCGTATGTTGGATCAGAACAGACACCACTGAACACCACCGAAGTGACTGGGTAGCAGTGCAGTGTCTCCTCTGGTGGGTTGCCCCCTGATGACTTGACACCGACTGCTGTGGATTGCTGGTGCCGGGGCTTCAGCAGAATGGGCTGGGCTGTGGCTGGGGACAGGTCAGAATAAGCAGCGTGGGTGCAATGCCACCAAGGTGGTACAGCAGATGGGGCAGCAAAGACAAATAAAAAACAAAAAACCTTTTGTAATTATGACCAGGACTTCTTGTTCTGACACCACTGATTGTGAGTAGAGCACACCAACTTTTAACTGCTCGTGGGGTTGTTCCACACATTTTCTTGATTTGTATGTCTCCCCCCTCTTTGCATGGACGGACGCGTCTCCCACTGCAGAAATGTTACAGCTTTCACCGAGGCCACTGTATGTTAAGCCTACTGACTCCCATCATGCTTTGTCTCAGGGGCATGGCCAACGGAGCTGGCACTTCCTCGGTGTCAACTAAATGACATGATGTAGCGTGCATGAATGAGAGTGGGCACCATGGGCCGGTGAGCAGCTCTGATCAATACCACAGTGGTGGTAGTCATCTGTGGTCGATTTATCACATTCAGCTGACCAAACCTGTGGTAAACGGTGCACAGTTGCATCCCTTTGGCAGAAAATGCATGCCAACTTCCCGTATTATGGCTATTTAGAGAACCACACCAGTCCACAGACAATGAGGTGCTGCCCGCACTGCAAGGTGGTGGGAGAAAGGCAGGGAGCAGAGCATGTCCCACCAAAGGATGGCGACAGGCTTCAACCAAACTCACACAGTATCCACGGCACATGGGCACATGGTCACATTACCACTTCTCCAATACACAATATTTACAGACTAGGCACTGTCCCGAAGTGGAATGTTTCAATTCTTGAAACCCATCACTCTCTCTCTCTCTCTCACACACACACACGACATACAGAGACAGGCCTGTGTATAAAGAGTAATTTTTAAAAATAAACGAAATAACGTATGAGATACCGACACCAGGAGCGGTACCAATGACCATATAGCACTCCCAAATACAAGTTTAACAGTTCAATCCACCCGCATAACACGATGAACATGTCATTACAGCTGGAAATACATTCAACAACTCACTCGCATAACACAACGAACATGTGATTACTGCCAAAAACCACATTCAACAGTTCAGTGCACTCACATAACATGATGAACATGTCATTACAGACAGAACCACATTAACAGTTCAGTGCACTCACACAACACGATGAACATGTCATTACAGACAGAACCACATTCAACAGTTCAGTGCACTCACACAACACGATGAACATGTCATTACTCACAGAATCACATTCAACAGTTCAGTGCACTCACACAACATGATGAACATGTCATTACAGACAGAACCACATTCAACAGCTCAGTGCGCTCACACAACACGATGAACATGTCATTACCGACAGAACCACATTCAACAGTTCAGCCCACTCACAGAACACAATGAACATGTCATAACTGCCATGAACCACATTGAACAGTTCAGCCCACTCACATAACACGATGAACATGTCATTACTGACAGAACCACATTCAACAGTTCAGCCCACTCACAGAACACAATGAACATGTCATAACTGCCATGAACCACATTCAACAGTTCAGTGCACTCACATAACATGAACGAGTCATTACTGCTAGAAATACAGAACCACATTCAACAGTTTAGCCCACTCACATAACATGATGAACATGCCATTACTGCCATGAACCACATTCAACAGTTCAGCTCACTCACATACCTGGGGGCCTGTCTGATAGACATCCTTCTTCGTGGAGCCCATCTTGTTCGCTTTACACACACACACACACACACACACACACCACACGCACAACACACACACACACACAAATTCAACAGTTCAGCTCACTCACACACCTGGGGGCCTGTCTGATAGACGTCCTTCCTCGTGGAGCCCATCTTGTTCGCTTTACACACACACACACACACACGCACGCACACACACACACACAAATTCAACAGTTCAGCTCACTCACACACCTGGGGGCCTGTCTGATAGACGTCCTTCCTCGTGGAGCCCATCTTGTTCGCTTTAACACACACACACACACACACACGCAAATTCAACAGTTCAGCTCACTCACACACCTGGGGGCCTGTCTGATAGACATCCTTCTTCGTGGAGCCCATCTTGTTCGCTTTACACACACACACACACACACACACACACACACACACACACACGCACACACGCACACACACACACACACACAAATTCAACAGTTCAGCTCACTGACATACCTGGGGGCCTGTCTGATAGACGTCCTTCCTCGTGGAGCCCATCTTGTTCGCTTTCTGCACAGCCACCCGCTCTTCTGGGCTGCCTGTCTCACACAGCAAGGACAAAAATAAAACTCTGTTCACCCCACCGCTCTTCTGGGCTGCCTGTCTCACACAGCAAGGACAAAAATAAAACTCTGTTCACCCCACCGCTCTTCTGGGCTGCCTGTCTCACACAGCAAGGACAAAAATAAAACTCTGTTCACCCCACCGCTCTTCTGGGCTGCCTGTCTCACACAGCAAGGACAAAAATAAAACTTGTTCACCCCACCGCTCTTCTGGGCTGCCTGTCTCACACAGCAAGGACAAAAATAAAACTGTTCACCCCACCGCTCTTCTGGGCTGCCTGTCTCACACAGCAAGGACAAAAATAAAACTGTTCACCCCACCGCTCTTCTGGGCTGCCTGTCTCACACAGCAAGGACAAAAATAAAACTTGTTCACCCCACCGCTCTTCTGGGCTGCCTGTCTCACACAGCAAGGACAAAAATAAAACTGTTCACCCCACCGCTCTTCTGGGCTGCCTGTCTCACACAGCAAGGACAAAAATAAAACTTGTTCACCCCACCGCTCTTCTGGGCTGCCTGTCTCACACAGCAAGGACAAAAATAAAACTGTTCACCCCACCGCTCTTCTGGGCTGCCTGTCTCACACAGCAAGGACAAAAATAAAACTGTTCACCCCACCGCTCTTCTGGGCTGCCTGTCTCACACAGCAAGGACAAAAATAAAACTGTTCACCCCACCGCTCTTCTGGGCTGCCTGTCTCACACAGCAAGGACAAAAATAAAACTGTTCACCCCACCGCTCTTCTGGGCTGCCTGTCTCACACAGCAAGGACAAAAATAAAACTGTTCACCCCACCGCTCTTCTGGGCTGCCTGTCTCACACAGCAAGGACAAAAATAAAACTCTGTTCACCCCACCGCTCTTCTGGCTGCCTGTCTCACACAGCAAGGACAAAAATAAACTCTGTTCACCCCACCGCTCTTCTGGGTGCCTGTCTCACACAGCAAGACAAAAATAAAACTGTTCACCCCACCGCTCATCTGCTGCCTGTCTCACACAGCAAGGACAAAAATAAAAACCTCTCTGTTCCCCCACCAGCTACCTGGTCTGCCTGGTCCTCTCACACAGCAAGGACAAAAATAAAACTGTTCACCCCACCGCTCTTCTGGGCTGCCTGTCTCACACAGCAAGGACAAAAATAAAACTCTGTTCACCCCACCGCTCTTCTGGGCTGCCTGTCTCACACAGCAAGGACAAAAATAAAACTCTGTTCACCCCACCGCTCTTCTGGGCTGCCTGTCTCACACAGCAAGGACAAAAATAAAACTGTTCACCCACCGCCTCTGGCTGCCTGCCACACAGCAAGGACAAAAATAAACTTTCACCCCACGCCTTCGGCTGCCTGTCTCACACAGCAAGGACAAAAATAAAACTCGTGTTCACCCCACCGCCCTGCTCTCCACGCAACTGTCCCCGCCCCTGGTCCTGCCACACGCAAGGACAAAAATAAAACTCTGTTCACCCCACCGCTCTTCCGGGCTGCCTGTCTCACACAGCAAGGACAAAAATAAAACTGTGTTCACCCCACCGCTCTTCCGGGCTGCCTGTCTCACACAGCAAGGACAAAAATAAAACTCTGTTCACCCCACCGCTCTTCCGGGCTGCCTGTCTCACACAGCAAGGACAAAAATAAAACTCTGTTCACCCCACCGCTCTTCCGGGCTGCCTGTCCACACAGCAAGGACAAAAATAAAACTGTTCACCCCACCGCTCTTCCGGGCTGCCTGTCTCACACAGCAAGGACAAAAATAAAACTGTTCACCCCACCGCTCTTCCGGGCTGCCTGTCTCACACAGCAAGGACAAAAATAAAACTGTTCACACCCCACCGCTCTTCCGGCTGCCTGTCTCACACAGCAAGGACAAAAATAAAACCTGTTCACCCCACCGCTCTTCCGGGCTGCCTGTCTCACACAGCAAGGACAAAATAAAACTGTTCACACCCCACCGCTCTTCTGGGCTGCCTATCTCACACAGCAAGGACAAAAATAAAACTGTTCACCCCACCGCTCTCCCAGCTCTGGCAGCCTGTTCTCACCACAGCAAGGACAAAAATAAAACTGTTCACCCCACCGCTCTTCTGGGCTGCCTATCTCACACAGCAAGGACAAAAATAAAACTGTGTTCACCCCACCGCTCTTCTGGGCTGCCTGTCTCACACAGCAAGGACAAAAATAAAACTGTTCACCCCACCGCTCTTCTGGGCTGCCTGTCTCACACAGCAAGGACAAAAATAAAACTCTGTTCACCCCACCTTGTGAAGACCAAAACTAGAGACGCACAAACTTAACCTACCAGTCACCTAGCTTGAGGGACAGCATACAGACAGCAAGCCCTCCCATGCAGTCTTGTACCAAACACCGCCAGGGGCCATACCTCAAAGTCAACCTGAGGGACAGCATACAGACAGCAAGCTCTCCCATGCAGTCTTGTACCAAACACCTGCCAGGGGCCATACCTCAAAGTCAACCTGAGGGACAGCATACAGACAGCAAGCCCTTCCATGCAGTCTTGTACCAAACACCGCCAGGGGCCATACTTCAAAGTCAACCTGGTCTATACACCAGTTCCATCATAGGCAAAGCTGCTGATCGTGAAACATTTTTTGTGTTTGGATAGTGGGTTCATGATCTGCCCTGCATGCTAAACCCTCACCAATTCCTGCAAGAAAGGTACTCTGCCAGTGCACTGTCTGCACTTTCCGACAGCGCCGGGTGGACTGGTTCTGACTACCTTTCCTGAACAGTACATCGAATGGGATGATACACCGAGCTGTGTGTGTGTGTGTGTGACTGTAGCATCACATTTTGGACACACATCAAGTCCTGTCACCAACTCCAGGAAGAGAAGGCCAGTTTGGCTCTTGGTATAGATGACATGTTAACACATAGCATGCATTTTTCTGTGAAATATTGAAAAAATTAGTAAAACACTGAGTGACCTATATTCCACTGAATGGCACGGAAAACAAATATAACACCAGCATGCAGCTTTTCAGACAGCTCTACTCAGGTAGGCAGCCCGTGTAAATGACAGGCTGGCTTTCAAAGTTCTTGGAGCTTGGTCTCAGAGGACAGGCGCTGCGTTCAGTATTCTCAACAACACACACGTTTCCAAGCATGAACACCTGAGGTTCCAACGCTGGGTGAACGTGTCACATCTCTGAAAACCTGCTGACATGCAGGCCACAGCAGACCTTACCTTCAGGATACTTGTACAGGTGTGTGATGTCTTCTCTCCAGGTTCTCTCATCTCTGGGCTCTTTGGACAGTGTGCTGATGAACTTTCCCACTCTGAAACGATCAGCAGCAGTTCTCATGGCAAGACTTTTCTATGCTGCACCAAACAATGTCTCTACAATAAACCGATTCTCAAGTCTTACGTAACAATTTATAAAAGAATTCTGCCATTTTCTTTCTTTCCAAAACCACCGTTACATAAGCTTTCTTCTGTCCAGTCTCCTGCCTTAGGCTTATCCAGTGTGTGAGCTGCTTTCTGCTTTCCACGGATTTGTTTACAGGTCCTAAAAATGCTAGAGAAAAAGTAGATCGGCTGGATTGTCAGTCATTTTCCCGGAGAAGAAAACTGTTAGCTAGGTTGTCAGTATCGTTTCAAGATAAATACAATCTGCCAAACTGTCAGTATCATTTTTAAAGACAACAAATATGATCAGTCAGACTGTTAGTATAATTTTCCCAGGTAACAAACAAGATCAAGCACATTGTCAATATTTTCCAAAGTAACATCAGCCAAATTGTTAGCATTGTTTTCCCAGGTAACAATTATGATCAACCAGATTGTTGGCGTCATGTTTCCTGGTAACAGAAACGATTAACCAGACTTTCACTAACCTTTTCCCATGTAACAAATATGATCAGCCAGATTATTACAATCATTATCCAAAAAAAAACCCAACCCAATAATAGTACGAGAGCAACATACTCTTCACCCGAATACCACTTGGACAACTCTTCTGTAACAAACACTGTATCATCACAACAGAACCAAAACACAAAGAGACAGCAACCCTAATCCCACACAGAGATGTTTTGTAACAAATACTACAAGGATTCAGAGAGACACACACAAGCAAGCAAGCCACTGCATTCTTCCTTTCGACAAGTGGTTAGCTTGCATGCACCCTTGGAGTGCTAAGCAGCCCAGTAAACACACTTGCTGCCCAGTTTCCAAACATGCTGCCCAGTTTCCACACATGCTGCCCAGTTTCCACACATGCTGCCCAGTTTCCACACTTGCTGCCCAGTTTCCACACTTGCTGCCCAGTTTCCACACTTGCTGCCCAGTTTCCACACTTGCTGCCCAGTTTCCACACATGCTGCCCAGTTTACATACATGCTGCCCAGTTTAAACACATGCTGCCTAGTTTCCATACATGCTGCCCAGTTTCCATACATGCTGCCCAGTTTCCATACATGCTGCCCAGTTTCCATACATGCTGCCAAGTTTAAACACATGCTGCCCAGTTTCCATACATGCTGCCCAGTTTCCATACATGCTGCCAAGTTTAAACACATGCTGCCCAGTTTCCATACATGCTGCCCAGCTTCCACACTTGCTGCCCAGTTTCCATACATGCTGCCCAGTTTCCACACTTGCTGCCCAGTTTCCATATATGCTGCCCAGTTTCCACACATGCTGCCCAGTTTCCCACATGCTGCCCAGTTTCCATATATGCTGCCCAGTTTCCACACATGCTGCCCAGTTTCCACACATGCTGCCCAGTTTCCATACATGCTGCCAAGTTTAAACACATGCTGCCCAGTTTCCATGCATGCTGCCCAGTTTCCATGCATGCTGCCCAGTTTAAATACATCCCGCCAAGTTTACATATATGCTGCCCAGTTTCCACACATGCTGCCCAGTTTACATACATCCCGCCAAGTTTACATATATGCTGCCCAGTTTCCACACATCCTGTCCAGTTTCCATACATGCTGCCCAGTTTACATATATGCTGCCCAGTTTCCACACACCCTGTCCAGTTTCCACACATGCTGCCCAGTTTCCATATATCTGCCCAGTTTCCATACATGCTGCCCAGTTTCCATACATGCTGCCCAGTTTCCATACATGCTGCCCAGTTTCCACACATCCTGCCCAGTTTCCACACATCCTGCCCAGTTTCCATATATGCTGCCCGTTCTTTCCCAGGCGGCCGATACCACAGTGAATTTTGCCAGTAATCCAATGGGACAGTCTGAAATTCACTACTGACCATCCCCCCCCCTCCCCCCTCCACTTTGAACTAACAGTGACAACCAGTTCTCTCCTGTTCGCCTTCTTTGTTAGGTCTGGTTCTGATCGTGCTCTCCCTCACCATCTCCCACTCCACCTCAGTAATTGTCGTGCGATCAAACGGCTGGTTAGGATCTGGTCTTTGACACATGGAAACTCTCCGGAGAGTTTCCTGATAATGAGAGAATGCATGCGTCGATAGCAAAGTCACTTCAAGGTTATGTTTTTCTTTTTTTTTAATCCACTTATCACCATTTTAATACACTGCCACCAAGCATGTTGGGAAACAGCAACCCCATTTCGACGTGGACAACACACACACACACACTATAGGAGACAGCAACCCGATATTGACATGGACAAATCTGTAGTTTGTCTATGTAGTTTGCTGCAAACTACGCAACGCCACACACACACACACTATACGAGACAGCAACTAGATTTCCACGCAGGCTCATCTATTGTAACAAACTACACAGCTAAAAGAAAAAACTCGCGCTGTAAGAGGGAGCAAATTATTTTCCACAGAATTAAATCTGTCGTAACAAACTCTACATAATAGGAATACAAACAAACAGGAGACAGCGACCCGATTTCCACATGGGCAAATCTGTTGTAGCAAACTACATAACACATATGCACAATAAAGAAAGTGACCCGATTTCCATAAGGTCAAGTCTGTTGTGAGAAACTCTACATAACAGCAACACAGATACAGAATAGGAGACAGCAGCTCAGACTTTCATAGACATTTAATGCAAGAAAAACAACAGGAGGCAGCAACCCAATTTCCACAGACAAATCTGCAGTAACAAACTCTACATAACACGACCACAAATACACAACAAGAGACAGCGACTCAATTTCCACATAGACGAATGTGTTTTCACACACACACACACACACACACTCACTCGCACGCACACTTGGTGATAGGAACCCAAACTCCACAGGAAGAAATGTTGTACCGACCAGTTAAGCAGTGCACAGCAACAACACAATGCAAACACGGACACAACCGATAACCAAACTTGCACACTGATGCTACGTACAGCCCAGCCAACCTACAAGAGCCAAACGAAGCAAGACACCAACAACTCTTTCAATAACGACACAAACAGCGCACTGTAACAAGACAGACAACACTTACACATTCTTCTCCATGTACACGTTCTTCCAGGAGCCATCCTCTTGCATCAGCCAGTACACCCTGTCGGCGTTCACCTCGGCAAAGATGAAGGGGCCGTCGTATGCCATCTGCACCTCCCCTTCTTTGATGGCACGGAGCGGGCAGGGGCCACAACAGTACACGCCTGAAAGACACATACCCCACCGTTCTGTTGTACGTGTGGTTTTACTCGTTTCTTTCTGTTGTCTTTGAACAAGTGAATGGAAATGGAACACACGTTAAACCAGTCATGAAAACAAAAAACCAAGATAACTGCACTTCAGAATCACATGGAAATGAACATAAGCTTTGTATATTTTCTGACCCCCCGTAAGGTAAAGTTATGATGACAGAAACTCATGCTGGAACCACTCTACCCTGACAGCTTGAGCTTTGTGTTTGGTATACCCGACATCGCCAAACCCTCACGATTCTCTGTTCCCGTTCCCGTCCCCGTCCCCCATCAGTTCGACAATGGCAATACCTCGACATGCTCTCCAACCACTGATAAGCCTTGACAAAGTAGTCTGATAGAATCCTTTTGTTTGTCTTGTATTCTGTTGAGGTGCAAGGGAGGGGGTAGTACCTCTGACCGGGGGGACATGTCACGCCCTGTTGGGGAGGTTATTCCGTTTGGTCCCCACCTGGCACTCGGCTCTCACCAATGGCTTGTCCTAGCTGTTTGCATGTAAGACCAGCAACGCTCCAGGCAACGGCTTCAACTGGCTGGCAGAAGTAGGTGAGGGTACCCAACAGGTCTCAAACCCTCCGTGAGTTAGGGCTTGTCCATCTACACATGCAAAGAATGGTTTAGGCAGACTGTGCAGAAGAAACCACTGGATGGAGCGTGAACAGGGCTCAGTGAGGCACGAAGGATACAGCTGGCCATCCACTGCATCTCAGCTCATCTCCAGCCATCTTGACTTTGTCTTGCCACTGGATTCAGATGACAGAGAGTGAGGCCGATGACCCTGCGCAACTCTCCCTCACCATAATCCAATTCATGCGCAAGTCACGACTTCACCTTCTATCTTACAGTCAGGTGCGGATGGCGTAAGCTTAGAAGTCCTTTACCAGCGGGAGAAGTGGGGGGGGGAGGGGGCGCGACCATTTCACAGAGGCCGAAGAGTTGACAGTCACACCTACCATCGCTCGTCTCCTGGGAGTGGCATCGCAGGCCTGCCAGCCCCCAAAGCCGGCCGGCAGATCAGGCCGGGCCATCCACACCTCGTTCCACACGTGGAAGTTCCTGGGACACACCACCAACCAGAACAGTTTCTATGAGTGATCTTACATCATATTAACATTGCTGGACAAACAACGTCCCTCTTGAACATCACAACCTTTTATGAATGATTTTCATTTACAAATATTTGGGTGGGGACAAGGTTGAGGATGGGGCTAGAGAAGGGCGAGGACCAAAAAGTCAGACGAGAGACGATGATGCTAGTGACAATGACTTATGTTTCTTTGTTTTATAACGAAGAAAGTATTGGCTTAGCCATTTTTCATACCTGCCGTTTCTGTTCCACTAAACTAGTATCAAATGATACAATATATGCACCAAAACATGGTTACACTACACAACAAACCAAACACAAACGCACACAAAACCACCACTACATCCAAGAAATAAGTACCAACATCAACAGTGAAATAAGCAAATAAAAGCAAAGCATTAACAAAAAAAATGATTAACAATAACAAAATACTAAATATAGATGCAACACAATTTTGTACAGAAAGATGAAAAACAGGAGCCACAAAACACCCATGAGATAATGGCAATATTTCGGTTTATTTCAACCTTTCTCAAGCCACACTGGCCAACTGACAAACATAACACTTAAGATTACTGTTGTTGTGTCACTGAAAAAAGTTCACTAGAAAAGAGTTCACTTAGAACAAAGTTCACTGGAAAAAAGGAGTTCACTGGAGGATGGGGGACGGAAGGGGACTTGTTGGACTGCAGGGGAAAAAAAAAAAAAAAAAAAAGGGGGGGGGGGGAGGGAAGGGAAGGGGATAGGAGGGAAGGGTGAGGGTGTAGAGGGTGGAAAGCAAAGGGTGGGAAGAGGAGGGAAGGTGGTGAAATGAGCTGGGAGTGGGAGAGACAATAAAAGCAACATCAATCATAGTAACCATACTAACAATAATCATTACCATCACCCTCTCTCTCCACCATTGACATGAGCAAATAGATACGGGAGGGTAGAAAGGAAATTGAAAGTGAAGGGTGAGATGGGAAGGGGGTGGAGGGAGGAAGATGGGATGGGGGCTAGAGGTGTGGCCCGAGGTGGAAACAGAATAGAAGACCTAGCAAGAAAGGGGAAGGGAGAAATGTATGTGAGAGCGCATGCACGCGCGTGCGTGCGCGTGCGCGACTGCGCACGCTGTGTGAGCGCCTGCGTGCATGCACGTATGTATAAGAAGATCACATAAGGGAAATAGGGGGTATGGGACAGAATGGTGAGTGAAGATGAACAAGCAATATATGAGGTGAGAAAGAAAGCTGGAACTGTTGGAGGCAAATGGCAAGAATGGAGGGCGGGTATAGGGGTCTTACACACACACACACACACACACACACACACACACACACACACACACACACACACACACACACTCACGCACATGCACACACACGCACGCACACACACACACTAGTGTGTGTGCTTGGGGGTGGGGGGTGGGGGTAACAAATAGGAATATTTTGTTAGCTGCTGGAAGCTGAAGTCAAGGAATTAAAGCAGAGACCAGAAAAAGCAAAAAATTAGGGGTAGTTTAAGACATCTAGAGAGAGGACTGAATTCAAATGAGAAACAGCAGAATGAAGTAATGCACGTGGACGTTAGCAGCAATCCATACAGGTATGAGATGTAAGTGTTGATAGTCTTTGCGAGTCTGGGACACAGACAATAAGCTGTGTGTTCCTTCACTCCCAGTCTGCAACATTCAGTCCATCAGGAAAGATTGTTCGCAATTTGTAGCACCAGTACTTTCGTTTGCGGCAGGTTTCATCTGTTTTTCGGATCTGTTCGATAGCAGTGCATGTCAGGTGTTCAATCGTGTGTTCAGGACTGTTGAAATGTCTTGCTACTAGTGTTTGTTTTTTGGTGTTGATGTCTGATCTGTGCTTGTAAAATCTCTGCTGTAAAGTTTTGCCAGTTTCCCCTACATACTGCATATTATGACATTTAAGACAGTCAATGAGATAAATCACGTTTGATGACTGGCAAGTGAGATAATCATTGATAGTGAACTGCAGTTTGGTACGAACACTTGTAAATGTGGATGTCTGTAGGAGATGATTTTTACATATAATGCATTTTCTGCCTGTTTTACAATGAAAACTGCCATGCGAGGCCTGACCTGACTGGTGCTGGGTAGGGGGGATCTTGGAGGGCATCAGCAGACGTTTGAGGTTGTACAATTTTGTACAGAATTTGTAAATGAAAAAGGAAAAGGTAATGAACAACAAACAGCTTAAAGCAACAACATGTATTACATAGTATACAGGTACTGTAATCCATTATATAAGAATAAAATGAAGGAAAACCCCAAAAATAGAGATGAGTTATCAGTTTATTCTCTCTCGCTCTCACTACTTCTTTCGGCTTCTGACTCATACCATGAAAACAGCCATAAGTACAGGGTAACATAACCCACACCATGAAAACAGCCAGATGTATAGGGTAACATAACCCACACCATGAAAACAGCCAGATGTATAGGGTAACATAACCCACACCATGAAAACGGTCAGATGTATAGGGTAACATAACCCACACCATGAAAACAGATGTATAGGGTAACATAACCCACACCATGAAAACAGCCAGATGTATAGGGTAACATAACCCACACCATGAAAACAGCCAGATGTATAGGGTAACATAACCCACACCATGAAAACAGCCAGATGTATAGGGTAACATAACCTACACCATGAAAACAGCCAGATGCATAGGGTAACATAACCCACACCATGAAAACAGCCATAAGTACAGGGTAACATAACCCACACCATGAAAACAGCCAGATGTATAGGGTAACATAACCCACACCATGAAAACAGTCAGATGTATAGGGTAACATAACCCACACCATGAAAACAGATGTATAGGGTAACATAACCCACACCATGAAAACAGCCAGATGTATAGGGTAACATAACCCACACCATGAAAACAGCCAGATGTATAGGGTAACATAACCCACACCATGAAAACAGTCAGATGTATAGGGCAACATAACCCACACCATGAAAACAGATGTATAGGGTAACATAACCCACACCATGAAAACAGCCAGATGTATAGGGTAACATAACCCACACCATGAAAACAGCCAGATGTATAGGGTAACATAACCCACACCATGAAAACAGCCAGATGTATAGGGTAACATAACCTACACCATGAAAACAGCCAGATGTATAGGGTAACATAACCCACACCATGAAAACAGCTATAAGTACAGGGTAACATAACCCACACCATGAAAACAGCCAGATGTATAGGGTAACATAACCCACACCATGAAAACAGCCAGATGTATAGGGTAACATAACCCACATATGAAAACAGCCATAAGTACAGGGTAACATAACCCACACCATGAAAACAGCTAGATGTATAGGGTAACATAACCCACACCATGAAAACAGCCAGATGTATAGGGTAACATAACCCACACCATAAAAACAGTCAGATGTATAGGGTAACATAACCCACACCATGAAAACAGCCAGATGTATAGGGTAACATAACCCACACCATGAAAACAGCCAGATGTATAGGGTAACATAATACACCATAAAAACAGTCAGATGCATAGGGTAACATAACCCACACCATGAAAACAGCCAGATGTATAGGTCAACATAACCTACACCATGAAAACACAGAAGTATTGGCTAGAACTTTACTCACACCATGAAAACACAGCTAGAGAGAGAGAAAGAGAGAGAGAGAAAGAGAGAGAGAGAGAGAGAAAACAGACAGAGAGAGAGAGAGACAGAGAGAGAAAGTGAAAGAGAAAGAACGTTGCTTACAGCCCAGCTGACCACAAAGGGCCACATCAGGGCTGTCACCACACTGAAGTCAACTCACAAGTCATCAAAATAATTTTAAAGAATTCATTCACACAACCCTTCAAGATACATCTTGTAAAACACATTGGAAATTTTGTTAAAAATCTTTCTTCCATAAAATCTCAGCTCAGATGAAAAATGTTGACCTTCAGAAATTCAAAGATCACATCGAGGTGGGACATCTCTGAACAAGGTTTTCATGGAGTCTGCAATACAGTATTTATGTCTCACATCATGTAACTTCTAATACTCTGAAAGAACATGTTTCAGTGTGAGTGGTATGTGACATGGAATGCATCAAGGTGCTTCACCTTTTAAAAGATATGAATGGGTGTAAAAGCAGTGGCCTGTGCAAACAGCACAAGACTGTCTTCATTACGGCCGCCCCTGGAACATGGTCAAAACTTGGGTTTGGACAGATTTTGAACAGTTTGCTATCTGTCTGCGAGTTCCATTCCTCTTGCCAGAGATCTCAGACATAAACCTGGTTTCAGAGCAGTCCGAGGGTGAAATCTGCTCTTTCTTTGAGGCACTCTTGGCAAGCTGATCAACCAACTGTCTTGACCCAGCCCCATGCAAGGGAAGCCAATTGATACATATGGGCCAGAGAGTACCTCCTGTCTAGAAGTCCGAGCCAAAAAAAATGTTGAGAGCACCTGCCCTCTCAATCACCAGGATCTAATCCCCCCCCCCCCCCCCATCACAGATCGCACCGTATGACAAATGCAGCGAATCAAAAGACCACAGAGAAAAGAAGAATGTGGAAAAGACTTGAAAGGGAGAAAAAGAGAGAAAAGATCCATTATGAAAGGCAGAGGACAGAAATGGAAAAAACCTGCTTACTTTTTGTCAGTGCCCTCACCCTTAACCTGTCCGACATGGGAAACCCTACCAGGGGCATCAACTCCTACCATGTGCTTAGGCCAGACAGCAACTCAAACATACAGGCCTAGAAGCGTTTTCAAAAACTAGCCTTCCATCCAAATACTGGTGCCTCCGCCACTAGAGCCTATGGGATCTGCGTAAGCCCTCTGACCACAGCAAGGTTGTGACCCCCTGGAGGGCATGGCACACAGCGTGAGGTAATCCCTCACCATTAAACACACCTTTACTGACTGTGCGGTAATCCCTCACCATTAAACATGCCTTCACCAACTCTGTGCAGTAATCCCTCACCATTAAACATTACCTTCACTGACTGCGGTAATCCCTCACCATTAAACACACCTTCACCGACTCTGTGCGGCAATCCCTCACCATTAAACACACCTTCACCGACTCTGTGCGGCAATCCCTCACCATTAAACACACCTTCACCGACTCTGTGCGGTAATCCCTCACCATTAAACACACCTTCACCGACTGTGCGGTAATCCCTCACCATTAAACACACCTTCACCGACTCTGTGCGGTAATCCCTCACCATTAAATACACCTTCACCGACTCTGTGCAGTAATCCCTCACCATTAAACACACCTTCACCGACTCTGTGCGGTAATCCCTCACCATTAAACACACCTTCACCGACCGTGCAGTAATCCCTCACCATTAAACATACCTTCACTGATGTTGTGCAGTAATCCCTCACCATTAAACACACCTTCACCGACGTTATGCAGTAATCCCTCACCATTAAACACACCTTCACTGACTCTGTGCAGTAATCCCTCACCATTAAACACACCTTCACCGACTCTGTGCAGTAATCCCTCACAATTAAACACACCTTCACCGACTCTGTGTGGTAATCCCTCACCATTAAACACACCTTCACCGACTCTGTGTGGTAATCCCTCACCATTAAACACACCTTCACCGACTCATGGGATGGGCACAATCAAAGCACAAACATTTCAACTGCACGTTCCCAGTCAGTTTTTTTCCAAAACGTTTTACCCGACATGATTTTAAATTTTTCTTTTATTCTCTTCTTTTTTTTCTGTAATTAGCATTTTCCTTTTTTTTTTTTAAATTTTTTTATCCAACTTCAATGTGGCTGGTGACAGACTGCTTCACACAAGTCTTTTCAGTCAATGATTTGCCCTGCTTGCGAATTTCAGCCTCAGCCTTTAACTGCGTTACCCTTTTTTCTTCTTTGCGAACACCTTGGTCTACACGGTCAGTCCGGACCTTGAAATGAATAGTGCCATTTTCTCAAGCTCCTGTAGACTGCCATAGAGCTTTGTCATTAGAGCTGTCTCTGTTGGCCACACCTCTCTCCTAATGGGCATTTTTGGAGCACATGCTCCACTGACTTTTTCCTGCCCACAAGGACAGACTAGAGAAAGCACCACCTTGAGCTTTTGGCACAAGTTACAAGTCTGTTGTGCCCAGTGCGGAGCACCTCACCAGGACACTTTGCTCTCTGGATGTCGTTCATCACCGTTTGAATCACGCTTAAAAGTGTTACCTGTTGTGCCCTGAACTGACTTTACCTACAGCCCTGACGTGGTCCCCGAGGTCAACTGGACTAGGAAATATGACTTGAGTGACCCTATATACCACTCCCACCCCCCTTACCTCAGGTACCTTAAAGTTCCCCAGTTCAAGGGAAGATTAGATCCCCACTTCCTCCCTGCCGTCTACATATGACCAGAGAGAACCGGAGCCTCTCTGCTGCTACAAAGGCTAAGCCTCCCCCCCTCCCCCTCCCCATTCGCCCACCCACCAGATCGAATCCTCATCAAGGCTGTCTTTAGGTTCCCCGCTGCTGCTGAAGTGCAGGTCGATGGTGATGGTGGTGTCCACGTCATGAGCCGAGGCAAAGTTGGTCACGCTGCGGGCAGGCAGGCCCAAAGCCCGACACACTGTGGAACACGACACAATGCACGCACACATACACCCACCACAGCAACCACACCCATGCAACCCACACACGCATTTCATTCTTACCCACACACACACATGCTCGCATGCACACAAGCATAGTACACTTTTAAAAACGGGGGGGGGAAGAGTCCTCAGTCTATGAAGACACCGATGTCAACAAATGCGAGGAAGAGGTTTCCGTTTTGAATGACGACAACAGGGGGGAACCCAACCATAAACAATATAACCTATGAATATTTGCGACTGATTTGGAAGCTAACAACTCTTTTACATCCTTGTGGCAAATAATACTAGACAATACTGAGGACACCAGGCATTCTCCTGATATTTCATCTGCAGTATGAAGAAAAGTAGCACACCTTAAGGGCACTTGGGAAAGTGCAGACCTCTACAGAGGGCAAACACTCTGGACAACGTGCACAGTCACGTCTAGCTGATAGATTACAACCCCCAAAATGACAATTTGGTATGTCCTTAACTGTAGTAAGGAAAAAAAACTCAGAATTTGTAGAACAAACAGGTGAATGGGACAGAAAAAAATGGACGACAGATATATCCATGTAAAAACAGAGTGACAACGGAGGAAATGACAAGCGCAGAATTTCTAGAAGGCTTGAATACAATTCATTTTGAAACGCCCCTCTGCATCCTCACATGGGTTTAGTGAAAGAAAACGTTACAACAGAAAGTGATTGTTCCAAATGTTCATTATATGCAAAGACAGGTAATCAGGTGTGCAATCTTTTTGAAGGCTCATGTGTTGCGAATCGTTAAAGGTTTTTTTTTTGAAAAAATAAATCTTAAAATCCTCAACACGCCTATCTTGTTTCTTTGCCTGTCTGCTCATTTATCGAAATATAGACAAATGTCTTCGTATTTTACCTATACTATAAACACACCCACACACAAATTATCAATGAAAGGTAAGTGCTTTTCAAGTTCATACGTTTCTAAACGAAGATGTCTTTCACATTTCAGTGTGCTCGCATTAATGTGCGTCTATGTGTACATATTATATATGCTCAGCAAAAAAAATAAATAAAATAAATAAAAAAAAACAGAAAAAAGAGAAAAAGACAAGATAACAGGAAAGTCCAGAAGTGTGTTAATGTCAGACATTTAACCCAAAAGAAAAAGAAAAAAAAAAACACTATGAAAATCAAACTTAAAGGAAACACTGAGCTCCGTCAGAGACGCCATTACCAAATAAAACACCTGAAATTTCAGTTCTTGTGACATATGAAAGTCCACATCCATAACAAACCACAACTTTCACTGATAACTGCTGAACGATGTGGACGTTACTTTGGGCAGAGAGGCCAAAGCCGTGCCAAGGGCAACAACCCTTGTCCACTTCACATGGGCAGACTTCAGTATCAAACCAATTGCAGAAAAGGAGAAATGTCTAGCAAAGAACTTCTTGAAGTGGGGGGGGGGGGGGGGGGGGGGGGGGGGGGGGGGGGGGGGGAGAGGAGGAAGGGGAGGAGGTCAAAAATGATCTATTCCAAAAGAACTTTTTGATAAACCAAATAAAAAAGCGAGACATGAAGCAGTTCCTTTCGGTCACCTGTGGTGAGCACTCCAGAGAAGACCCAGCACTGGCCAAACCTGACCGGTCGTTTCTCCTTGTAGTACTGCTCCAAGATGGCGACGCTCCCAGCCCAGGACAGGGGTGACTTGCCCCCACTGTATTTCCCTGACCAGTTGCCCGTCAGCACCCCGTCCTCATCCTGGGAGTTCACCTGTCAACGAAGGGACAGTTTTGGCAATACAGTCACACCTTGCAATGGAAACCCATCGGGCCGTCTCATCACGCCGTTTACACTTCTTCCCTTTACCACTTCCCTTCCTAACTCGTTTTTCGTCTTTAGCTCTTAAAGAGTATTTTCCTCCCACTGAAAACAGATTCCCTTCTAATTTCTGTTCCTCCCCCCCCCCCCCCCCCTTCCCCTTCATTCTCCACTCTGACAGTTGTAGCCAAGCAATTCTACCACATCCAATGCCGGGACTCTTCCACCAGCTGACTTTCCACCGTTCTGCAATGCTGACAAATCACACAACAAAAAGCATGAAGAGTTCAGCCAGGCTATGTTTTTTTTAACAAACGGCAAAACAGCATGCAGCTCATACAGCTTTCAACTACAATGGTAAAAGACTGCTGTATTTGCTGCTTTCATTACACATCATGCGCAACATTTGCCACAAATGATTATCATGCAAATCACTTGGCTGTTATTTCTTAAAGGAAACATTGGAAGGTGGCCCATGTTGCTTCTGTAACTTGTCAGAATTTCACTGATACTGCCTGCGGTTTGGTTCACACTGCGCTGAATGGTATCATGGTGGAATGCAAGTTCAGATATTTACTGAATTTGTGAGAACGCATGGTAGCTGTAACCACGATAATATATTTTTCATCTTAGGTGCCTATTCTACTTAAAGTAGATAATTATAACCTGCTGCTTTCACAGAAAGAGGGGGGTCCATGAAAAAACCATGGTTTCTTGCACTGCTTGAAAATTTGCCTGTACAGCCAGCAGTGATGGAAGTGGGCAGGGAATGTGACAGAGTAGCAGAACCACAGAAAATCTGAGCACATCTGTAAGAATGGCACTGCAGAATAATGGACAGCTCTCACTCGCTGCAGTGCTTTTACCACTCCTAGTAATCTCACAACAGATTAAACAACTGGCATGTTCACAAAGTTACATTCTAAAAAAAAAAGATGATGAAATCTTTGTTTGGAACAAAGATAGGTGACCGGGCCATACAAGCACCCAACATAATGGACGCCAGAAAAGAACGACAAAGAGAAACGGATATCAGAGTGTGGAAGAAAACGGGAAACAACATGTATAGGACTTCCGGAACATATTACAATACACTGGAAGACACATACCCCCTCCCACATTCTCGGGGGGGGGGGGGGGCGAGACTGAAGTTAAAATATTTAACAAAATGATTAATAGTGGCAGTAGTACAGCAGGAGGAGCATCTGTGGTGGTGGTAGTCAAAGTAATAGCAGAAGCAGTAGTAGTAGTCGTAGTAGTAATGGTAGTAGTAGTAGAGGTGGTGGGTGGTGGAGCAGTAATAACAGTAGTTGTGCACTTACCATTGCAGTTAGTTCGCGGACCACCTTGATGGGATCACCACGAGCGCTGTATTTCAACCCCGACTCCTTCAACAGGTACATGCAGCAGTCCAGCACTTTGCCTTGGAACTGAATGGGAAAAAAAGCATAAAGTCAGTGCCAAAACATAAACAAAGGGATGACATTTTGTTCAGACTTCAGTTGTCAAGTTTAAGGGTGGGTGGAGGGAGCATGTGAGAGAGACGGTGCGCGCGCACGTGCATGCGTGTGTGTGTGTGTTGGGGGGAAGGGTTGTGAGAGGAAGATTGCCTCCCTTCTGTGACCATGGCATTGGGTGAAGGTCATCAAGTGGTATCATGTCCTTACAAGGAACTAGTCCCTTACAGATCAGTACACAAACTCCATGACCTGTGGATCTGGAAAGACCAATGCCTTTTTTTTTCACTTTCCCCGTCCATTTCATTCTGAAAAGGTAAACATTTAAAGAAAAACCTCGTTGCTCCAGGATCTGACACGAGTCAAGATGACTGCCAGTAATTAAAGGTAGGCAGTTAGGTCTTTTCGATATGCTTGCAAGTCACTGGATAATTTAAGTACAAACATGCACAAATCTGCTCCAATGGCGAGGATATTAAATAGATGACTGAAACCAAGCGATTTGTTGCATGAATAATTTCATTAACTGTTAGCTAATTACGTATTGCAGTGTATGCCTCCGACCAAATTTTCATTTTATCTATAGCATTACCCCTTTTGCTTTTAACGGCAATGAAGGAAGCCGTGTCACACATGCATGTGCGTGCGCACTCGCACACACACGGGCATGCACGAATGCATGCATGCTCACATGCGCGTGCGCACACACACACACACACTGTGCCATGGTCCAATGGTCTATGGCTTATGTAGAAACAGCATATGGAAACCGACTTTTCCATTTCCCCTCACACTTTCTCTTGCACACATAAATGAAGGCGAGCATGTCTTGTGTGAAGAGGAAAGTGGATGCAGTCACCACTATGAAATCCCCATACCCTCATCCCTGCACTTTCTCGACCGACCCCCCCCCCCCCCCCCCCCCCTCTTTTATCCCCATTAGAACTGAGAATCGTTTTCATTATTTGGACTGTTTAATAACCCTAACCCCCCCCCCCCCCCCCCCCCCCCCAGTTTTGACACTTTCTTATTTTGTATGAGTGGAACACACCACCAAAATGGAACAGCTACTAGTATATTCTTTCTGTTGTTGCAAGCTTCCCTCTTCATTCCTTTCAGAGCTCTAGGTGTATACATATGTGTGCGTGCACGCGTGTGTGTGAGAGAGAGAAAGAGAGAGAAAGAGAGAGAGAGAGATTCTGTAGATACGTTCCTTTTCTCCAATATCGTAAACAGGGTTGCTTGTAAAGCACAAACAGGTTATGACAGAAGATTCGAGCCGACTCTGGGATAGGCCCAGTAACGGTGATGAAAGGCTCACTGCTCAAAGGAAAAGTTCTAATGACAGCAGGAAAGACTGTACCCCAGGATCCTCGTCAGAAGGCACATAAGACCTCATGTGGTGAAAGCTTGACCGTGCCCGAGTTGTGCTGTTTTCACCTGTCACTGGAACAGCAACAAGGGTGGGGCAGGATTGCTCCCAGCTGGATGGTTCGGCAGGTGAGGACAGTACTTCTCTAGGTCCCACTCGCACCTCTGGGTGTATCTTTTTCTTATCCACCTTTTCCTCGACTCTGGGGAAAGGCCCAGTGATGGTGGGGGAAGACCCATGGACCGAATGGAAAGTTCTGTTGACAGCAGAAAAGACTGCAGCCCGTGATGCTCTTCAGAGGGCACATAGGACCTCAGGTGGCCAAAGTCTGGAGTCATGCCATTTTCACCTGTCAGTGGAACAGTGACAAGTGAGGCTGCAGGATGCACACGGCAGTTGCATGACGATGACGTCTTTCACTGATGGGCTCTGTAGTCGTGATGTATGGTCTGGTACACCCATGGGGTCAGCCCTGACATGGCTTTTGCGGTCAGCTGGGCTATAAGTAACATTATCTTACCTTACCCATGGAGATGCTCCCATGGAGGTTTTTGTCATGTCATGTCTGGTGGCCATTACACAATGGCATCTGCCAGGGAGCAATTATGCCCCTTTGATGCGTGCCTGCACCCTACATCAGTACAGCACAGGATTCAAAGGGTGATGCAGGATTGCTCCTAGCTGGTTGGTTCGGCAGTTGAGGACAATACTTCTCTGGGTCTCACTCGCACATTCAGGTGTATCTTTTTCTTCAGATTTTGACAGAAGATTGCAGTACATACTATTCTATCACTATTATTTGGTAACAAAATACTACCTGAATGTAGTGGCTAACTAAAAAATGATATCCGACTGTCGTCTTTAAGAATATACCCAAACGAAAATGTCCAGGAATAAAACAAAAATGGTAAAGTATGCTTTGCCAAATGTAGCATCCATTCGAGGGATACATATTTAGAAGAGAGAGAGAGAGAGAGAGAGAGAGAGAGAGAGAGAGAGAGAGAGAGAGAGAGATGGATATCCGGCCAGGCGAATACCAAACCCCTATTTGACATTTGCATCCAATGGGCCTGTCTATTGGAGAGCATGTTGGGACACTGCATGCTTACCTGTCCAAATATCCAGGGTTTGGGGCTGATCCGCTTGGAGCTGCCGGAGAAGATCTTGCCCTCCTCCTTCAGCACATAGGCCTCCAGATCATCAGCTTTCTCCAGGTACACCGAATCCTCTGGGGACAAAAACACAAACGAACATTTTCCAACAAAGAAGCATTTCACTTTTCGTGATTCAAGGGTGGCCAATTTGTACTCGACCGTAACGGGATGTCACTATGCATACAAGAAAAAAAAAAAAAAAACAGCCCCCAAAAATGTGAAAAATACATGCAATATATAATTTTTAAAAAAAGGTATATTTATTTAGTGTATCATTAAGAAAATCTGCTCTTAACGCTTTAGAATAGGAACAAGAAAAATCAAACCTCACAAATCTGTCTTCAGGCGCCCCCCACCCTGCCGTCGTGCACGCATGCGCGAGCGCACACACACACACACCAGAGACAGACATACAGAGAGTTGCTTACAGCCCAGCTGACCGCACGGGGCTAAATTTGGGCTGTCGTAGACAACTCTCAAGGCAGATTTTTTTTAAAAGACACACAACTCAAACACATTTTCGAAACACACCGGAATTTCATTAAATTACAATCCATCTGCAAAATCTTGGGTAAGATGAAAAAAGTTGATCTCTTTCAGAAATTCAAAAATCACATGTGAGGCATCTTTCAAAGGGTTTTCATGCAGTGTGCTGTAAAGAATTGCCTGATATCATGCAAGTCCCAATGCTTTGCACTGTGAGTGGTACATGACATGGAATGCACCACAGAGCTTCTTCACCTTTTAAAAGATAAGAACGGGTGTAAAAGGAGCGGCCTGTACGCAAACAGCACAAGACTTTCTTGTTTGCAGCACTCGTGGAACATGGTAAACACTCTTTCAGGATTGGACTAATTTGCAAGAATTGTTATCCGTCTGCGTGTTCCATTCCTACAGCCAAGGGGTCTTTGACATAAGCTTTAGCTATGGGTTTCAGATCGGTGTGAGGGATTGAGAATCTAATCAACGCTTCTTTGTGGCACTCTTGGCAAGTTGATCAACCACTTCATTGCCTCAAATGCCAACATAACTGGGAACCCTAGCAAAAGCTATGTTGCATCCATCAGATTTCAGAGAAGTATAGAGTTTGAACAATTCCAATAGCTGAGGGTGCTTGAGGTTACGGCCAGCAATGGCCCCCAAAGCAGAAAGGAAGTCCGACAGAATGAGGAAATAATTATGTTTACACTTACACACCATCTCATGAGCTAGGACCAAAGCTGTCAACTCAGCAGTGTAGATGCACCTGTCAGTGGGAATGTGTTCAGCGCATCTCTGAGAGGGAGAGGTTAAATGTGTCCGATGTAGCAACAGAGGGCCATGGCTGGCCTTGGTCTGGAACTTTACAGGTCCTGGATCTGGAGGCCGGCTGTGACTGGGATATGAAGTGATGCTGGGTGATGCGGCCAATACTCTCAGCCTGGCTGAGCTCCTAGCATGTCCATCTGCATCTCCCTGAATTGGAATTAAATCCTTTGAAGACGAAACGGAGCTGCCTGCATGACAAGACCATCAGCGATGGACATGCACGCAAACCTATCGATCAAAACACACAAAAACCTGCACCAAGTGACAGCGGAACAGGACAATCAATGATGGCAAATCTATCAACCTATAAGAAAAAAACATGCACCATGTGACCTGGCAACAGACTGTCAGCACGTCTACGTCCAGTCTCCCTCCACCCCTCCAGTTCTGCGCCCCACGCCCCCCCCCCCCCCCCTCTCCCCTCAGGAACACGAGTGGTCCGCGAACTGCAAACAACCCCCTATCCCCCACTCCTCCGTGCCCCCAGAGCGCTTACCTCTGCACCAGGGGTTGAAGAGCAGGTAGATGGGGTCCTTGTGGTTGTAGCGGAAGACAGCAGTCTTGTTGTTGGCTTTCTTCACCACATGCAGCTTGAAGCGCCACTTGCCCACGATGCAGTCAGGAGGCGTGAACACTACCACCGTCAGGGACTTGCCGGACTGCTGGGAGATCTTGGCCCCCCACTGGTCCTTCTCATCCTTGTCGGACAGCACGAACTCCACCTGCGTCCCTTTGCTGGCTTTGGGCTCTTCACCTGTAGGCCCAGAAAAGGAAGACAGGCTTTTCCATATTCAGCCCTCCTGTTTCCCCTTCTGTCCAAGTCCCATGCCCAGTTCCCCCTACAGAACCACACCCAGTCACTCTGCCACAGTCCTAGCGACAGCGCGCAGCAGCGTAGCCCCCCCCCCCCCCCCCCCCCCCCCCCCCCCCCCCCCCCCCCCCCCCCCCCCCCCCCCCCCCCCCCCCCCCCCCCGGGAGTTAATATCTGAATTTTTCATCCTTTTTGGACAAAGTGCAAAAAATCCACTGAATCTTTAAGACCAACTGGTTTACACTGTGACCAACCACGATCGCCGCCGCTGAACAAAAAAAAAGTAACATAAAGCAAAGCCGTCAAACATTACCAATCTCAAAGACCAGGCGGAGGTCGTCCTTGGTGGAGTCGTAGGGCCGGGTGAAGTCCACCCGGATGGTGAACTGCTGCCCACGGCGGACCACTAGCTGAGGTGTGGGGCCTTCACAGATGTCATACTCCTCCGTGTGGTGCTTCTTCACGTTGTCAGCCACCAGGAAGTCCACTTTGTCCACTTGCAGAACATCCCGGTGCTCTTGGTCTGGCCCTGCGCAAAGCGGTCAGCAGACAGTTGATTTTCCCAGATGACAGGACACACCAAGAAGGAAAACTGACAGAAAGCGGTGTATTGACAAAGTATGTGTGGTTGCGCACATCAATACAGTCCACACAACCCGGGATCAATGTTGCCGACACACATGTACCTTTATGCCAGCATTCATCTCGACAAACACTGGAACCCATCCCAGGTGGACATGAACACAAAACGTGTATGGCTTTAGTAAGACATCTGCTTCCACCTGTATTAGCTCTCTGCACAGGACGAATGGTAGATGACCTCCCAACAAAGGTCGTGACGTGAGAGGCCAAAGGCAGCTGCAGGGTCAAGACAACAGATACATTATGTGAACATACTGCTGGCAAGGTTAGAGAGCAACGTTCTCACTGAAGATTAACAACAGATCCCAGGTTTCAGATAAATCGTCTGTACTTGGGAGTGACATTCATATGAGAGAGAGAGAGAGAGAGAGGGAGAGAGAGAGAGAGAGAGAGAGAGAGAGAGAGAGAGAGAGAGAGAGAGAGAGAGGAGAGAGGTGGTGGTGGAAGTGGACGAAGGACGTTGCAAGTGTGTTTAAAACGATGTTTTTGCAACCTACCTTGGTGGAAAAAAATGACGGACACACGTGACGGAGACCAATGTCAGAAAAGGAATCTGGTTAGAGTGGAATGGAGCGAATGTGAAAGGGAGGGTAGGAGAATGGAGGAAGAACTGAGTTTAGGAGGCGACAGAGAGAGAGAGACAGAGAGAGAGACAGAGACAGAGAGACAGAGAGAGAGAGACAGACGGACAGACGGACGGACGGACGGACGGACGGACGGACAGACGGACAGACGGACAGACAGACAGACAGACAGACAGACAGAGTGATGGCGGTGGGAGTGGAAAGGCGTTTAGCGCAGAGTGGAAAAGTGGGGTGGGAGGCAGGGAGAAACATACGTAAAGGTCGCCATTAGTCTCACAAGGAGTAGGTAAAAAGATAATGGAATTTAGTGGGCACAGAGCAGAGGCAGACAGAGGGGTGGCCGACTGTGACATTTATGCAGGCCGGATATCAAGGGGAGATTGCCCCCAGGATTAGCTGACTCGACACGCCTGCATTTTGGTGTTTGGTAGGAGGGTCGGGCGGAGGTGTCATGGCCATCATGACAGCCGGGAGGAATGAACTCGGGACTCCACGCAGAATGGAAGCATCATCCCACTTGCAGGAGCAACACTGAGAAGAACGAGTCCAGTAAAGCAACGTCCAACTACAGCGTGTGCACATGCGTGCGTGCAAGCGCGCGTGCGTGCATGTGTGCGTGCGTGTGTGTGTGCATGCGCGGATGTTAATAACATACAAAAGACCTTAAATTGTCACCGAGCAAAGAACTACTAAATGAAAGAATAAAATTACCAAAAAGACAAGATAATAATGAAAATCAAAATAAATGAAGATGGAGTGTAAGAATTGTTACTTCAGTTCAAATGTCCTGTTTCCAGTTCAAGCCATACACTAGATCTCCACACTCACAACCTCCCCTTCTTCGGTACCCTCGCTTGACTGGTCTTGCTTAACTGTAAGTCGCTGCGCCATGAAAGAAACAGACTGGCACAAATTCTGGGGACCTCAGATTAATAACCAAGGGCTTCCGATGTCTGTGGGTGAGCTTGTGTTGATGGATGGAGAGAAAGAGGTGGTTGTCTTCTGCGCGATCCGAAGGCACGCGAGCTCATGTGTGTGTGGGCAGTGGTGGTGATAGATGGAAAGATGTTTGTGCGCGTCATGTGTTCCACATGCTGTGGGGGTGGAGGGGGGGAGGGGGGGTCAGAAGTCATAGTATGTCTGTCTATTGATTACCTTACTAATACTTTAATGTCATATGCTTTCTATTTTTACTTCGTTTTCTTTTAATATTTTCTTTTTAGTATTTTCATTCCACTAAGTAGCATATTCGTCATAATCATTTTGACTTCACCAGAAGTCATCGTCATTATCATTGTTCCTGATCAGTCACACACTCGTGTGTGCGTACACACGCGCATGCACGTGCGCGCAAACACACACACGTGACAATTGAAAGCCATCATCTGTGTCTCCGTCTCTCTCTCTGTCTCACAAACAGGAATTAGGATTATCAGTTAACGTAATTTTTCTGTCTCTACTTTTACCCCATCAACCCCTCCCCTTCCACTCTCCCCTTGGTGTGTCTGACGGACGTGTGATGTCAACCAAAAAACCATGATGGGCACGCAGTGCTGACGACAATGGAACCGAGAATTTTTATGTAACTATAGCGCGGGTCGCCAGCTCCACTCGCCCTCTCTCCCCTTCTTTCCTTATCTGATTGTGCAGCGACCGATTGTGGATGGGTAAAGGGTTCCCTCAGCCTTCCCCTCTACTTCAGAGATGCCACTAAACTCCCTCTCTCCCTTTCCTTTCCCACTCACCGTAGTCACGGGGAACACAGCCGTAGATTTACCTGTGTGTTGTGCTAGTACTCGACTGGCCCACTGTCTGTACCTGCAGGCGTCTCACAGGCATCTTAGCTTTGTTCATCAGCATAAAGGCTAAAAATACCTCCAACATCTTGGAGGACTGTCCTGACTAATCTCAATGCTATGACCTCACACTCTAGGTGGTGGGGGATGACTGTCCCATAACACATCAACCCCCCCCCCCCCCCACTCCCTCTCGGATTACTAAACCCCCTTCTTTTCTGTAATACTATTGGCTGTCTTGTTTCTCTAACAGCCTGTCAATCAGACAGGCATCAGAGACCGATGTGTAGCTTAGTACACTAGGGGGAGATCAAGGCTTCTCACTTCTCTGCCCCATCAAAGGCTGTAGGACTGATCACCGTCAGTGAACCAACAAACACTGGTGTATGCCAGACAGCGGAACGTCCATCTCTCCTACTCTGTGATCCTGTGTCTGGTTTGACTGATTAACCCAGAAGAACTGTAAGCTGAAATTAAGTTCCTAAGTCTCGAGACTATGCACTGCTTGTAGGTATGCCACATGTTTTAACAGTATAACTTTGTGCCACTATTTGGTGACAAGAATTCTATTTGATCAAGAATCCGCACTACCACGTGGTCAAGCTGACCAAACGGATCAGCTTGCCCACAGAGAAGGTGGACCAGTCACCAGCAACTGGAGAAAGATCCACACACCTCTTCAGCTAAAAAAGCCAAGTGCTGGAAAACGCCCTGGACATCAATTCAAGTTACCAAAACACCCCCTCTTTTTATGATGAAATACCGTAGGAAAAAGTCAAACCAAACAAAGACTGATTTGAAGAAGATCTATTCATAATTTTGTATATTTTACCCTCGTATGGACAAGAACAGTTGGTGTATGAAATTACATTTAACTTGCGTTAGTTATTTGTTGTTCATACATTTCATGTCTGAACTCGCCCCGAATTCTGTCAGGCACTCGGAGCACAAGCACTTCTAAGTGAATTATTCCTAAGCCACTCTTCAGTACTTTTGACAGTTCCGAGAAAAATACAGATTTGTTTTGATGACTAGTACTAGACAGTTGCTCCTTCCATCATTAAGAGAAAGGGTCGAAGTGAAATTTGAATATGCAAACCACTCTATAATAGAGAACACATTCTGAATCTTTCCCTTGGAGGACCACACCTGCAACCCGTACTCGTCACTGTACGCACAACTGCGCACACGTATCCATGCAGAAGCATGCTCACAGAAGCCACAGAACATGTACACACGCACGCGTACATACACACTGCATATACACACGCACACACTGCATATACACATGCATACAATGAAAATAATGGTGCAGACAATGTTAGATGGCTACGTAGTCAAAGTCTGACCAGTGCGTTGGGTTAATGTGTAGGTCAGACATCTGCTTAGCCGTATTCACAAGATCCTCCCGTCCTAAGTCCTTTCATCTGAGCCATTTACCCACCAACCCACGATTCAGATATACTGAGTAAATGACCTTTTTGCCATGTTTGGAGTAACGACCGAAATGGCGCAGATCTTGAGATACTGGGTGGAAGGAGTAGAGAGGGTAGGCAGGGAGGGAAAGGGAGACGAGAGAAGGGTAGGGAGAGAGAGAGAGAGAGAGAGAGAGAGAGAGAGAAACGAGGTGGGATGAGGGAGAAGGACAGCTGGAAAACATGGACGACTCTTTCCCTCCTCCTCCCCTTGCAGCTGGCAACTCCAGTCATACACATAAGGAACTGTTTATGTGCAAAAATCTGTCCGGACCGCCATGACGTGTGTGTGGCAACTGGTCAAACTGGACGACATCACACCAAGCCACTGACGACCTGCCTGTCGCTGTTGTCAACTTCTTGTCTGGCCTTTAGGTCAGCGAGGCCAGTCGGAGAAACCAGCTGAACCACACGGTCGCCCAGCTGGCATGGTGTGTGTGCGTGCGTCCGCGCGCGCTACTATCAACAAGTGAAATGTAAAGGAAGTATAATCCTCTAAACCTACCGCAGATTTCCCCTACCATCACCACCTCTCTCACAGCCTCCCCCCCCCCCCCCCCAATCCACTCCAACCACCGCAAAGGCTGTTTAATCATCAAAATCCAAACGCGAAGGCAAAAAGCCGTAGGGACGGATTTCGATGCGTTGTCCCTCTCTCAGTTTAATTCAGAAACAAATTCGGTGAGTAAAATAAGAGACACGTGGCTTCTCCCTTCTTGTTAACACATTCTAGTGGAAAGTTAAAGAATTTAAAAGGAAAAAAAAACCTGTTAGACGAAGCATGGTAGTAGCTTTGAACAGACGATCATTCTCTCTCTCTCTCTCTCTCTCTCTGTGTTCCTTCTTTGAGTGGCTAGGCCAGGGCGATCCTGTGCTGGTAGTTGATTTGCCGGTCTCTTTTATGTCCTATTAACAACTCCTACCGACGCTCTGCATACAGCCTTGGTGGTGGTGTGCGTGTCCAAACTGCTGACGGTGAACGAACTTCAGCGCGGGCCACGGTGACCTTGGTCCTGGCCGACCTTGCTGACCCAGTTTGACGATAATGGTCTCGTTGCCAGGACGGGGGGGGGGGGGGGGGGGGGGGGGGGGGGGGGGGGGGGTTGGGTTGGGGGGGGTTGAGGGGGGAGGGAGGGGGGTATCATTGCTGCACCAGCGTCCGTCTGCTCAACAGCAACATCAGGCAACAACTACTGAACTGATGTTAAATAAACCTCAGGGGAAAGGTGATAGCTGCTGCGCCAAACGCCGGAACTCGGCGTCTTTTGGTCCGAGTCAACGGTTATAGTTTAAGTCCCAAACGCCATAATTATGTTCTCATTACACTCAAAGCTGCACCTGGCTTTTCTCATCAGATCAGCCAGTACCAAAACATTCATCGCACAGTCGAGCTCTTGACCTATACCATTCTTGACTCTGTGGCGGATCCCGTGTCCGTTTCTTTTTCAATGCAAGCACGATCGACATGACTTTTCATTTTACCTGTCATCTGCTAGAATTCTCACTTCAAAATCCTAATGCCCTACCAATGACGTAGAAACACAAGGAGTCCACAGATCATGCATCATTCTGCTATTTTTGCTGATATATGGCACTGAACTAAGTTACTGACCCCAAATTCCGGGATAAAATCTTTTTCACATTAAAAAAAAACTTTTTTTTTTTCCACAGAGCCATAGCGATTTCCATCTGTACAAACTTTGTTGTTACTACTTGGCCTTTGGTGTAACCCCGAACTCTGACCTGTACATTTTACAACTTCCGTCCCACCTTTCAGAACTTCCGTCCCATGGCCCATGTTGCCCCTCACCGGCCGCCCTGGGGCAGGAAGCCAAGGGGAGGCAACTGCGATTTTCTTTTCCACCCCGTAGGAAATGAGCAGACAGGGAAAAACAATGGGAAGCGTTGTCTATGATCCACTTTGAAAGGTCAATCGAAACAGATGCTGAAGAAGGTAGCGCCCATTACTTTGTCCCCGTTCAAAAGGTCAACAGAAGCACACGCTGACAGAAAACAAGTAGGTTACGCTGTACAATTCTGCCGACAGGTAAACAAAAAAAAAAAAAAAAAAAAAAAAAAAAAGGGGGGGGGGGGGGGGGTATTGCTGTACTATGACGTTGTGCTGATGTTGCAGAGAAGCCTTTCTGCCATGACCCAACACCTCTGCGCACATGAATACAACACAACCCCACACACAACAGACCTACAAACCATGCTCGGCAATCCACCCCCACCCCCACCCCCAACTCACTGGGCTGGGCCTGGTCTATACCGGCGGGACCTCCCGTGGGCGCCTCGTCCTCCTCCTCGCTGTCCGGGCCCATGTGCCCGTAGTTGTAGCACCCAGGGCGACGATCGAAGCGAAAGCGGCCAGGCTCAAACAGCCAGCCCAGGTCCACTTCGTAACCACCATGGCGTCCGTGGCCGTGACGGGGCGCGCCACCTCCGAAGCGCCCGTGACCACAGCCGTGACGATACCCTCTGCGATGACGACGTGGCATCCTGTGGACACGTTGGACTGGAAATAGGTCAGGAGTTCAACGGGGTGTGTGTGTGTGTGTGTGTGTGTGTGTGTGTGTGTGTGCGTGCGTGCGTGCGTGCGTGTGTGTGTGTGTGTGTGTGCGTGTGCGCGTGTGTGTGTGTGTGTGCGAGATGATCATGTATAGAGGTATGCGAGTGTGAGTGTGAGAGTGTGTGCGCGCGCGCGTGTGTGTGGTGTGTGTGTGTGTGAGTGTGAGCGAGTGTGCGTGCGTATGTGCGTGTGCGTATGTGTGCGCGCGCGCGCGTGTGTGCGTGCGTGTGTGCGCGCGCGTGAGAGAGAAAATGAAGTTTTTTTTTCTTTTACAGGCTGACCAACGAGGACGTGAATTCCGACAGCACATGACTGGGCTCAGATCTACGGTTCCTGTCCCTGCGTTGACCTGGCCCGGGAGGTACAGACAACGGCACTTTCGGTCAGAGGCTTTGTGATACAGACAACGGCACTTTTGGTCAGAGGCTCTGTGATACAGACAACGGCACTTTTGGTCAGAGGCTTTGTGATACAACGGCACTTCTGGTCAGTGGCTTTGTGATACAGACAACGGCACTTTTGGTCAGAGGCTTTGTGATACAGACAACGGCACTTCTGGTCAGAGGCTTTGTGATACAGACAACGGCACTTTCGGTCAGAGGCTTTGTGATACAGACTACACTTTTGGTCAGAGGCTTTGTGATACAGACAACGGCACTTTTGGTCAGAGGCTTTGTGATACAGACAACGGCACTTTTGGTCAGAGGCTTTGTGATATAGACAACGGCACTTTTGGTCAGAGGCTTTGTGATACAGACAACTGCACTTTTGGTCAGAGGCTTTGTGATACAGACAACTGCACTTTTGGTCAGAGGCTTTGTGATACAGACAACTCCATTTTTGGTGAGAGGCTTTGTGATACAGACTAGAGTGTTTGGTCAATGGCTTTGAACGACGATCTTACATGACGCTTCACGTGAACGTCACTCGATCATGCAGGCAATTCTCGTTTGTGGCTACAGCGCACGGTTTTAGCTGTGAACAGGAGCGAAGAATTTCCCCTCACTGGATTTTCTTTTGACTAGATAAACAACACATCCGTAATAACTGGTCCGCGACACTAATCACGAGTATACAAAGAGGCTAGCCATCAAAGCAAAAGACGGTTTGAAATAAGAAAAAAACGAGAAAAAAAAAAAAAAACCAAACGAATACGTGCATTCAGCCTAGACAAACAAGGACCCACACATATTGTAACAGAAGCTGGAGGAAATTCGAAAGAAAGGGGTCAGAAACTGTGCCAAGTTTTCCGGTCGCTGGATGTATATTTATCTGTGAAAAAAAGCATGTCGACGGAAAACAGATAATTCATGCAAACTTTTGAGAGAAAAAAGGATTTTAAAGTCTTGTTTACCTCCTTGTGCTTTTGTCAACTTACTCAAGGAATCCATGCCGTTTGCACACACTGACTGTACTGAACAAATAGCACAGGGTGACTGGTTTATCACGTGTAGGATGGGTCAGTTTTGCACACACTGAATGTACCGAACTAATAGCACAGGGAGAGAATGTAAGTTTCTATACTCTATCCCACCCATCTTATTTTGCACGAAAACCCCCCTTTTCACAAACAAATCTCGTCCATCTCATGCTACTTTTTGCCAAAATTGACACCTTTTTTACAATCAAAATTAACATGCAAAAACCTCCAAAATTGACGTAATCGTTATTTTAAAATGGGGGGCTTACGTGCAAAACAAAAAATGGGTGATATAGAGTATAGAAACTTACATTCTCTCTTCTCTTCTGATTAATCTTCTATCTCAAGCACCACTAACAAATCAGAGCAAACAACCGGCCTTCCATCTTGGTTAGTTATTTTTACACACACTGAATTTATAGACCCCTCAACTAATTCTTTAAACCGGCTGTCTTTACCAAATGTGCTAAACTGATAATCGCAAAAACCCCGCCTTAATTGATGGCAGTACTCCTAGAACTGTAGATGGATTGCCATCAAATAAATTAGTACTTGTTTTTAACTCCCGTAAATGGACATACAACATCGGGTTAACGAGAAAATCACATGGTTCATTACCTTCAAATTGATAGATGTTTTCTCTTGTACTAAATTTATAAGATCTGGTAGTACTGTGGAAACCCAAGATTCGCGCAAGGCCTTTAGGAAAAGTGTATTCTCTTTTTTCTTCTAGTGGAAAATGCATTGTAATTCTGAGGTTTGCTTCGTTAATTTTTAGCAATATGCCTAATTCGATAAATACTTTTAAAGAACAAAAGCTGTAATAGCCTTCTGGTATTTTTTCATGAGTTATTTGATTGCCCTCTTCATTACTAATATTAATCCAGTTATTCTGAGCTTCTTCAGATATATTAAACCACTTAACTTTAAAACCAATTTTTCTAAGAGCAACCCTACTATTACCGCGCCTATTGTTAATTGGATACTTTAAGAACACACTTGTGTTTTGCTTGGTTATATAAAGGAACATCCTTTTTAAATCCTTTTTTAAAAAATCTATTTAAAAATGGAACCTTTTAAATATAATGAAAGTGCTACTTACGATGTAGGGGGGGTTTATGAGCCCAAATCTTTGGACTTTAGTGGCCTAACCATCGCAGTGGATGAATCATATGGCTTTCTAGTTAGGCTTGTAAACCACTAACTAGATATTTAAATCCTCCAATAAAGAGTGATAGAGTGCCATCAGCATGGTCAACTCATCCTATGACCTTTTACCAGAATCAGTTAAATTTTGCAGTTTACTGCTCAACCACTGGCTGCGGTGTCTCATATGCAAACCATTTAAACCACCCCAACCTCTTAGTAAGGTCAGTATATAACTTTCATGTTTATTATCAGTATAGACGCATACTAACTGAACTACAAGTACGCCTCCCCAATGACAACGCGTTTAATCCATTTCTCAGCCCAATGGACAATAATGCATATGAAAGAATCTGCAACGAATTTAACATTAACCCTTCAAATAACTTTAGACAAAAGTTAGACCGCAATCACGGGTTGGGCACATTGCATTTGTGGAGTCAGCGTAGAGAGTATAATTTTGACTACTGGCCTGGCCACACCTCTTTTAAGTCAAACTCCCAAGTTAGATTGGGATCAATAGAACAAAAACACCCCAATGCTTGGGCAACATTTATCTTAGATAAAAGTGAAGGCCTAACAATGCCAGGAGTGCAAAGACTTAATGACTCCATACGGACGTACGTTTGGTGTCTATTAGGAGCGCAAGCACAGACCAAGTCTAGCATAGTGGATCAATCTACAGGCTTTGACGCCAGAAAACAATTTTTAGCAAATTTAGAAGATGCCATTAACTCTGCTGCTGATTTGCCTTCCAGCATACAAAGGTACCAAAACGTTCTTTCACATGCTAGGTCAAAGGTTGACTTTGTTGTGGGTCATGGATTATACATGCTGCCTTCTGACCTCAGACTGCAGATTGGCATGATACAGAATTATAATAATGAAATCCTCATAGCCGGAGACGATCAAAACTTAGGACACAAGGCTTAAACACAAGGCCCGCGCCAGCCATTTTGAAAAAAGTATCCAGCCCTGAACCTGCAGAAAGCGACCCTCCGCCAGTTATAAGCAGCCCAGAAAGCGACCCCCCGCCTGTTGATGTACCTCACCCCGACAGACACACTAGCGAAAAGACAGCCCTTGTTGTGTTTTTAACTTTTACTGGATTAGCCATACTTTATTTCACTAAAAATTAAACCGGCAGCCAGCGCCCCTAACGTCCAAAGATGGTCGGCCATATAACCAGCCGCTTTGCCTATGGTAGACAAAACCCAACTAACAACACTGCCTATTATGCCAGGCAGAGCATCAAGCGCTTTGACAGCTAACTTCTTTAATAGGTTTGCCAGATGGTGCAATTGTTTTCTAATCCAGCTTTTACCAGCCTGAGGCGTTGGAGGCGCTACTGACCCTGTTGGCGCACCGCCAGTTAATGCATAAACCAGTGTAGAGATAGCAAACCCAACAGCCGTCAATATACTAACTATTGTAATTCCCTGCTCTCTGAACAGAATTCTTATTCTTTCTGCTAACGTAGTATTTTCATGAAGGAGTCTGTTTATAGTTTCTCTGATTCCGTTTGTTTGAGACGCTATTTTTTCTCTGTTAGTAGACAGCGCTTCTAACCTGGCCGCTCTTTCTAGCATTAAATCTTGTATTTTCTGCTGTATTCTAGCCTTTTCCTCTCGCCCTAAATGGTTATCATCTGCATCGGCCAGTTTATTTCTTTCTTCTTCTCTCTCTCTCTCTAGCTCACCAAGTTTTGCCAAATTGTTTGTTAGTTCACCCCTTATAGTCTTTAGAGCAGTATTAAGACCCATGATTTCACGCATAGGCAATGGAGAATCATCAATTGTTTTTAATTGTGTCTCCTCATTAAAACTCGTCTCAATTTCTGCTATTAGTTCATCTGCTGTTCGATTTAATTCTTGAAGAGGTATGTTTTGCATTTCAGATCGTGTTGGCAGCCTTTGCCCAAAGTTCTGTAAAGCACTAACAGCCTCAGGCCTTAGATTGCCAATAAAGTTTAACTGCCTTTGGTCAGAAATAGGGAGCTCTCTAAGAATTGTGCTCCTGCTTAAAAACTGGGTTGGGTCTGGCTTTGTAGTAAGCCGTACAAGCTTTCCTTTACTAGTTCTTACAAACAAATGATTATTTTCATCTGCTAAAAAATTAGAAACGTTAAGCGCTTCTGGCTGCTCTCGCCCTATACTGCCATATAACGATTCAATTCTATCTAACAATCGTATTTGGCCTAATCCTGCTCCTTCAAGTTCTTGCAATGAAGGACTCGGCTCTCTTTCTTCATCTTCTTCAATAGGATCAACCGCGTCAAAATCTTCATCAGCCATATTTATATATTTATTATTTTTTGTTTTATAAAAAATGAACCCATACGGCTGCGACCTCGATCCATTCAGAAAGCGAAGGAGCCCCATGGCATAAAAGGCATAAGACAGACTGTGCGGGTTGTAAATAATCCATCAACAATTGAGCCAAATGAAATGTTAACAGTAAGATTTAGTGACCTCGGGCCTGATGATGTTATAATGCCAGGCACTGCCAGGCTGTCATTCAAAATAGATATTGAGTCGACGGATCCTAATGCTACTGTCGTTGCTAACCTGGGCAGGGCCATCATTAAAAATATGGTAATTAAACTGGAGGGTAGAGAAGTCTTCTCACCGAGTAGCGCAGACATTTTAATCTCTATTCTGATCTGTGGCTGCCTAGAACAGAAAGAAAAGACAAAATCTTTCAAGGAATTCAGAGTCCAAACGGTCTTAAGCACAGGCTTAATGCTGCGGATGCAAAGGAAGACGAGGGAGACCAGGCAATAGCGCGAGCATTTAAGAACAGATTTTGCATCCCCCTAGATTTTGAACTGTTAAAAACCCATCAGCCATATTACCAAGGTGCACTAAGAGACAAACTTACTGTCATTCAATGACAGCGGGTCTGTTATTCTATCAGATGATCCCTTAGCCAAATACACTGTTAGTAACATCTCTCTTAATTTTGACGTTGTTACTAACCCCGAACTGGCTAGAACAATCTTATAACAGTATAAAAGTAGGACGGTTGTTTACTTTGAAAGAGTTTTACACCACAGTCTAGCGATTAAAAACAAGCAAGACACCGTCTGGGAAATAGCTATAAGCAATTCTTTAAGGTCTCTAAAGGGGGTTCTCTTGCTATTTACTGAACCCTCAGCTCCTTTTCAGAGAGAATCTGAGGTGTTTTACAACCCAAAAATTGAGCAACTGTCTTGCACAGTAGATGGCAAGCCTTTTCAGTTGTATTCAGCTGGACTATTACCCGACCAACACTTTGATGAAATAAGAAAGTTATTCGCTGGAGGCAGACAGACAAGCCCCACAGCCGATCATGTGTGTAAAAAACTTCACCTTCACGATGTAAGACTCGAAGATTATCTAACAGACAAATATGGACTATGGCTGGATTTTAGATCAACGTATGACAACAGACTGCACGGAAGTGGAAGAAGGGTAGGGTCAGATGGCATACTCATACAGATTAATAAGGAAGAGGAGGAGAATGGCCAGATACAAATGCACGTTTTTGTGGTTTATGACGCCCAGCTGAACATTGAAGAAAATAGACTGAAAGAAATAGCCTATTAAAACAGATGGATAGTTTGAACGTTTTGCCTAAAGACCCGCACTGTTCGCTTATTTGTGAGATTACTGGGTGTGGGAAAACTGTCTTTGTACTTGATTTGTTACAGTCTACAGATTTCATTACGAGTACATTGTTATATTCTGCACAACCATTAAGCACAACAAGTCTTACAAAGAAAGGCAGTTTGTTTGGACAGACGAGAATATATTTTCAGTTGATCCTACTGACAAGCTAAGCGACTGTTTAGAACATTACTATAGGCTATTTGAGGGAACCGAAACGCTGTTTATTATTGATGACTGTTCAGCCGAACAAGACATTGTAAAAAAAAAAGGACTCTGTCTAAGCTAGCCTTTAGCGGAAGACACGCATTAGTTTGTTTGGCTCTTAACTCAAAAATACAATGCTGTCTTAAAAGACTTTAGATCGCAGTTAAAATCAGTCATCTTATTCTATACTAAGGACCGGGACAGTTTTGAAGAATGTTTAAGTGAAAACTGTATAATCAGGGACAGGGATGAACTAAAAAAAATAAAAGAGCAGCTAGAAAAATCTAAGCACGCTAAACTATGCTTACGGACTGCCCCGCCAGTTCAATACGTTTGCTTATAATAAATTGTTTACTATAGATTATTTACTATAGATTATTTATTACAGATTGTTTACTATAAATTGTTTAAATAATAAATTGTTTATATTTAAAAAGAATGTCTCGAGGACCTGAATCAAAAGCAGAGTTAGCTCCTAAATGCGTTGCAGTAGAGATAAAAGATCTAGCAGATACAACTGACTTTGATCTGATAGGAGTGGCAGGAAATGTTTATGGATTTGAATACACCGACGATGGTGTTTACAAACGAATAGAAATTGAAGATAAAAAACGACAGCAATATCCTACCCTGGAAGAGATAAGAAATCTAAGGGCAAACGATTTTGGCAAACACGAATACAAACTTCATAAACGAGAGAATGCCTGGGCGTTGCTTCTGACATTAACTGGGATTTAAAGTTTGAACTACGAAGCCCCCATGTATACTTTGATAAGAAATACATTTTAGAAAAGCTTTGAATGAAGGACGCCTTCTTGCTAGCCTAGCCCCTGGATTACAACAGAAAAAGCAGATTGAAATAACCAGGCAGGGCTCTGTATATATGCTGCGGAGAAAAAGTCCTTAGCTGAAGTGGGGGGCGACACCGTCGGCTTAGAGTTTAACCCAAAACTAGAATCACTGCCTAGAAAAATGACGATGCTTTTTCGCTTATTTATCACTCCAAGGGAGTCTGATCCTAGTTTGCCAGAGCATACGTTAATCAGAGGTGTACAAATAAAGTCTGAAAACTTGGACGGGCCTCTTAGGCTTGTTATTGCTATTACTAAAAACGGGGATGAAATAAACACTTCTGTATCATCTGACAAAGTCACTGTGATGGTTGACAAAGACAAAACTAACAGTACTCGATTTTATTTTCATTAAGTATGTTGATTTTATTGCGTTTTACTCTGTTGATGAAGTGCTGCCCAGAAGGGTTAATAAGAAAATATGTACAAGATTAATCTTAATTAAAAATTAATCTTAATTAAAAAATGGATGATCAGGCTCAAAAGTTTAGGTTAGAGCAAATAACTGAACTTCAAGAAGAAATAGAAAGTGACTTGAATAAGTATAGGGTTACTAGAAAGAAATATGCTAAAGTTTTAAATACTCTTTCTTATATAATCACCGGCTCATCAGCTGTAGCGAGCGTAAGTGCTGGGTCTAGCGTTGCCCTTTTAGCTACTGGGGCTGGAGCACCAGCCTCTTTAGCGTTAGGGAGCCTTGGTTTGGGTTTAGGTGCTATGTCTATGATTGTGAGTGCTGTTTAAAAAAAATTAAACGCCTAAAACTACAAAAGCACACTGCCATTGTAGCCCTAGCATCAGCAAAACTTTGTTCATTAAGACTGAGAATAAGCAAAGCATTGCAGGATGAAAACATTACAGCTGAAGAATTTGAGCATCTTATGGCTGATGGTGAGGATTACAGGCGACAAAAAACTGAACTTCAAAAGGAGTGGAGAAAGACTTTTACTTCGCAACAGGTAGACACTGAGACAATCAAACAGAACATTGAAAAGCAAGTAAACAATCAGTTAAACCCAAAAATAGACTAAAAATAAGATGTGAACTAAAATAAATAAATCATAAGTTTAACAAAAAAAATAAATAAATCATAAGTTTAACAAAAAAATAAATATATATATTTTTTTTTAAACTAATCGGCACCGTATTTGGTGGGACAACTTGCAACTCTTCGCGAACAAACGATCTTTTAGGGGCAGGCTTTTTAGACGCAGAAGAAAGAGTCTCTCTTAAATAATACACGGGAGGGGTTGTTTTCATAATTCTTTCAACTTCATATACGTCTACGCTCCATATGGGGTCTGTGGCTCTAATTCTAACATCGCCTTCTGACTCTCCGGGCGCATACAAGTATCTTACTTTTAGTCCGAACGGCAAGAGTTTTTGATTACCTTGGATGTCTTCAGTAATGCTAATTTTTTTTAATTTGATCGCGTTCACTGGCTTAAGACCCGTTGCTTTAAATTCTTCATTGTTCATGGCGCGTAAGACTGCTGGCAATCTCCTGACCCATTCTGTGTTGCGTGTTCTGTCCATAAGGTCTCTATGATATTGATAGATAAACAGGCGCTCAGCTAGATTTTTATTAAAGTTTTCTACTAGAGCCTGGGAGCGATGGTTGCCTGGAATTCCTCTCTTAACTGTAACCGATGTCTTAAAAACAACTGGTTTACAGCTCCTTTAAACTCTTTCCCATCAAACCTGAATCGGCCTAGGATACTTTAATGGACCTCGCATGTATATTTGCTGTAAAGCCACAGCCACAGCAGTTGAGCTTTTATCCGTTAAAGGCTCAGCGTCTTTATACCTTGAAGCCATGTCAACAACCGTAAGAGCATACTTAAACTTTTTTTCTTCTAACTTTGTCATGTGGAAGGTACAAGTCCATCTGGTGGGTGTCATTAGGAACTGAGTTAACAAATCGAGGTCTTATTATTCTTTTTGGGGCAGGCAGATATATTTGCCAGATCGCTTGTTTTGAAAGCCAGTCTTTTGCTTCTGATTCAGACACCCTAGCAGCTTTACTCAGTTTATCAATAGCAGCCTTTCCTTTCCAATACCCCCCAGGAGAATAATATATTTTTGTACTTCGTATCGTCCATAAGAGACTGTTTTTATTACATTTTAACTATGTTTTTAGATTGAATATGCAAAAAAGAAAGACTGCTCCCATGGCACCTATAATAAAGCCTATTTCTACCATTTTCTGATCCTCAGATGGTTCATAAAAGTCAGACAGTTCTGGCGGTGACGTTGTTAGAAACTTCTTTCCTGTCACTAAGTAATATTCATTCATTGCATCATCAACGTCTGTAAATGTATGCTCGCATGTCCCTGTTCTTTTAAAACTTTTTATTAATAAAGTCTAAGTGAGCAAATTCTCCTTTTCTCGTAAGGTCTCTTGCCTTAGCTAAATCTTCCATTGCTTTGTTATGGCGTTCTCTTTCTTCATCAGACCGCAATTTACTAAACATATAATTGCTGCCAGAGAAAGCCAATGCATTAACAATAGCCCCACCCACCATCAGAACTATTCCAGAATCTTTTTATAAATGAATGAATCTTTTTTTTAAATCAATATTTTTTAGAATGAATATTTTTTATAAATCAATCTGCCTAAATGCATTAATCTTTCTATGCATTGATGTTTTCTGGGATAATCCCCTGTGCAACAAGAAAGTCTTTTGAGGCAATCCCCGCCGTTATTACAGCTATAACCTTAACAACATCCTCAATGTCTAACCTTCCTAGATCAGCCGGCCTCATTTTAAACATGTTTTTGCTAACATGCTATATCCTATACTAAGGCCGCGATTACAGCGAGTGGTAAATCGTTATTGATGATCTTTGCAGTGCTATATTTTTTTATTAACTAAAAAAAATAATTAAAATAATAATATGAAAGACTGTCTATGTGCTTTTTAATCAGATAATCTTTTGTTGCCAGAGCTAAAAATAAGGTTGTAACTAGTTTCGGCGAATCTTCTATCTTTCCTATGTTGGGCGGTTTTATTCTTAAACATTTTGCTGGGGTTTTGAATAAACTATAACACCGGCAATGGGCCTGCATAATTAACCAGTGTTATACTCATGGTTTTATTTTTTATTTATTTAATTTTTAGATTTAAAAATGAGGGGCCAAACACAGCGAATCTGATCTAATGATTTTAGTAGAAAATTGTAATGAAACTATTTGACGAAACGATGAAAGTGTTAAACATTGATTTTAGTAAATCTGGGTTTGAGAATGATGTAAAACAATTTAATCAAAAATCATAGTGAACTATTTGACAAAGCAATCAAAGAGTTAAACATTGACTGTAGTGATTCGGAAAAAAGCTAAAGTATTAGAGGCGTTCTTGTAAGATTAGGGTGTCTTGAAGTATTGCAACGCTTGGGTGAAGAATAAAAGCGCGTTTACTTACTTTTACTTACATTTATTTTTTTTAATTTACGTAAATATTGTGGGTTAAAAATGAACCCACAAGTAAATCGAGGTTGGAAAACTATATACGTGGGAGGAGATATTTGGGCGGCAATGAACAATTAAGCGATACGTTTAGTGAAGTAGACATAGACACGGTCATAGACATGGACTTATTAAACCCTATAAACGTTCAGAAAAGTGTAACACATGCTATTTCTAAATTCCAGGGTCTCTTCAAATTAACCCGCCAGTAAAAAGTCATGTTGGTTGTTCTAATTAATTATATACCCCACGATGATAGTAGGGATGCAAGTCTGGATTTCAACTATACAGAAAAAAGTGATCAGCTATCACGACTTTACACCTGACTGGGCGATTACATGCTTAACACAGTTTAACAATGCGATTGAAGAAGCGAAACAGCGCGGCTCCGGTTGGTCTGAAGGAACAGTCCTCAAAATCAAATTAAAACAAAAGTTCTATGATATAGTCGGCAATTCTTACATCCTTCTCCGAGAGAGTTAGTTTTAAACGGGCAGTCCTAAACATACATAATTTCAGACAACTTATGTTTCATGTGGTGTGTTTTGGCGCACTTACATCCTGTTAAAAAGCACCCAGAGTGAGTTTCCAATTACAGGCAGTATATAAATGAGCTAAAATTTAATAACATAGACTTTCCAGTGAGCATAGAAAGTATATCTCAGTTTGAAGAGCAAAACAAACCAATAACCGTAAGCGTATACACATGGTCTGTAGTAGACAATCTAGTCCCTCTAAGGATCTCTCCCAATGCTCCCCCTTTAGGCGAATCACTTGACAATCATGTAGACTTGATTCTGTTTGCAGACGGTTCCAAGAGTCACTATGTAATAATTAGAACAATGAGCAGACTTCGGCGTATACCACAAAGGATCCTGCTAAACAGGGGCTTTGTAGAAGGTGTTTGGTTAGAATTCCATCTATACAGGCAGCTGACAAACATAAGAAACATTGTAAAAGTTTTGAAGACTGTAAAAACCGAAATTATTGCGCCCCCGCCCGGGTCTAAAGTCAGGTTTAAGAATGTACGAAAAATGCAAATGAGCCCATACGTAGTCTATGCTGACTTTGAAGCGATTTTGCCACAGTACTACGGCCCTCAAGAACGGACACAACAAAAAAACAACCTTATTATTCGTCATCAGATCTGTTCTTATGCATTTGTTGCTGTTAGGTAGATGGTGGACACACACAGCCGGAGATTTACAGAGGCCCCAACGCAGCCGGTCGATTTTTGGAGCAGATGAAACATCTTCGCAATCAACTCTCCAATCGGCTGAACCTTTCAGCTTAAGATGACTCCCGAGGAACCGAAGGCGCTACGAATCATCCACCCACTGCTGGATATGCAAACAGAGAATTATCAGGCGATGCTGTAAGGGACATGATCACATTACTGGAAAATTCAGAGGGGGCAGCGCATAATAGCTGCAATCTTCAACTTAAGGTTGACCCCAAGACATGGAAACTGCCAATCTTCTTTCATAACTTACGAGGCTACGATTCTCACTTTATTATGCAAGCAGTGACTTCTAAATATAAGAGGGTTAGCTGTATTGCACAGTTTCAGAAAAGTACATGACCTTTACTCTTGACTGTTTATCCTTCTATGACTCTGCCCGCATCCGATGGGGAGTTTAGATAAACTAGCAGAATCTCTACAAGACTGTCCAATCACTAAAAAATTATTTCGACCCATCTTTGTCCGTAAAAGGCGTCTATCCCTACGAATACATGGACTCTTGGGACAAGTTTGACGAGCCGGCGCTGCCACTTAAGGAAGACTTTTACAGCGTCTTAGAAAGAAAGGACATATCTGACGCCGACTATGAATACGCCCAGAAAGCCTGGACAGAATTGCACTGCAAGACGATGGGCGATTATCACGATCAATATTTATTGGCCGACGTGTGTTTATTAGCCGACGTCTTTCAGAATTACAGATCCAATTGCATGAAACACTACGGCCTGGATTCGTCACAGTACATCTCTTCCCGGGGTTGTCTTGGGATGCATTCTTGAAGTATCAAAACGTCGAGATTGACTTAATATTGATCTGGATACACTTCAGATGATTGAGGGCGGGCTGAGAGGAGGCATTAGCATGGCTGTCATCCTTACCGCAGAGCCAAAACAAGTATTTAGACCGATTATGATCCAACTAAACCCATCCAAACTATCTGATGTACTTAGATGCCAACAATCTATATGGGTGGGCCATGGAGCCAGGGCACTGCCACTAAGAAACTTTGAAATGATAAAAGGGGCCTCATGAGGTTACTGCCGTGTTGAGTATGCTATCACAGCTTACGCCCGATAATCCAATAGGACTAATCTTAGAGGTAGACTTAGATTATCCCCGCCAGAGTTGGCATGGACCTTCATAACGATTTCCCCTTAGCCGCAGAAAGATTAAAGATGAGTCCCACAGAACCGCCTAAACTCGTGCCTAACCTCTTTAACAAAACTAAATATGTCTGTCATTATCGGCTGTTACAGTTTTACCCAAGACACGGGTTGAAACTTACCGCCGTTCACGAATAATTACCTATGACCAAGGGCCTTTCATGAGGCCATACATCATGAAGAAACACCGATCTTAGAACTAAGGCCACTGATGCCTCAGAAAAAGACTTTTTTTAAGTTGATGAACAAACAGTTGTTTTGGCAAAACCATGGAGAAACGTACACAATCGTAAAGATGTAAGATTAGTTACAAACAAAAAACAAGCAATTAAGCTGACCTCTAAACCTAACTATCAAGACTTTAGAATATTTAGCGACAGCCTGGTTGGCATTATGATGAAGAAACCGAGTGTGAAGGTGGACAAGCCGGTGTTTATCGGTTTCGCCGTGCTAGAGTTGTCAAGTTATTAATGCTTGAATTTCTATACGACTACTTTAAGCCGCTGTACCCAGAATCAAATGTCCTTTACACAGACACTGTAGTTTTATTATGGACATTCCAACTGAAGACTTTTACAAAGACATGGAAATAGAGGTAGCCAAAGGAGCTGATGGGTGGTACGACACATGCGACTATCCAAAAATTCCTTTACCTCAAAACCTGAAAAGAAATTTTTGGAAAGATGAAGGTAATTTTGGGCAGTGATACAAGAATATGTTGGTTGGGCAAAAAAGTATTGCGTTGCTACCCAGACTTCTGTAACAAAGGGGAAACCAAGGGGGTGATAAAGAAGGGGTTTAAAAAAAAAAAAAAAGTCACAACAAAAAAAGCAGGTCTTTTGAAAGCGAAGTATTTTATCAACAAATGTTTAAAATGCCCCCCTTTCTTTCATCAAGTAAAAAAAACCCCCGGTTAATAAGAAGTCACTGTTTCTAACAAAAAAAAAGCGGGAAAAATTTGTCAGCCCCCATTTTCTCGCCCATAGGCCCCCCCGGGAACTGATTGTCCGACTTAACTTAAGATTTAAAAAGTACTTAAAAATTTAAAAAACTTAACTTTTTTAAAATTTAAATTAAGATCTTAACTAGTACTTTAAAATTTAAAATCTTAAATAGTCTTAAAAATGACCCCCCACTTAACTTGCAAATTAATTGTTTAACTGACTTAACCGACTTGTTGTACTTACCCCCTTTTTTAACACATTTAAAAAAAACTAATTTTTTTAAAAATGGGTTCAGCAGGAGGTTGTATTTTTTTGCAGAAGCTTGGGGTTTTTTACTGTTTTTGTGGGAATTTGTGACTTTGTTTAAGTTGGCTTGGCGTTGTATGTCAAAAAAAACCCCCCCCAAAAAACAATACTCCCCAGTACATAATAATCCCTTTTTTGGGTTTGGGGTTGTGTTGTTGTTGGCGGCGGGGGGCGGTGCTGGTGCTGTTGTATTACTATCTAATAATTTTTGTTTTGCTGCTTGGTTTGTTTTTTTCAGTCTGTTCCATTCAGCGGGGTTTTCGGCCGGCCCCAAAACCCCCCGAAATTTTTTGCTTTAGTAACACTACTAAAACCCGGGGGGCCAAACTCGTTGCGGATTCACTTTTTTGGGGATCCCCCTGTAAATTCATTGGGGAAAATTTTTACTTGGGGGGTTTTTTTTTTTTTTTTCTTCTGTGGGACATTTTCTCCTGCTCGCTCATTTTTTTTGTTGTTTTAAAAAATTTTTATGTTTTTAAAAATTTTAAAGATTGAAATTTAAATTTTTTCCCAAAAATAAAAGGGAAAAACAACGTCCCAAATCTATAATACATGTCACATGAAAGGGGGATTCTGGGGGTTTGGGTTTAAAAAAGGATCTTGTGTTAAGTCATTTTAAATCTTTTTTTTTAATTTAATCGGCGCTATCTTCCCTTTTCCAAAAATTAGAAAATTTAAACTAATCATTGTCTGTCCACCTTTAAAAAAACCCTTTTTTTTTATAACTGTGTTTTTGTACCTGGCTTTTAAAACTTCTAAAAGTCTGTTTTAGCAATTGCTAAAACTTTTCCCCAAAACTTTTTTTTAACGCCTAAATACTGCCTGGTTTTCCCCCCACGCAGCCGCGAGTATAATCTTTCTTTTTGGGGGGTTTCTGCCTCCCCCCCCTTTTTAAAAAGCTCTTCCAATCCTTTTTTAAAAAAAAAAAAAAAAAATTTAAATTTTTAAATTCAGTGTTATTTATTATTCCTGGTCTTTTATTTAAAATTTTAAAAAAAAGTTTAGGTTTAAAGGTAAAAATTTTCCCCCTTCAGGGTCAGTAAAAACCGTCAGTTTTAAAAATTTTTGGAGCTTTTTGATAAATTTTTTAAAAAAGCAAACAATTTTTTAACTGGAGGGGGGCCCGGGTTTGGGGGGGGTTTACTGATGGGTTCCTTACGTTTCTGGGATATCTACACCCCTAAAAAATTTTTCCCTAATTAATTCTTCAAACTCTTCTCTATAAACCCCCCCAAAACCCCTTTTCCCGAAAAACCCCCAAAAACTCTAAATATATCAAAAAACTCTGAAATTTTTCCCCCGGGTTTTTTTTTAAAACCCCGATTTAAACACCTTTTTAAAAAAAAATTTAAAACAAGCCATTTTGTTTGGCAAAAAAACAGAAGAGAGAAAGGGTAAATTTTGTTTTGGGGTTTGGGAGTAAATGGGTCAAACGCCCCCATGTGATCGTTTTTACCTACAAAGTGGGGGGGAAAAAATAGGTAAAAAAGACCCTATGTGATCGCTTGACCTCAAAGTGGTCCCCGGGAAATAGGTCAAACGACCCTATGTATCACTTGCGAGTTGATTGAGGTGCTTTGTTTTTTTAAAAGGGGAAAAAGTAAGTTTCATACTCTATATCCCCCCCTTTTTTTTTTCACCCATTTTTTGTTTTGCACGTAAGCCCCCCTTTTTTTAAAAAAAGATTACGTCAATTTTTTGGGGGTTTTTTTTTGTTAAAATTTTTTTTTTTAAAAAAAAGGGGGTTTTTTTTTTGGCAAAAAGTAAAATGAATGGACGAGATTTGTTTTTTTAAAAAAAGGGGGGGTTTTTTTTTCAAAAAAAGATGGGTGGGATTTTTGTATAGAAACTTACATTCTCTCCCGGGGGGGTTTTTTTTTTCACGGGTAGGGTGGGTTTTAGTTTTGCACACACTGAGGTACTGAACAAATAGCACAGGGTGATAGTTTTTTTTGTGTAGGGTGGGCAGTTTTTTCACACTTAAAGGGGGGGGGGGAAAAAAAACCCCCCCAGGGTGATTTCACGTGTTGGATGGGTCAGTTTTGCACCCCCCTGCAAGTATGAACAAATAACACGGGCGATTTTTTTTCACGTGTTGGAGGGGGCAATTTTGCCACCCCTGCAAAAAAATGAACAAATAACAGGGTGATTTTTTTTTTTCACGGGTGGAGGGGCAGACTTTACACACTGACGTACTGAACAAATAAACACGGGGGTTATTTTTTTCACGTGCCCGGATGGATCAGTTTTGCCACACTGACTGTACTGACCCCAAAAAAAAATGGTGATTGTTTATAAAAAGTAGGGGGGGGGCAGTTTTGCAAAAAATGACTGTACTGAACAAAAAAACACAGGGTGATTAGTTCATCAAGTGCAGGGGGTGGGGTCAGTTTTGAAAACAAAAAACTGTACTGACCCCAAAAAAAAGGTGATTGGTTTTCAAGTGGAGGACTCTTTTGACAAGGGGGGAAAACCCCCCAAACTAAGATGAGTAAAACCCCAAAAACACAAGATGGGACATTTCACCCCTTTCTTTAGCCTCTGGCGCAAAAAATTTTTCCCCCCATCGTTCGCGGTGGGGGGGGGGTTCTTGTTTTTTTATGTCTTGTCACCCCAAAAAAAGGGGGCAGTGTATTAATCACTGAAGAATTTTTTGGGTGTAGCGCTCCCCCCCCCCAAAAAAAACATATGACTCCAGTTAACCGCTTATCTTGCGCGAATATGAAAAAAATAAGTTATTGCTCGTTCTTCGTTTTCATTGTCCGAAAGGGGTTTTTCCCGGGGCCCCCAAAAAAACCCCTTGGGGGGTCGAAACGCAAAGTGTTTTTCTTTTAATTTGTTTGGCCCTTTCCCCTTTTGGGGGGCTCCCCTAAGGGAAAAAAATTTTGAACAAGGGGGTTTTAAGGGGGAAAAAAGTGGTGGCGGTGCTACCATTTTTGGGTGCGAATAAAAGATAAAGGAGTACGAAAAAAATCCTTTCACTATCATGTTCCCCCCTTTTTTTTTCCTCCTTTCCCCCCCTCCCCCCCCCCCCCCCCCCTTTTTTTTTGGGCCTTCAGCCCTTTTTTCCCTTAAAAAGCTGTAAAGCGAAGGGGCTCATTTGGGGGGGGACTTTATTAATTTTTTTCTCATGAATGGTACTATTTTCCGGCCACATCGAAACGTTTTTTTGGAATTTTTGGGTGCGAAATTCGCAGAAACAAAAATTTTTTTTTGGGGCAGTTAAAAAAAAGAAAAAAAAAAAATCTAAATTTTAAAATTTTGAGGATTAAGTATTTTTATAACTGATCAATCACCCCCCCTCCCATCCTTCGTTTTTTTAAAAAAAATGAAGGGGGGGCCCGGGGGTTTAAGGGAATGCTGCTT
>CM065725.1:5876358-5894610 GCA_033310375.1 Conus canariensis | reverse complement strand
AAAACAAGCAATTAAGCTGACCTCTAAACCTAACTATCAAGACTTTAGAATATTTAGCGACAGCCTGGTTGGCATTATGATGAAGAAACCGAGTGTGAAGGTGGACAAGCCGGTGTTTATCGGATTCGCCGTGCTAGAGTTGTCAAAGTTATTAATGCTTGAATTTCTATACGACTACTTTAAGCCGCTGTACCCAGAATCAAATGTCCTTTACACAGACACTGATAGTTTTATTATGGACATTCCAACTGAAGACTTTTACAAAGACATGGAAATAGAGGTAGCCAAAGGAGCTGATGGGTGGTACGACACATGCGACTATCCAAAAGATTCGCCTTTACACTCAACCGTGAACAAGAAAGTGATTGGAAAGATGAAGGATGAATTTAATGGGACAGTGATACAAGAATATGTTGGCTTACGGGCAAAGATGTATAGCGTTGCTACCCAGACTTCTGTAACAAAGAAAGCTAAGGGCATAGATAAAGAAGTTGTAAAAAAGAAATAAGTCACAACAACTACAAGCAGGCTCTCTTTGAACGCGAAGTATTTTATCACACAAATGTTAATCTGCGCTCTACTCTTCATCAAGTAAACACAACTGCTGTTAATAAGAAGTCACTAGTTTCTAACAATAACAAGCGAACTTACGTCAGCCCCGAGTTTTCATACGCTATAGGCCCCCGGAGAACTGACTTGTCCGACTTAACTTAAGATCTTAACTAGTACTTAACTTAAGATCTTAACTAGTACTTAACTTAAGATCTTAACTAGTACTTAACTTAAGATCTTAACTAGTACTTAACATGACCTGCACTTAACTTGCACTTAACTTGTTATAACTGACTTAACCAGTACTTAGCTTGTACTTAGCCAGTACTTAACACATTTAAAAAAACTAATTTATTAAAAATGGGTCTACAGCAGGAGGTTGTACTTTTTTTGCAGAAGCTGGTTCTTTTACTGTTTTTGTGGGAATTTGTGACTTTGTTGCTAAGTATGGCTTTAGGCGCTTGTATGTCAAAAACCCTCCACCAACAACAATACTCCCCAGTACATAATAATACATCTTATAGTTTGATTGTGTTGTTGTTGGCGGCGGCGGCGGTGCTGGTGCTGTTGTATTACTATCTAATAATTTTTGTTTTGCTGCTTGGTTTGCTTTTTGCAGTCTGTTCCATTCAGCTAGTTTACGGCCGGCCTCAACACGCCCAGCAATTTTAGCTTTAGTAACACTACTCACCTGCGGGACACTCAGTTGCGGATTCACTTGTGGGGCACTCGCCTGTAAATTCACTTGTGGAGAATTCACTTGTGGGGCATTCTGCTTCTGTGGGACATTCTTCTCCTGCTCGCTCATTTTTTTTAGTCTGATTAAAATTAATATGATTAAAATTAATGATTGAAAGTAATTAATCCCATGATGAACGGGCATAACAACGTCCCAAATCTATAATACATGTCACATGCAAGAGATTCTAGGGACTTGGTTAAAACCGGATCTTGTGTTAAGTCATTTTAAATCTTCTTCTGAATCAATCGGCGCTATCTTGCCTACTAACTTAGCATATAAACTAATCATTGTCTGTCCCACCGATCTAACCATTTTTGATCATAACTGTGCTTCGTACCTGGCGTAATACTTCTCAACGTCTGATGTAGACAATTGCTGAATCTGTTCAATACTTAGTTCAACGCCTAAATACTGCCTGGTTTTCCCACACGCAGCCAGCGAGTATAATCTTTCTTTATGAGAGGTCTGCTGCCTCCTCACACTTTAATAGCTCGTCGCAATCCATTTTTAAAAGCAATAAAAAAAATAATTGTAAATTCAGCTGTTATTTATTATTCATGGTCTTTTACTAATCTTAAAAACTGTTTAGGTTTAAAGGTAACAGTTACTCCTTCAGGGTCAGTAGAAGCAGTCAGATTAAAATCTTCAGGAGCTATTTGATCAATTAAAATAGCAAACAACTTTATAACTGGATGGGGCCAAGAATGCGGTAGTTTACTGATGGCGTTCCTTACGCTTTCTCGCATATCTACGCGCTCAAAAAGCTCCGTAATTAATTCTTCAAACTCTTCTCTATCAACCCCCCAGCTCCTTTCCTGCAACTCCCAATCTCTAAATATATCAATAAGCTCTGCAACTACTCCGGGCTTCATTTTTTAAACCAGATTATAAACACCAATTTAAAAAAATTAAGCAAGCCATTCTTGTTTGCGCAAGAATCAGAAGAGAGAAAGGGTAAATAGTGATTCTGTTGGTAGTAAACTGGGTCAAACGACCCTATGTGATCGCTTGACCTACAAAGTGGTGCGGTAAACTAGGTCAAACGACCCTATGTGATCGCTTGACCTACAAAGTGGTGCGGTAAACTAGGTCAAACGACCCTATGTGATCACTTGACCGAGTTGATTGAGGTGCTTTGCTTAGCTAGGAGAGAATGTAAGTTTCTATACTCTATATCACCCATTTTTTGTTCACCCATTTTTTGTTTTGCACGTAAGCCCCCCATTTTAAAATAACGATTACGTCAATTTTGGAGGTTTTTGCATGTTAATTTTGATTGTAAAAAAGGTGTCAATTTTGGCAAAAAGTAGCATGAGATGGACGAGATTTGTTTGTGAAAAGGGGGGTTTTCGTGCAAAATAAGATGGGTGGGATAGAGTATAGAAACTTACATTCTCTCCAGGGTGATTAGTTTATCACGTGTAGGATGGGTCAGTTTTGCACACACTGCAGGTACTGAACAAATAGCACAGGGTGACTAGTTTATCACGTGTAGGATGGGCCAGTTTTGCACACTGCAGGTACTGAACAAACACCACAGGGTGATTATCACGTGTAGGATGGGTCAGTTTTGCACACACTGCAAGTACTGAACAAATAACACAGGGCGATTGTTTATCACGTGTAGGATGGGTCAATTTTGCACACACTGCAAGTACTGAACAAATAACAGGGTGATTAGTTTATCACGTGGTGGATGGGTCAGACTTGCACACACTGACTGTACTGAACAAATAGCACAGGGTGATTAGTTCATCACGTGCAGGATGGATCAGTTTTGCACACACTGACTGTACTGACCAAATAACACATGGTGATTGTTTATCACGTGTAGGATGGGTCAGTTTTGCACACACTGACTGTACTGAACAAATAGCACAGGGTGATTAGTTCATCACGTGCAGGATGGGTCAGTTTTGCACACACTGACTGTACTGACCAAACACAAGGTGATTGGTTTATCACGTGGAGGACTCTTTCTGACAAAGCGGAACCAGCATTCTAAGATGAGTAGACCAAGAGCACAAGATGGGACATTTCCACCTCTACTATAGCCTCTGAGCGCTAATCTCGCTCGCATCGTTCGCGGTGGACTGGGAGTTCTTGTTATGTTACTGTCTTGTCACCAAAATGAGGACAGTGTATTAATCACTGAAGAATTCAGAGCTGTAGCGCTCCGCCCCGCAAGACAGACATATGACTCCAGTTAACGCTTATCTTGCGCCGAATATGAGAAAATAAGTTATTGCTCGTTCTTCGTTTTCATTGTCCTGAATGTCGTTTATCTGGCCTGAAGAAGACCTTGGAGATCGAAACGCATCGTGTTCTCTTTTAATTTGTTTGTCCTTGCCTTTGGCGGACTCACTAAGAACCATTTTTAGAACACGTGACTTCCAGTCAAGCCAGTGGTGGCGGTGCTATCCATCAGGCATGCGAATAAACGATAAAGGAGTACGACAAAAAATCCTTACACTATCATGTCCCTATCATACTCCTCCTTCCCGAATCCCCCCCCCCCCCCCCTCCCCTTGATTATGGGCCTTCAGCCCACTTGACCTTACACGCTGTAACAGCAGAAGAGCTCATTTGCAGGCACTTGATTAATTATGTCTCATGAATGGTACTATTTTCCGGCCACATCGAAACGTTGTTAAGGAATGCGGATGCGAAATTCAGCAGATCAATGTTTTCTTGGTGCAGTTAAAATAAGAAAAAAAAACATCTAAATAAATCCTGAGGATTAAGTATAGGATAACTGATCAATCACAGCATCTATCCTTCGTTTTAATAACATGAAGCAGCCGACTTCAAGGCAATGCTGCTTGCTTTGCTTTGCCCGGCGTGGAATGTACAGGGGTGTATTGATGCGAGTCCTTCTGCACCAACAGTTTCTATGGACCAGGAAAGCTCAGGGTGAACAAGAAAGATAATCATAGACCCCCCCCCCCCCCCCCCCTTTTCTCTTTGACCATCCTCTCTCTCCCCATTCCTCACGTGCACTTCAATCAGTGCAGTCTCTGACCGATTCCATTTGGCCTGCAACGCAAAGGCGGTAGGCAGCCTCAAAATGCCAAATCTGGCCCATCATGTCCGCTCACTGGACATCGACAAACGTGCATCTCCTTCAATCCATACGTATCACGTGGCCTGACTGAAGTATGACGAGTTTGAATGGAAAGCTTGTCCGCTCGTCAACAAAAAAACTCCTATGCCACCCACTTAGCTTCCTCCCTCCCCCTCCCTCCCCAGAAGTTTCACTCGCATTTCAAATTAGCAAGGTTAATTCGGTATACAACACCTTTTCGTGTTTTTCGTTTTCACTGTCCAACAGAAGATAAGTGGTTTCTCGTTCTTCGTTTTCACTGTCCTAAATATTTGTTTTCGCCTGAAGAAGACCCAAGAGGTCGAAATGCATTGTGTCTAGTCCTGTACTCTGCGTCCTTGGCGGTATTTACCTCCTCTCTTTCTAAATTCCACCTTTTCGTGTGTTAAGGGATGGGTATTTCAGCGGGGAGAATTATTCCGGCGCAAAGAGTATATGCCGATGGGCACTTAGACTACTTTCGAAAATAAATCTTTTTCTGTTCGTTTTCTTCTTTGGCGTAGAGTATACATTTCGTGTGCTGTGCTGGGAAAGGTACCAGATAAACAATCCTACTGCCGCATGGTTTTTTTCCCTCCTTTTCAATTCATTTATTTCTCGCACAACATGCAAGAAAGTGTGGTGCCTGAAAAGTTGTCGCGCGTGTGTAAGCACACACTGTGGGTGGCTTACCTTAATCAGTAGCTGACAATATCCAAGCTGAAAGCAAAAGGAGGGATCAGCTGATCACGATCTGAAACACACCACAAACACCTGATGAGCTGTGTGTTGACAAGTTCTTTTCCCCACCACCACCACTATTGTAAATGCCTTTTCAGTGGTTTGACAGGAGACGGGAAGAGAGAGAGAGAGAGAGAGAGAGAGAGAGAGAGAGAGAGAGAGAGAGAGAGAGAGAGAGCGGGGGGAGGATGGGTAGAGGGGCTGCGGCGGTCTTGGGTAAAGGTAGATAAAGACCCCATCCCCACAGAAAAGACTCCCGGGGAGAAGCGTTTAAAAGAATTTTCAAAAAAAAAAAAAAAAAAAGAAAACCGGACAGAAGAGGACAGGACGACAGACTGGCGCGTCAGACCATCTAACAAAAACCAGTCCGTGACTGTCCGAATAATCCATACAATATTAAAACCAGGCGTACAGCCCACAGAGGGATCCACCGTCCCACGCACCTTGTCCTTGAGAGAGAGAGAGAGAGAGAGAGAGAGAGAGAGAGAGAGAGAGAGAGAGAGAGAGAGAGAGAAAGAGAGAGAGAGAGAGAGCACCCAGAAACGTTTATTCGATCAAGGATTGAGATTTTAGGCAGAGCCTATTCTTCCAATCTGTCCTTGCTAAGCTAAATTATGCAACGAGATTTTGAGTGAGAGAGAGAGAGAGAGAGAGAGAGGAGAGAGAGAGAGAGGAGAGAGAGAGAGTTGTGGGAAAGATTTTTTTGATTAGCAGTAATTTCCTGCAGTCAAAATAAGCTTGAATCATATCTACTTATCATGCCACTCTCCACTCCGGCTGAAATGGCTGCCACTTCTCCACGGCTCTTTTCAGTGCGCTTTTCATATGTGTGTGTGTGTGTGTGTGTGTGTGTGTGTGTGTGTGTTTATGTGAGTGAGAGTGTGTGAGTGAGTGTGTGCGCGCGCGCGCACGCACTAGCTTGTTTTCATCTCTCTCAAGCTGTGCGTGCGTGCGCGCGTGCGTGTGTGCGCGTGCGTCCGTGCATGTGCGCGCACACATGGTTTCTGTAGTGTTTTTATACACATTGTACACGCTCTCCCTCCCCAGCGCACGTCCCCACAGAAGGGCCCAATATTCCATTCCTCCTTTAGACCGTCTCTCAGTCGTTCCGTCTCTCTCTCTCTCTCTCTCTCTCTCTCTCTCTCACACACACACACACACACACACACACACACACACACACACACACACACACCCGAGAGTCGACACTTTCCCACTCATAAGCTAGACATTTCGAGTGACGAGGAACAGCGCAAGATCCACCGCAGTTCGACGACAAACCTACAGAATCACACGCACACAACACAGTTCAAAATAAAGGGGGAAAAAAAAAAAAAAACCCCTAACAACATAATGACGAAGAATAGTACATACTGCGAAACGAAATGGTGTCAAGCACACTCTCTAGCCTTCTTGACTCGATGCGCTGTCAACCTCCGCTCTGTTCAACGCGTTTACAGTCTTGGACCGGCTCCTCTTAACACTTCCCCACGTCTCTCTCACGGGCCGTTCAAATACGCTTTCAGTTCACTTGCAGTGATGCAGAACCGTTTTACAAGCTAACGTTTACTAGAGGCCCTTTTTTTCGTTTAAAAATTCAGTAGTACTTATGACTCATAACTATGCGTGTCTGTCACTCATAACTATGCGTGTCTGTCGCGCGCGTGTGTTTAAACGCGCGAGCTGATTCTGTATCGCTGACACTGAATATAAGCAGGACGTTATTAGTCGCTGTATATTTTTTTCCGGGTTGGTGACAGCCCGGAAATTGTGTGACCTGACACCCAAATCGAAACGAGAGAGAGAGAGAGAGAGAGAGAGAGAGAGAGAGAGAGAGAGAGAGACACACACACACACACACACACACACACACACACAGAGGTAGTACAACATACGCCCCAAGCACATTGTTCTTAAAGAGGCTGGTTTGTTGGTGGTTTGTTACTTTCGCTGTTTATGTTTTCCTTGCTTTGCAGAGAGAGAGAGAGAGAGAGAGAGAGAGGGAGAGGGAGAAAGAGAGAGAGAGACACACAGTACAATATACGTCCCAAGCACATTGTTCTTAAAGAGGCTGGTTTGTTGGTGGTTTGTTACTTTCGCTGTTAGTGTTTCCCTTGCATGGCAGAGAGAGAGAGAGAGAGAGAGAGAGAGAGAGAGAGAGAGAGAGAGAGAGAGAGAGTGTTGCCTTATAGTATCGCCCAGCCGACCGCAAAGGGTCATATCAGGGCTGTCACTGCGCATGGCTGGTTTCCTTGCTTTCTTTGAGGAAAACCATGTTCAAAGAGTGGTCCTAAACTCCACAGTCCCACAGTTCAACACTGCCCGGTGATGCGAGAGAGAGAGAGAGAGAGAGAGAGAGAGAGAGAGAGAGAGAGAAGAGAGACAGAGAGACAGACAGACAGACAGACAGACAGCTCTCTTGAGCTGCACAGTGGAAACTGGTCGACTGCAGGACTGCGTAGTTCAAACTAATGTCTCTTCAGAAGCCATGCTACCGTTTTCCTTTGGAACAAAAAATGAAATACCTATACCAGTCAAAACAGTACACTAGTCTACATTCGCTTACGCTTGTGAGCTCTGTGCTCAGGGGTGGTAAAATACGAAACGAGTGCGAAAGCAAATGAAAGCAATGTGGCATAGTATGAATGATGCCTGCATGCATAATTCACGATGGTCTTTGGGGAGAGGGTGGGGAGAGGGTGGGGGGAGGGTGGGGAGAGGGGAGAGTGGTCGTAACAGATGTTTACGGTCACTCACAAATGTGATCGTTTTCATTCAAGCAGGTGCAACCGAGCAGACTTACGTAATGAAAACCAAACTTTACAAACTAAAAGGGGGCAATCTAAACGGCCGCTTTACTTACAATTTAGGCTTCTACCACTGTATGACAAATTTCCCAAACAAATTTTTTGTTTTTGTTGAAATCACTTGTAGCCTACTTGACACAACTCCCAAGTGCTGAACTGTGGTGGAGAACTTGACTGTAAGCAGAGCATCGATGAATAGTCTTCCAGTGGATTTTTCGACATCGGTTCTAATAATCGCTTCTCTATCTCCGATACAATAAAAACGTCATCGCAGCCATCGGATTTGCTTTTGTATGTAACCGCTTCTCCATCTCCGATACAATAAAATGTTACCACAGCTATCGGATTCCACAGCCATCGGATTCCTTTTGTATGTTCGCAAGCGTCATTGTCATGACGCGATATTCGGCAGGGTTTTAAAGTTTTCACTGTGCGTGACCTTCAATGCAACTTTCGCTTTCGTTCTCCAGGCTTTTTGGATAATGTCACATTAACGTCACTCTTTATAACTGTATTGGATAATGTCACATTAACGTCACTTTATAACTGTACTGGATAGTCACATTAACGTCGTTCTTTATAACTGTACTGGATAGTTACATTAACGTCACTATTTATAACTGTATTACTGTTCCGCAGTAGTCACGAACTGATATTCTGGAACCGTTAGGCAGGACCGAGTAGGAATGGAACGGTGTGGAATGTCCAGTTGGCACGGAATCACATCATAGATCTGGACATCTCGGCATGTTCCGGGCAGGTTTCAAAGCTGAATCTGTATTCAAGATAATATAACCTTTTTGTGTCAGTTGCAACACCGGTCGACAGTATATCGCTTTTGCGATCCTGTTGAAATCCAAGTTAAATGTCATTTCCAGAAAAACCTATCACCATTCCACAGATCTTTAAAATCATCCCCATGAAATACTAGTCCAGACAAGCCCATGAACATTGCACAGATCTTTAAAATCCCCATGAAATACAATTCCAGACAAGCCCATGAACATTCCACAGATCTTTTACGACCGATGTCAGAGGTTGACCCGAGCTATCTTCATGGAAAGGAATCGCAAATACGAGCAAATTTCAGAGAAGAAAAAAATCAAGGCTGCCATCTTTTAGGGCAATATTCTCCATTACGCTTTCGATTGCACAGCACATACAGCTTCAAAATACAAGGCAACAACCAGCTTAAAGACCTACGGTTATCCTGCGCGCAGGCTGTAAGCCTACGACCTGCGTGGAAAGAGCAGTGCATGATGTATCTTTGGCCTCCATCTTGACTGCGCCTCCTGTTCTAAGCCTCCCTGAAGTCCAGTCAACCAGTGCACTTCACAACCGTTGCTAAAAGTAATCAGCCTCTCACCCGCCGCCCGCTCAAACTCATCGATGGAGTTGATTCGACCATGGCTGTCATGTCGTCATCAAAGAGACGATCGAAGTCCAACTGTCTCCATCGACAACTTGTGGCTGAGTGACAGACATGTGGCGTAACAGTCGTCGGAGGATCGCGCTGTCATATACTGTTACACTACCCAATTTTAACAGGGCAACACAAAAAAGGTATGAATACTGCATATTTTGAAAGCACTGACGATATCTTATGACACATGCATTACGGACATGGCACACGTTATTGCCCAGTCAGAGTTGGGCAGATTATTGTGATTTTCTTTTTAGAAAAAAAAGTATTTTCAGAAGTATTTTTAGTGGAGTGTCTAGGTTCTAACATGTGAAGGACAGAGGTAAGAGAAAATGACCAGACAGTAGGTCTGACATTCTCAGTGATCTCTGTTGGCTTTTAATATAGTCTAGTATCATAGATGTTGAACAGGCATTCAAATAATCACTGAACTGAACGGATCGCGCTTACCCGGATCCCAGGGCTCTTCAGTGGAACTCTATTTCTGCTCTCGTCTGTCATGGCTTGACGGGTCAACCCTGCCTCTCCTTTCCACTACATGCTCTGTTTATCGAGCACTACATCCGCTTTCACAGTGAAAAAAAAGGCCATGAGGACAATCTGCAGTCATTTTGAGCAGTGCCTTACACACACACACACGTGTGTGTGTGTGTGTGTGTGTGTGTGTGTGTGTGTGTGTGTGTGTGTGTGTGTGAGAGAGAGAGAGAGAGAGAGAGAGCGCGTGCCTCTGTGTGTGTGTGTGTGTGTGTGTGTGTGTGTGTGTGTGTGTGTGTGTGTGTGTGTGTGTGTGTGCGCGCGCGCGCGCGCGCGCGTGCGCGTGTGCGCGTGTGCGCGGGCGGCGCGCCTGTGTGAATGTGGGGTTTAGAATTCTCGGCCTGAGCATTCGTCTGTTTAGCAAAGCTTCTGTTCTCTCGGCTGAATTACAGGCAACTCTGCAATTCTACCCATGGTTTTCTTCTGTCAGCTGAATTACAGGCAACTCTGCAATTCTACCCATGGTTTTCTTCTGTCGTGAAACTGATGAGCGCCTTGTGGCTTCACGTTCCCACATCAGATTCGCTGTTGAGTTCCTAATCAACTTTTAGACATTGAAGAAACTCATGAATTTCATAAGTTTATGGCAACGTTTTTCATTTTTGGTTAAAAAAAAAAAAAAAAAAAACCTTGATACAGGAGACAGTAATCAACTACTCATGTTCAATTCAGTTTTTCTTTATAACCCAGCCGATCGCAAAGGGCCACACAGTAGGATGAGGCGATCCTATAAACAGTTTATGAAATAGTTTTTGTATAAACGTGTGCGCGCGCGCACACACACACGTTTATACAAAAACTTTCATAAACTGTTTATAGGATCGCCTCATCTTCCAGGCCAGTAGGAATTTCTACAGAAAAAAAAAACGGTGAAGCAAAGTGAGCCAGACTAGGCCCAGAATACTAACCCCCCCCCCCCCCCCCCCCCCCCCCAACACACACACACGCGGATCCCGTCGCTTGCCTGTCTGTCGCCCCTTAACTTCCTTACTTCTTGTAGCAAGCCAAAAAAAAAAAAAAAACCGGCAGTCTGGGCTGCCTCAGAAATCACCGTGATACTGGCGATACCACACCACAGGGACAAGAGCAACCACAACGGCGCACACTCGGCTAATGACCGAGAATGAATTTCAACTCGCATTATCGGGTGAAGGGCAGGAGTGCGTGGGTGTGGGGTGGTGGTCGGGGAACGGGGATTGCAGCAGCCTGATTCCTGCCCAGGTACTGCTGACGTGGCCAAACAACAGCCAGCCCCTTTTTGGGGGGGAGGAGCTTTTGTGCTGGGGGCGAGGAGTGCGTGGGTGTGGGGTGGTGGTCGGGGAACGGGGATTGCAGCAGCCTGCTTCCTGCCCAGGTACTGCTGACGTGGCCAAACAACAGCCAGCCCCTTTTTGGGGGGGAGGAGGCTTTTGTGCTGTGCAGCTCAAGAGAGCTGTCTGTCTGTCTCTCTCTCTCTCTCTCCCTCTCTCTCTCTCTCTTGTGCTGGGGGCAAGTCACCCCTCCGCTTAGCCATACTTGCCGTTACTATTCTACAAAGGTAGAGAGAGCGAGAGACAGAGAGAGAGAGATGTATATTCTCCACATGTAATCACCCCTCTGGCAATGATAGATTTACATCCTTCACATAAAGTCACCCCTCTGCTGCCTGTGATGGATTTATATCCTCCACATAAAGTCACCCCTCTGCTGGCTGTGATGGATTTATATCCTCCACATAAAGTCATCCCTCTGGCTGTGACAGATTTATATCCTCCACATAAAGTCACCCCTCTGGCAGACAGGTCTATATCCTCCACATAAAGTCACCCCTCTGGCAGTGACAGATTTATATCCTCCGCATAAAGTCACCCCTCTGGCAGTGACAGATTTATATCCTCCACATAAAGTCACCCCTCTGGCAGTGACAGATTTATACCCTCCACATAAAGTCACCCCTCTGGCTGTGACAGATTTATATCCTCCACATAAAGTTGCCCCTCTGGCAGTGACAGATATCCTCCACATAAAGTCACCCCTCTGGCAGCGACAGATTTATATCCTCCACATAAAGTCACCCCTCTGGCAGTGACAGATTTATATCCTCCAGATAAAGTCACCCCTTTGTTGTGATAGATTTATATCCTCCACATAAAGTCACCCCTCTGTTGCCTGTGATAGATTGATATCCTCCACATGCAGTCACTTTTGTGCGTGTGTGAATCTGCAATACAGATTCCTGGCGAATAGTGAAGGGGTGGACCCATAAGGCTAAAGATTCGAGGTTTGATTTCAAAGTTTAGTGTCACACTGGGCCAACATGTACAAAACATTAAACCCGCACTGATGAAGCAAGAATACTTTTGCTGCGGTGTGTGCGTGCGTGCGTGCGTGCGCGTGCGTGCGTGGTGTGCGCGCGAGCGTGCGTGCGTGTGTATACAGACAGACTACTAATTTCTCGAGTCAACGGGCAGTTACCGCATGGCCAACATAATTCAACTTCTCGCAGATACCCCCACTCCCCTCTGTTAGGTGACGAAACTGAAGTGTTCGAATTAACGTCATTTTCATCCATAATCAGTTCTTTGATTAAAAGTTCATAATGCAGGAAGGGGGGGGGACAAGGGTGATCTGGTGAAGTCCTATTATCGCGCGCGTGCGTGCGCGTGTGCGCGCAAGAGAGAGAGAGAGAGTGTGTATGTGCGTGTGTTTGTGTGTGTAGATTGTGTGCGCGCGCGCGTGCGTTTATCTGCTCATGCGCTTGCTTGGTTGGGTATGAGCGTGCATGCAGGAGAGGAGAGGGATAATGTGTTGTTGCTTATAGCCCAGCCGACCGCAAAGGGCCATCTCAGCGCTGTAGAGGTGAGGGAGGAAGGGACAGGGACAGGACACACCCAATTCAAACCTACAGCTTTGCAGTAATATAACTCGCTGAGATTTGATACACATGGACAACTGGTTCGGCAAGTTTGCGACGAACCAAAGAAATGCGAATATATGTTGTGTACGAACACTCACATTGTTGTATTCGTCCCGCATCCAGCAGCGGCGGATCATGCGCGCGCGCACACACGCCGCTTTTTTTTTTTTATGGGGCATCGAAAGACCCTAGTGAACAGAGAAGACAAGTGACACGAGTGTGTGGTTTTGAAATTCCTTGCATGCATGTCCGTCCTCCTCAAAAAGGTAATAGAGATGGGAGGGCGGGGGGGGGGGGGGGGGGGTAAACGAGCTTGGCACCTGCTGGAGTGGAAGGAGAGAGTTTCTTTTCCAGTGAGGGAGGGGTAATCACAAGCGAAGCTATAGTCATAGACAGACTGACTGAACAAACGCGAGCCTAAATTAAAATCTTACCGAATATCAGGCACGTTGGTCTCTGCTCGTTTTCAATTCTCAGTTACTACAGAAGACGTGTGTGTGTGTGTGTGTGTGTGTGTGTGTGTGTGTGTGTGTGTGTGTGTGTGTGCGCGCGCGCGTGAATGAGAGAGAGAGAATGTGTGTGTGTGTGTGTGTGTGTGTGTGTGTGTGTGTGTGTGTGCGTGTGCGTGTGCGTGTGCGTGCGCGTGCCAAGACATTTGGCGTTCCGCAAATAAGACGTACACTGCCAAGTTTCCTTCCTTCTCATCCTTTAGTTCCAGTTTTCCTGTAAGTGATTAGATCCGTTTCAAGATCCGGCGCAGGGCAGGGCAGAGGGTGGGGGTGGGGGTAGGGGGGGGGGGGAGGCAGGGCAGGGCAGGAGAATCATCTCGACCGTGACGCACGTTCTGAGCGGTGAAGACCCTTACCTGTCTGTCCCATTGTTCTCTGCACAACTGGCGGCAGTCCTGCAAGACTGATGATAGTGACGGTGGCAGACAGCACTAACTACGCTGCGTGTTCTGATGATGGTGACGGTGGTAGACAGGACTAACGCTACGTGTTCTGATGATGACGATGACGGTGGTAGACAGGACTAACTACGCTATGTGTTCTGATGATGATGGTGACGGTGGTAGACAGCACTAACTACGCTACGTGTTCTGATGATGATGGTGACGGTGGTAGACAGCACTAACTACGCTACGTGTTCTGATGACGGTGGTAGACAGCACTAACTACGCTACGTGTTCTGATGATGATGACGGTGGTAGACAGGACTAACTACGCTACGTGCTCTGATGATGACGGTGTACGCTACGTGTTCTGATGATGACGGTGTACGCTACGTGTTCTGATGATGACGGTGTAGGCTACGTGTTCTGATGACGGTGTACGCTACGTGTTCTGATGATGACGATGACGGTGGTAGAACTACGCTACGTGTTCTGACGACGATGACGGTGTAGACAGGACTAACTACGCTATGTGTTCTGATGATGGTGAACGGTGGTAGACAGGACTAACTACGCTACGTGTTCTGATGACGGTGGTAGACAGGACTAACTACGCTACGTGTTCTGATGATGGTGACGGTGGTAGACAGGACTAACCACGCTACGTGTTCTCAGTGCTCCAATTTCCCCGGGTACCAAAGCCCCACCAACGGCCATTCCCCATAACTCTTATCTGCACCCCAAGAAGCTGTTGACCACAGCAAAGGTGCGCCCGGCAAACCAGCAGTCACTTCGACTTCCGCCATACCCCTCCCCTCAGTTTTCACCCACCCACCTCCCTCCTTCCCAAACGCAAAGAAGCCTTACTGACACAATCGCCTTCGGCAAGTGCCTTCAACATGACAGGCTGTAAAGAAGCCTTACTGACACAATCGCCCTAGGCAAGTGGCTCCAACATGACACAGGCTGTAAAGAAGCCTTACTGACACAATCGCCCTAGGCAAGTGGCTCCAACATGACACAGGCTGTAAAGAAGCCTTACTGACACTATCGCCTTAGGCAAGTGGCTCCAACATGCCACAGGCTGTAAAGAAGCCTTACTGACACAATCGCCTTAGGCAAGTGGCTCCAACATGCCACAGGCTGTAAAGAAGCCTTACTGACACAATCGCCTTAGGCAAGTGGCTTCAACATGACAGGCTGTAAAGAAGCCTTACTGACACAATCGCCTTAGGCAAGTGGCTCCAACATGACACAGGCTGTAAAGAAGCCTTACTGACACAATCGCCTTAGGCAAGTGGCTCCAACATGACACAGGCTGTAAAGCAGTGTTACCGACACAATCACCTTAGACAAGAGGCTCGAATATGACAGGCTGTAACAGCAGTGTTGCCGACACAATCACCTTAGACAAGAGGCTCGAATATGACAGGCTGTAACAGCAGTGTTACCGACACAATCACCTTAGACAAGAGGCTCGAATATGACAGGCTGTAACAGCAGTGTTACCGACACAATCACCTTAGGCAAGTGGCTCTACATGACACATGCTGTAACAGCAGTGTTACCGACAATCACCTTAGGCAAGTGGCTCCAACATGACACAGGCTGTAACAGCAGTGTTACCGACAATCACCTTAGGCAAGTAGCTCCAACATGACACAGGCTGTAACAGCAGTGTTACCGACACAATCACCTTAGGCAAGTGGCTCCAACATGACACATGCTGTAACAGCAGTGTTACTGACACAATCACCTTAGGCAAGTGCTCCAACATGACACATGCTGTAACAGCAGTGTTACCGACACAATCACCTTAGGCAAGTGGCTCCAACATGACACATGCTGTAACAGCAGTGTTACCGACACAATCACCTTAGGCAAGTGGCTCCAACATGACATGCTGTAACAGCAGTGTTACCGACACAATCACCTTAGGCAAGTGGCTCCAACATGACACATGCTGTAACGGCAGTGTTACCGACACAATCACCTTAGGCAAGTGGCTCCAACATGACACATGCTGTAACAGCAGTGTTACCGACACAATCACCTTAGGCAAGTGGCTCTAACATGACACAGCTGTAACAGCAGTGTTACCGACACAATCACCTTAGGCAAGTGGCTCCAACATGACACAGGCTGTAACAGCAGTGTTACCGACAATCACCTTAGGCAAGTAGCTACACATGACACAGGCTGTAACAGCAGTGTTACCGACACAATCACCTTAGGCAAGTGGCTCCAACATGACACAGGCTGTAACAGCAGTGTTACCGACACAATCACCTTAGGCAAGTGGCTCCAACATGACACAGGCTGTAACAGCAGTGTTACCGACACAATCACCTTAGGCAAGTGGCTCCAACATGACACAGGCTGTAACAGCAGTGTTACCGACACAATCACCTTAGGCAAGTAGCTACACATGACACAGGCTGTAACAGCAGTGTTACCGACACAATCACCTTAGGCAAGTGGCTCCAACATGACACATGCTGTAACAGCAGTGTTACCGACACAATCACCTTAGGCAAGTGGCTCCAACATGACACAGCTGTAACAGCAGTGTTACCGACACAATCACCTTAGGCAAGTAGCTACACATGACACAGGCTGTAACAGCAGTGTTACCGACACAATCACCTTAGGCAAGTGGCTCCAACATGACACAGGCTGTAACAGCAGTGTTACCGACACAATCACCTTAGGCAAGTAGCTACACATGACACATGCTGTAACAGCAGTGTTACCGACACAATCACCTTAGGCAAGTGGCCTACACATGACACAGGCTGTAACAGCAGTGTTACCGACACAATCACCTTAGGCAAGTAGCTACACATGACACATGCTGTAACAGCAGTGTTACCGACACAATCACCTTAGGCAAGTGGCTCCAACATGACACAGGCTGTAACAGCAGTGTTACCGACACAATCACCTTAGGCAAGTGGCTCCAACATGAACCAAGTCGACTGATGCCTCATTCCACTTATTTAAATTATCAGATAAAATACGGTTGAGCATAGACTGCGTAGATCGATGTCCAAAGCCCATTCACTTACGTGTTCAGACGTCGAGTTTCACTATACGAAACAAACAAAAATTACCAGCAGAACACCGATCCAAGCACTCAGACTGCACTTCCCACAGTTTCGTTCCTTTATCCTCCTGCACTGCTATGGCTATTGAAAGGCACTCCAAATGGTTACACCACTACTTTCTCCTTCCGTAATCTGAATAAGGAAAAGCTGAACAATACGCACTGGGTGTTTTTGTTGTTTGTTTTGTTTCGGTGTTTGCTTTTTTTTTTTTCTTTTGCTACCGAGAAAAAAATCAGGACAAAGTGGTGCATGCACACTGGTGAGGGCTGCGACTCCTTGTTCCCGAAGTCAGTTTCTCTTTCTCTCTCAATACTGTAACCGTCTTGATACCAAGGTTATCTGCTTTTGCTCGCGTTAGCCTGTGAGTGTGCAACAGTGTCCAACATTCAATGCCACGTCACTCTTGTACCAATAAACCGTAGCTGTACACTTCCTCTGTTCTGTGTGTGTGTGTGTGTGTGTGTGTGTGTGTGTGTGTGTGTGTGTTGTGTGTGTGTGTGTGTTAAATGTCAGGTGGGGCTTATGGGTAGGTTTATAACTTGTTTGAGGGGGGGGGGGGAGGGGAAGGCAGGCAGGGGTAAGCTTACGGAACACTCTTGTCTGATCGCGTGCAAGGTGACTAGGTATCACAAGCAGCACGGGTATGGAGCTATGCCTTAACCGTTTCATCATAAGACCCAAGCCTTTATTAGCCACTCTATATGGATCAACGCACCACAGTATGCTTCATCATAACATCTTTATTATTCACTTTATATTCCCCAAGGCACTACAGTAGGTTTTACCATGACATCGAAAGCCCTTTATTATTCACTCTATATTCCCCAAGGCATACAATACATGTTATGACATCTTTGTCTATTATCCACTGTAAATTCCCAAAGAAACTACAGTAGGTTTCACCATGACATCGAAAGCCCTTTATTATTCACTCTATATTCCCCAAGGCATACAATACATGTTATGACATCTTTGTCTATTATCCACTGTAAATTCCCAAAGAAACTACAGTAGGTTTCACCATGACATCGAAAGCCCTTTATTATTCACTCTATATTCCCCAAGGCATACAATACATGTTATGACATCTTTGTCTATTATCCACTGTAAATTCCCAAAGAAACTACAGTAGGTTTCACCATGACATCGAAAGCCCTTTATTATTCACTCTATATTCCCCAAGGCACTACAGTATGTGTCAAGACATCTTTGTTTATCATTCAGTCTATATTCCCCAAGGCACCACAGTATGTGTCAAGACATCTTTATCATTCACTCTATATTCCCCAAGGCACTACAGTACTTTTCATCATGACACCTTGATTTATCATTCACTCTATATTCCCCCTAGGGCACCACAGTACGTTTCATCATGACACCTTGGTTTATCATTCACTCTATATTCCCCCTAGGGCACCACAGTACGTTTCATCGTGACACCTTGGTTTATCATTCACTCTATATTCCCCCTAGGGC
>CM065725.1:5846358-5871358 GCA_033310375.1 Conus canariensis | reverse complement strand
ACAACTCCAGCCTCTAGCTAGCTAGGACTCAAGCCATTAGCTAGCTAGGACCCAAGCTATGACGTACTATGACCCAAGCCATTAGCTATGACCCAAGCCACCAGCTAGGACCCAAGCCCGAATGCCGTACTCTTCCTGCGCCCGCCCCTCCACTCCCCGTTTCCACCTCCCCCCATCCGGGCCGACTCCTACCCCCTCCCTCCGCCACGCTGAATGTCACTGCACCGATTTGTAATAACATGAATCACTGACGAAAGGAGAAAAATGCAATTATCGCCCTTCTATGGACAGACAAGACAGATCGATCGACAGACAGGCAGGCAGGCAGGCACACACACACACACAGAAAGAGCGAGAGGATGTAGAGGTGAGTGGGACAGAGGATGTAGGATAGGGTGTGTGTGTGTGTATGTGTGTGTGCGTGCGTGCGATAGATGATACGTACAGGAGAAACTGGAGAATATGCGAGAGAGGGGGGAGAGAGAGAGGGGGGAGAGAGAGAGGGGGGGACGGAGGGATGGAGAGGGAGACAGGGAGGGAGGGAGAGCGAGACAGACGGACACAGGCAGAGAGAGAGAGAGAGAGAGAAATATGGGTTTTAACGGAATGGGCTGTCCCACCACACATCCTCCCCCTTTCCCACCTCATAACCCTCCTTTCCCTACCCACTACCAATTGTAAACCTTTTAACATTCTCGGCAATCGGCCATCACACACTCCACTCTCTCTCTCTCTCTCTCTCTCTTCTCTCTCTCTCTCTCTCTCTCTCTCCCTCCCTCCCCAGCCCCCTCCGCCTCAGCTTGACACCAATTGCCCTACAGTCTGTCTCTGTCCGGGAGGCTAGGTAGGGGAAGGAGTGTGGCAGAGGGCATAGAGAGAGAGAGAGGAGAGGAGAGAGAATGAAAGGAGAGAGCGAGGAGAGGGGGGAAGGAGTGTGGGGGGGGGTGTCTTTGTGCTGGCAGTTAGGGGCTGCTCAGGTTCAGACATGCATATCACCAACAGGGCGGGCTGCCTGTGTCGCTGTTCTAGTCACTGCAGCTTCTTTTTTTCTTCATTGTGACACTTTCTGATAAGAGGTGTGTATGGTGCCGTCGCGTGTGTGTGTTTTGGGTGTTTTTGTGTTTGCGTTGCGTGCGTATGTGTCCGTGCGTGCATGTGCACCTGTGTGCGCGCGCGATGCGTGCTGTGTTCGTGCCTGTGGTGCGCGCGCGAATTGCGTGCGTGCGAGAGGAGGTGGATGGGACGACGAAGAGGGGGTGTGCATGTGGACCTTGGAGAAATAGTGGAAAGAGAGGGGGGGAGAGCGACAGCTGCTAGGGGAAACATCGACTGACCGAATACGATACAGAAAAAGTTGCTACTGCAACACACTCCGTGCACACCATCGCAACCCACCCCGACCCCCCTCCCTCCTCTATGTTCACCATCTGTCCACCTGTCCTCTCCTAGCCCCTTCCACCCCCCCCCCCCCCCCCCCTTCTCTCTCTCTCCGTGTCTCCCCTACAGGTGGATGTTTCATGTCATGTCTCTGGTAGTAGTACTTCCCTTTTACGTCTTTCCACGAAATCATGCGATGGTAAACGGATGTCTCCGTCAGATACCTTAGAGGCGAATGTTTCGTGTCCTGTCTCTGTCAGATACCTCACAGGCGGATGTTTCGTGTCCTGTCTCTGTCAGATACCTCGCAGGCGGATGTTTCGTGTCCTGTCTCTGTCAGATACCCTGCAGGCGGATGTTTCGTGTCCTGTCTCCGTCAGATACCCTGCAGGCGCATGTTTCGTGTCCTGTCTCCGTCAGATACCCTGCAGGCGGATGTTTCGTGTCCTGTCTCCGTCAGATACCCTGCAGGCGGATGTTTCGTGTCCTGTCTGTCAGATACCTCGCAGGCGGATGTTTCGTGTCCTGTCTCTGTCAGATACCCTGCAGGCGGATGTTTCGTGTCCTGTCTCTGTCAGATACCCTGCAGGCGGATGTTTCGTGTCCTGTCTGTCAGATACCCTGCAGGCGGATGTTTCGTGTCCTGTCTCTGTCAGATACCCTGCAGGCGGATGTTTCGTGTCCTGTCTCTGTCAGATACCCTGCAGGCGGATGTTTCGTGTCCTGTCTCCGTCAGGTACCCTGCAGGCGGATGTTTCGTGTCCTGTCTCTGTCAGATACCCTGCAGGCGGATGTTTCGTGTCCTGTCTCTGTCAGATACCCTGCAGGCGGATGTTTCGTGTCCTGTCTCTGTCAGATACACTGCAGGCGGATGTTTCATGCCTGTCTGTCAGATCCCCTGCAGGCGGATGTTTCGTGTCTGTTAATTGCCATGCAGGTCTCAATTTACTCCAACCACTCCCACACGTCTGCCTCTAACCCAACTCTCCCTAACTCCCCTCCCCTCCCCCCCCCCCCCCCCCCTCCAAACGGAAAAAGATGAGGAAAAAGTCACGGCAATTCAGACAGACACCGACCCTGGGGAAAAAAGGACAGTGTGTGTGTGTGTGTGTGTGTGTGTGTGTGTGTGCGTGTGTGTATGCGTGTGTGTATGCGCGTGCGTGCGTGCGTGCGTGTTTATGTATATGTGTGCGTGTTTATGTAGTGTGTGTGTGTGTTTATGTGTGCGTGTTTGTGTGTATGTGTGCGTGTTTGTGTGTGTATGTGCGTGTTTATGTGTGCGTGTTTGTGCGTGCGTTCGTGTGCGTGCGTGCGTGCGTGCGTGCGTGCGCGCGCGTGTGTGTGTACAACCATGAGTTAATCTGACAATAAATTGGTTTCAGTCAGCGTGCGTGCGTGCGTGCGCGCGCGCGCGCGTGTGTGTGTGTGTGTGTATGCGAGAGACAGACACAGAGAGAGCGCAAGCGCTCGAGTGTATTTTTATCTTACGCAAATCGTGCAACAACAGCGGTGTGGTATAAGCTAGCAATCAAGCAATCAAGCCCGCGCCCACACACGCACGCGCGCGCACATACACACACGCGCGCGCGCACACACACACACACAGCGTGCATGGCATGGGATTGCATCAAAGTGTTTAGACAGCAAAATGGCAGACAAAACAAACACGTGCTTGTGCTCATGCCGTGTCACCTTCAATCTCACCCATCGAGGAAACAAGGAAGTATAGGTGATAAGGACTGCACGCACACATACATGCACACGAACACCCATGCACGCACGCACACACACGTGCGCACACACACACACACGCCATCCACAAAGGCGCGCGCATGCATGCGCGTATGTATGCACGCACACAAAAACACCCACGCTCGCACATAATACGCGCGCGCATACACACATGCGCGCGCACGCTTGCACACACACACACGCACACACACACACACACACACACACACACACAGAGGACTTAAATGCTATCGAAGTTTGTATTTTAGAAACTGGGAGCCCGACAAGAACAGGTGAGACCAGAATGACGCCGGCGGGGACGGGACAAGGACTTGTTCTCCAAACGCCGTCGAGGCTGTCGGCGCCATTCCAGAGTGGGCGAACAGGGACGAGGATTGGTGCAAGAGGAGAAATCCTACGCTTGTTCGAATTGAGGCAGATGAACAATCGGCAACAGCCAAGCTGATCTGCCCCCACCCCCGCTCCCCTGCCGCCACCCTATAGACGTAGGACATGTTTGATGACACCCCATTGGAAGCTGGGCGGGGACGGGGACTGAAGTCGGGAAACATTTCCACCTTAAGCGACACTTTCAGCTTGAAACCTCTCTCTCTCACACCCCCCCAGAAATCTGACGTAATCGTATACTGACCCCTTGCTGAGACTTATTTATTCCAAACGTCTCTCCCTATCTCTCTCCCCTCTCTTGTACATTATAGTACATTTCTAGATGTTCTCCCATCTGTCTCTCTCTCCCTCCCTGTGTGTGTGTGGTGGTGGTGGGGGGGGGGGGGGGGGGGGGGGGCTCAAAATTCTGTGAGTACTTTGTCATATTCATTCTACTGTTTTTAATACAAGCTACTTGTACGTTATTGTACATTTCTCTATGCTCTCCTAGCCCACCCCACCCCACCTTACTCGTATTCTTCCCCTTCATTATTTTTTCTTCATTTCTCTTCTCTTTTCATTTGATGTTCCATTATGATTGCATGACTGCTTTATTTGTTTGCTTTCATACATTATTTCATTTCACTGCATGTTGTAGTCTCCCTACTCAGGGCGAGGACTGAAAAAAAAGCGTGTCAGTGCTCATCTATTATCCTCGTAAATAAAGAATTCTATCCGATCTTATCTCATCTCTCTCTCAAACTTCGCTGGCTAAAATCCTATCAGCACTGTCTGAACTAGAGAGCGCAGAGGAGGGTGAATGTTCTAGATGCGGGTTGCACAAATCGCTTTCATTTTGGATTATTTACGTGGCATCAGCAACGGCGGCGAAGAGCCCCCACCACCTCCACCCCCCTCTCCCCCCATCCCCTGTCTTCAAGCTTACCGTAAATGGGTGTGGGTATGTCTCCGAGTGCGTGCATTTGTGTGTGTGTGTGTGTGTGTGTGTGTGTGTGTGTGTGTGTGTGTGTGTGTGTGTGTGTGTGTGCGTGTGTGCGTGCGTGTCTGCGACTGTTGCACGCCCGGTCGTGTATGTATCGCGTGTTAAATGGGAGCTGCTGGAAGTGAGGAAACTCTAAATGATGATAGCTGGAGATTCCTGCGCAACAGCACTGAAATGTATTGCCTCTTTTGATCAGCCACTTCACTGCCGGGCATTCCTGAATAGGGTTTTTTCCCCAGAGAGAGAGAGAGAGAGAGGGGGAGAGAATGAGAATGCATGTGTGCAACTCAGCACACGGGACGCACGTGGGCAAGATAAGCGAGGCACGTGTCGATGCAGACTCGACACATTTTGCAGGACTCTTGAAACATGGAGAGGCAGGAATTGATATCCTTACTGCCATTTGCAACAGTCCAGCACACTGATGAGCAGCCCACTCCGCAGGCTCGATCACTAATCGTCACCATTCCCCAAACAAGAAAATCTCCAACACTAGCCATGCCAGCAAAGCACTGCTCCAAATCATTCAGCATAGACTGCAACCGCAAGCGGATACCATCATTGCTGGAAAACAGGCTGGATTCTGCAAAGGCAGAAGCACCATGAAACAAATGTTTAACCTTTGTACTCTTTGCGAAAAACATGTCAAATAGCAGAGGGAGTTCTTCCACGTCTTGTAAACTTGAAGGAAGCGTTTGACATAGTCTGGCAGGAGGCGCCATTGGCCAGCATTGGGCAGAAGTTTATCAACACCATCCAGCCACAGTACTCCAAAGCGACCAGTGCGGTGCTCATACAAGGTGCTGTTGGAGCATGGTTCCATACTTCAATTAGCATTCGCCAGGGTTCCCTCATACCTCTCACTTTTCAACGCATTATGCACTTGATCATGTCAGCAAGGTCGGCATTGGAGGAAAAACCATCACAAGCCTTCGATATGCAGATGACATCGAGGACCTGTCAAGCAGTAAACAAGAACTCGCCAAGCGTGTTGAACGACTGGATAACACAAAAAAACAGCATGGAAACCAACACCTAGAAGACCAAGTTAATGGACAACAACAACTCAATCAAAACTGATACAACTGTCCATGTCACAAGCTAGATCTGTTCAACTATTCACTTGCCTGGGATCCATTATCAGTGAGGGATCCAAGTCAGAAATCCTCTCCTGGGTATCACCTACAACCACAGCACCGTCCGGGTTAAAACCTGTTTGGAAGGACAAGAACCTCTCCACGACACAGGATCAGACTTAGCGTGCACTGCTAAATTCCATCCTTCCTGTGCGCGTGTGAAACATGGACCCTGACGGTAGATATGGACAGAATCCAAGCTATGGAAATGAAATGTTACCACAGGACACTAAACATCAGACATAGTGATACTAACGCCAACCAACAAAGTGTGACGAATCATCAGGCAGCACACAGGACCATAGGAAGACCTGACATCAGCCAAGAAAAAACTACGTTGGTATGGCCATGTAACAAGATTCAATGACCTTGTTAAAACAATCCTCCACGGAATTGTTGACGGGAGACAGAGGGAAAGCCAGAAAAAAAATTTTTTTAAAAACACCGATGGATGGACAACACTGCAGAGTGGACGGGGGAAACATATCCAGAGACCCAGGCCTTGGCATACTGAACTGGAGGAATCTAATGTACTGTTCTTCAGAGTGGTGCCCCAGTGACTGACTTCAGGGTTAAGGGAGAAGGCAGGAGAAACGGAGTGTCTTTTCGCGGAGATACGCCTCCCATCCAGTCACGTGCGCACCTCCACGGCCACCCACCCCCTCCCCTCTTTCCCACCACCAGCCGCCCCCACCCGTTTTCGTAATCCTTCTCCCTTCCTCCTCCTGGTGACCGTTTTACCGAGGTATGACTGGTACGGGCCTGATCTTTCACGGCAGTCTACCTATGCGTGAGAGGTCCCTGTCCACAGAAACTCCAACGCCTTCTCTTGTACGAGCGCGAGGGCATCGGGCACTTGAGCAAGTGGTCTGAGGCAGGGCGAAATTTGGTTCGTTGCATGTGAGGAACACTCATACAGAGACAGAGAGAGAGAGAGAGAGAGAGAGAGTTAGTAAGAATACATTACATACAAGAGAATGTGCGTGTTTGTGTGTGTGTGCGCGTGCGTGCTTGCGTGCGTGCACACCTATTATTAGGGTGAGCGAACGATAACCAGGTGGAGAGAAAAGACACCTAGAGATCTAAACAGGCCGAGTCCCCTTGCCTGCCAAGTGCCTTTTCCAGGTAACCTTTAACACTACTGTTAAATCCGTACCGTTTTACTCGTCTAGGCGTCTGTCCGTCAGCACGCGAAATTGGAGTCGTAAAGCAAAACATGTACCATTCCATTTTCAACGACGGCTGATGTGTCGAATTACCACGACGAATAAATCTGTCACACGCCCCCCCCCCCCCCCCCCCCCCCCGACTCCCCTCCTCCTGCCCCGCCCCCATCCCAAATCACTATCTCCACCTACCAACTCGTATCCGGTATGAAGAACCAGAACGAACGGGGGGGGGGGGGGGGGGGGGGGGATCGTACTTGGAGCTAGTATTTAAAAAGGTTTTTAAAATGAACAGAAAAAAAAGAAAAGAACCTGAATTTCTGCGCTCCAAGTTAAAAAAAAGTTAAATGCCAACTGAACTGAATCGATCCGAACAGAACGTTTTATCATGTTAAGGTGAAGCGAACATGGCCATATTTCCTCTGCTGACTGTACAGCATGGCAAGAATCGTGTTCAGCGTGGCAATACATTTCATCGTTGTCCGGCATGGCATAAAATGCATTTCACCGTGGTCCGGCATGGCAAGAAATACATTTCACCGTAGTCCGGCATGGCAAGAAATACATTTCACCATGGTCCAACATGGCAAGAAATACATTTCACCGTGGTCCGGCATGGCAAGAAATACATTTCACCGTGGTCCAACACGGCCAGAAATACATTTCACCATGGTCCAATATGGCAAGGAATACATTTTACCGTTGTCCAGGGCAAGAAATACATTTCACCGTGGTCCCGCATGGCAAGAAATACATTTCACCATGGTCCGGCATGGCAAGAAATACATTTCACCATGGTCCAACATGGCAAGAAATACATTTTACCGTTGTCCGGCATGACAAGAAATGCATTTCACCGTGGTCCGGCATGGCAAGAAATACATTTCACCATGGTCCGGCATGGCAAGAAATACATTTCACCATGGTCCAACATGGCAAGAAATACATTTCACCGTTATCCAGCATGGCAAATACATTTCACCGTGGTCCAACACGGACAGAAATACATTTCACCGTTGTCCAGCACACCAAGAAATACATTTCACCGTGGTCCAGCGTGGCAAGAAATACATTTCACCGTTATCCAGCATGGCAAGAAATACATTTCACCGTTATCCAGCATGGCAAGAAATACATTTCACCGTGGTCCAGCATGCAAAGAAATACATTTCACCGTGGTTCCAGCATGCAAAGAAATACATTTCACCGTAGTCCAGCATGCAAAGGAATACATTTCACCGGACTGCGGCAAGTCGAGAATTGATTTCACGCGCGATATATAGCCTCCGAAGATGTGAATAAAAGCTTTAAAGCCAACAGCCTGGAACTGTACGTCACGGTGAAAACACGGGAACGCACCTTGTCGAACGCTTCTTTCGGCACAAAACATTTCGCGACTCCCGCGTCTGACACAGCTCTACGGCACCACTGAAGAAATGACGTGCAGAAGCCATGCGTTTCAACCTTGAGACCTTTACCGGCAGTAATGAATGCTGGCGGGAGTCGAAGAGGGAGAATTGAAACAAAACGGTCAATATAACACCACATGCGATCAGTTACAATCATAATCTTGGTTCCCCGAGAGTTTGATGAATCACACACACACACACACACACACACACACGCGCGCGCGCGCGCCGCGCGCGCGCGCGCGCGCGCGGAGTGTCCGACCTCTAACCTGCACATCGTGACTTTCAAATGCTAACTTGATACGGCACTGGAGATCTCTATCACGAATTCAGCTGAAAATGAACGTGACTCCAGTCACACCACAGCAACGAAAGTAACCAAATCCTTCCTCGGTTTATTCTTCCGTGCAGCGAGTTTTGACCTCTGTCACTAAAAGGCATGGGAAATCTACACATGCCAATGGTGACTGGGCTTGGTGTTTGATGCTGCAAGAGTTGTGCTCTTCTGACGAAGTTTTGGGAGAAAGAGATAATATTGCTTATAACCCAGCCGACCGCAAAGGATCATTTTGGACACAATGACTATACATAAGCAAGCTTTTTTTATTTTGAACGTTAATTTGCCCCGTTATCAGGGTTTTTTTTTTACCGACCATAGGAAACACACTGACATCTTTCTATTGCATAGATTAAATGAATACGCTTTTAGCTTTTTAAGGCTTTTGTTTTTGCAACACCAAGAAACTTCAGAGCTGATTTGGGCAGGCATGCACAACAAGGCCACATAAAAGCCCTGGATTTTCTTCACCTCAACACTGAATACATGCAGAATGGAATGAACAAGGTTTGTTGGTGCAACTGTTAAGGTCCTTCATGCGTTTCTACACACACACACGCACGCACGCGCGTGCGCGCGCGCACACACATTTCACCGTGTGTGTGTGTGTGTGTGTGTGTGTGTGTGTGTGTGTGTGTTTATATCTGTGTGTGTGTGTGTGTAGGTGTGTGTGTGTGTGTGTGTGTTTATATCTCTTGTGTGTGTGTGTGTGTGTGTGTGTGTGTCCGTCTGTCTGTTGGTGTGTTTGTGTGCGTGTGTGTGTGTGCGTGTCCTTATGTTTAATCCCTATTCAGCGTTTTTCAACTTTGGATCAGGCAAGTCATCAACATACCAATACTGCACCCAATAAACCTGTTTCGACCGTGAGGCTCCACAAGCAGCAGTGACTGCACGCGAGAACTCGGAAGTGAAAGAATAAAACTTGTCGCTAACTCGCCAACCGAACGGTAGGAACCAAAAAATGCAGAAACATGTGATATCCGTGGAAGACCTTCCGAGTCTTGAGCGCATCTAGTTATCGTTTTGTCTATTCAACCAGTCGGCGGTTCAGCGGCCACACTATTATCTCAACCATTTTAGTGTACATTTCTCATGATTACTGCAGAGACAGATTGGTTCGTTTGTTTTTGTTTTTGCTCTCTCTCGAGTTTTCCCATTTCCTTCCCCATAATTTTCTTTTTCCTTCCTGGCGCTACAAACATGATCTAGACTAAAGGTCAATGTCAATAAAACAAATAGGTCCGAAGCCCCCCCCCCCTCTCTCTCTCTCTCTCTCTCCTCCCTCCCTCCCCCTGCCTACCTTTCTCCCTACCTTTCTGTCTCTCTCCCATCCCTTCCTGGGTTTTTTCCAAGCACCAAAACTTAACTGACAGAACAATGAGATTGCTGGCTGCCAAAACCTCCGCACACTGCAGCAGAACGATCTGCTGTGACAATGGGAAATGATGTGACGACTGACTCCTTGTTTTGTTTTAAACGACTTGGGGTCGAGTGGCAGAGGAGGAGGGAGGGGACGCCGAGGTCACCCATGAGTTGCTCTCACGTCCTGTCATCTGCAAGCAGAGGTGAGGCTCTACCACACCAGAGGTCACCCATGACAGTTGCTCTCACCTCCTGTCACCCGCAAGCAGAGGTGAGGCTCTACCACACCAGAGGTCACCCATGACAGTTGCTCTCACCTCCTGTCACCCGAAGCAGAGGTGAGGCTCTACCACACCAGAGGTCACCCATGACAGTTGCTCTCACCTCCTGTCACCCGAAGCAGAGGTGAGGCTCTACCACACCAGAGGTCACCCATGACAGTTGCTCTCACGTCCTGTCACCCGCAAGCAGAGGTGAGGCTCTACCACACCAGACAAATAATACAGCAGGTCGCTTTTCCAATGCTAAGGGCAGGGCAAATCATGATGGATCATTCTGGGGTGGGGTTTTTTTTTTGTCCTTTACCGTCAGTCTCAGAGGCAGAGAAAGGGCAAGCAATGAGATCAAGAGCCTCTTAACATCCCCCCCCCCCTTCCCTCCTCTTCCCCATGGCCCACAAGCCATGACAACCGGACTTTTGTGATCCATCTGCTTAAGACGTGTTCCCTCGACTACCCCCCCCCCCCTCCCGCCACTTGTTCAAAGCATAACGTCGCCTTCAAACAAGTTCTACCCAGTTGGTGTACTTCACCATCCACCCTCATACCACCACGACCATCATCCACCTCACCCCTCTTCTTCCTCCGTCCCAATCCCCCCACCCCACCCCTGGACCCCTTCCCCTCCTACCCTCCCCACCCACCTACTTTCTTCACACACACCCTTGACCTGTTGTCGCTCCACTCTGGTCTCTCCCCAGGTGGGAGGGGCGTGCCTCTGACACTGCCGTCCTCGCTGATCGTCAGTCAATACACGGCTGTAGGGGGTCCAGGCAGGAGTTGAGCCAAGACCCGTTTAGCTGGGGTAGTCAAGTCTGGGGTCTGTCCACAACACATTAAGGCCTCTGTTTGGGGACTGGGAGGAGAGTGAGGGGGGGGGGGGGGTGTCACTGTCTGCCTCGTGATCGCTCCTGAGAACTCTGCATGACCCTGTGTAGTCCCTACCACTCCGTACATCGAAGGGAGAAACTTGCAACTGAAAACTTATCTCCCAGACAGATCTGCAGACTAAAGATGCACACACACGCACGCACGCACGTACGCATACACACGCGCACACACACACACACACACACACACACACACACACACACACACCACTATTCCCAATTTGGACGGGTGCAATGCATGCTCTGGTGAAGAAGGAATACGACTGCCCGCAGTCTGATACAGAAAAAAACGAATTTCACGATCACCGTCTTTCTGGCATCGCCCTCTTGACACTAAGGTCAGGTAATGCTGCTTATAGCCAGCCGACCGCAAAGGGCCATATCAGGGCTGTCACCGCGTTGAAGTCCAGAAAGTTCGATAACTTTCAACAATAATTCTCAACAAACATCGACATTTAATGTTTCCAACATTAATGTGCAGATGTTACCGATGTCTGTTACACCAACGTTAACAACTTTAAAAATCAATTTGGGTTGTTACGAGTTTTTAAAAAAAGGTGCTGAATGAAGGGTGTAAAAAAAAAAAAAAACCCAGACCTTTCGCGGCGCAGGTCAGAACACCTCATCCAACACTCCAAAGACACACACCTGACCCAACACGCCATGACACACACCTGACCCACACACCATGACACTCCTGATCCAATACTCCAAGACATACCTGATCCAACACCCCAAGACACACACCTGATCCAACACCCCAAGACACACACCTGATCCAACACCCAAAGACTCACACCTGATCAAACACCTTAAGACACACCTGATCCAACACCTCAAGACACACCCGATCCAACACCTCAAGACATACCTGATCCAACACCTCAAGACACACCTGATCCAACACCCCAAGACTCACCCCTGATCCAACACCTCAAGACATACCTGATCCAACACCCCAAGACACACCTGATCCAACACCCCAAGACACACACCTGATCCAACACCTCAAGACACACCTGATCCAACACGCCAAGACACACACCTGATCAAGACACACCTGATCCAACACGCCAAGACACACCTGATCCAACAAGCCAAGACACACACCTGATCCAACAAGCCAAGACACACACCTGATCCAACACAAGACACACCTGATCCAACACAAGACACACACCTGATCCAACACAAGACACACCTGATCCAACACTCGAAGACATACGATCCCAAACTCGAAGACACACACTTTATCCTAAACTACAAGACACACACTTTATCCTAAACAAGACACACGACGCACTCTCGATTCAACACTCCATGACATACTCCGACTCCAAGCGCACGACATTTGACCGCGTGCGGATCTCCTCTATCCACTCAAGAGCGATGTCTGTCGATTAGGTATAACAGCCTCCCCCTTCCCTCCTTCCTCTCCTCCTACCACCGCCTGACTCGCCGTCTCAATTTTTCCCATGTCGTCTCCACTTCTACCACCGCCTAACTCGCCGTCCCAATCTTTCCCATGTCCAGACCATGACTCTGACCTCTACGTAGTCGTAATTCACAGGTGGGATTATCATCGAAAGGTCGGATTTCAATACGACACACACACACACGCACGCACACACACACACACACACACACACACACACACAAACACACACACGCATGCACACGCATGCACACGCACGCACACACACACACACACGCACGCACGCACGCCCGCACACACACACACACACACACACACACACACACACACACACGCACGCGCGCGCGCACACACACACACACACCAGAGGCAGGGAGAGAGAGAGAGAGAGAGAGAGAGAGAGAGAGAGAGAGAGAGAGAAGATTTATTTTGCCTTATTGTTCACTATACATGAGACCCATTCGGAACGGGCACATACATATACTGACAACTGCCTGGTGATGAATTGTACAAAAGCGTCATAATAGTAACATAACTGGTGATCGAGCTGGAAAAAAAAATCCAAATCTATCATTTTACCACCATCACGCGCTTAGACGTCGTCGTGTTCAGGGAGGAGGGAAAGGGAAGGGGGGAGGTGGTGAAGTGAACAGTTGCCAAGCCGACAGGTACGGGTACGGGGGTCGGAAGGGGTGGGGAACGAGGGAGGGGAGGGGGGAGTGGCGAGGCTCTGAGCCCCATTGTCAGACAGACCACCTGCGGTTTGTGAAGAAGATGGGTGGGAGAACAAAAACTCCCACAACGTGGTGGCATCCAGCAGTGACTGCCTCTAAAGAGTAAACACACCTCCGTCAACAGCGGTGTGCAAGAAGTCCCGCTGGGGGCAGCTTGTCCAAAGCGCAGTCTGTGCTGGTCCCCCGTCTTCGGCTTTTGTGGTGAAGGGGTGGGGGTGGGGGAGCGGGTTAAGAAACTGGGGGGGGGGGGGTCGGTATGCATGCTGCACAAGAGAACCTACCCGTTTGGCAACTGGTGATTTTCATTTATATACCCCTTCTGTGGGAACTCGTGACTAATCTCCAAGTATTGACGTAGCGCGCGCAAACACACACACACACATAAACACGCACGCACGCACGCCACACTTGTTTAAGAGTGTGTAACCCTTATCCCTGTGTACAATATCACAGCATGGGGGAGAGGGAGGGAGAGGGCATCCACTAACGCATATCCTTATCAATATGTATGTAGCTGACAGCCATTGAGAAGTTTTTTCTTCTGTGAATGAGTTTTAAAGAAAAGAAAAAGAACATCTAAAGCACGTTTTTAAGATAAATCACACAGCAGATTTTATGTTTATTTCTACATCTATATATTTACATTCTTTCCAGTTTGTGAAAGCATGCTTTTGTGATTAAACATACAGACTGAGACTACAGTCACCAAACAAAGGCCTGTGACAAAAAATAAATGAGCTTTCTTTTCATACCGATTCAGCGTCCAAAGAAAGCAAACAAATCAAATTAGAAAAAAAAATGTAATTTTAAAAATGTGGAAAAGATTTAAAGGAACAAACACCGATCTCTAATACATCAACTACTATCGTCATATCACCAAGAGTGGCTGTAATCCTCTTTTCTAATATTTTCATCACCCTCATTATTATTACGATTATCATCAATATTATTGCTATCAATATTATTATCATCTTTTTTATTTCAACTCCCATCGTCCCCTTCCCAAAACCTCGTTTTCATTCAAAGCTCATCTCAAGCTGAATTTGAGGAAGATAAAGTGGCTTGATTGCTCGTTCTTCATATTCATTGTCCTGAACATTATCTTGCCTGAAGACCGAAGAGGTCAAAACGCGTCGTGTTTTGTCTGGTAATTCGTCCCTGCCGTCTGACGGACTCACTAATTTTTTTTTTTTAATTGTTTCAATTTCCGCCTGCAGTCACCTCACTTTGAAACTAAATAATAATGTAGAAACAAAGCTGTGAAGATCGAGATTTACAGAAAAAAAACACCGTTTTTCAACCCCTCTCCTGCTGTACTGGTCAGTTTGCTGACGCGTCAACAGCTTTGCTGGCAGTACTGGCCAGAGGCCCTGCCGGACATAACACAGATCATGACGTTGCTCACGTTTGGTTTCGTTCATACTATACCTTCTTCATTCCTATCCCAACTTACAGGACGTTGGCAGACTCGCCTGTATATATTTCTCTTTACCCCTGTAGTGAAAACAAGCCGTTCTTCTGCAAAACTCGGCAACCTGGCCCACAGCCAAAGTTCTGGATCCTCAACAGGTTAGTTTCAAAGTGAGGGCCTCGTTTTCATTCAACGCCCATCTTGCGCCGAGTTTTGAGAAGATCAAGTGATTGCTCGTTCTTCGTTTTCATGGTCTTTGAGTGTTGTGTATCTTGCCTGATGAAGATCCAAGAGGCCAAAACGTGTAATCTGCCCCTTTGAACTGGCGGATTTACTAAGTTCCTTTTCAAAATTTGTCTTCACGGCTAGTTTCCAATGAAAAAAAAGGGAGGTCCGAGCAATCGAAGTCGATCCCACGAACATCCAGAAGACGTCGAAAGCGAATGTTGTTGACTTAGCAACTCCCAACGAATTGGAAACGAAATCAATGACCTCCAAAACGACCCCATGCAGGACCACCTTCTCGACGGCTGTGCCTTAGTTACCTGGTTTACAACAGGAATGTAACGAAGGCACGGGACCAGGTCAGGAATCACCTTCTGAGATCTGCCGAGTTGTCACACTTCAAAAATGCAGGAGCTCTACTGCTAAATTACATATCCCAACATTTCATCGAGCCAGAGGAGGCTACATAAACAGAAAAATGGCCTTTTGACACAGATCACGACTGGAACTACGTCTTGATATTTTCTTCACAACAACGCTGCAATTCAAACAGCCTATCCCATCGCTTTAAGTCATAGCACTCGTCTTTTCAATAGTTGTATTCAGTTATGCTATGTTTCGGAAACAAGAGCCGGAAAAACAGCCCTCACCACACACACACACACCGGAAGTACGTGCCCATTCAAAAAAATATTGCTTCAACATTCACAAAACCACTTTTCCCCGCAACCGACCATCCCAGGGAACGCTCTCAACTATCCCAACGGAAAAAATAACGGTTGATTCCGTTTTCAAGGAACATTTCGATTTTTATATCAACTTGAACGTGACTTTACGCCCTAACATGACGCAACACAGTTACACACACACGCTCCCGACAACTATTCTGTGAACAAAAAAAGACAGAAACGACCACACACACACACACACACACACACACACACACACACACACACACACGCTGAAGATGGTGAATTGTACACACCAGCCATACGCAGCAACACGAGCGTTACAAAGTTGCAAAGTGTCGGCAGGCGACGGGACATGTGCGCTGCACAGAACACCACCTAATGTATAATGTCAGGTGTGCCCCCGTTTGGGAGAAAGTTTATGGTGCACCTCTGATTGCGTAGCCCATGCGAGGAGAGAGAGAGAGAGAGAGAGAGAGAGGGGGGAGGGGGAAGGAGAGAGAGAGAGAGAGAGAGAGGAGACAGCAAGAGATGGAGAGAGGAGAGGGGAGAGAGAAGGGAAAGACAGGGGGAGAGGGGGGTGGGAGAGAAAGGGAGGAGTAGAGAGCGAGAGAAAGAGGGGAGAGGGAGAGAGGGAGGAGACAGCGAGAGAGAGGGGAGGGAGGGAGAGAGAGAGAGAGGAGAGAGAGAGAGAGAGGAGAGAGAGGGGCGGGAGAATGGAAGAGTGAGGGGAAGGGAGAGAGAGGGGGAGAGACAGAGCGGGGAGGGAGAGAGAGATCAACAAGATCACCGACTGACCTGCAGCAACTGTCATAACTTCTTGCCTTTTTCTGTACCTCAGTGTCAGCGATCATGTGTGGGCAATGTTGTGCGATGCCAAAAGTGGTATGGCTCAGCGTGTTGACATTACTTCGCAAGAAATGTTTAGTCGTGGGCCCTATTGATGCAACAGAATCGTCAACAGACGCAAAACAGTTCAAACTTTTTTTCCCCCTTAAATTCCACCTTTGTTCTCTGAGCGCAGACTGGGTCTCTTGTGTACGTCGACAGAGCGACATTTTCAACCTCAATGTAAAACGCAGATTATCATTACGTCTACAGCTAGCCACCGTTTTTCAATATCAGGGCAATCTCTTCCAGATGCTGTTTGTTCCCATGGGCTGACTTGTTTAGAAAGGATGGAGGGCGGGGATGGGGGTAGGGGTGGAAGGTCAGACATGGTGAAGGGAAGGGCATAGGTGTCAACCTATACGGTTTTCCCGTATTGCTGCTGTACGGGAAACCTACGATTTCGGGTCTGTACGGCCGTATACAAGTTTCAATACGGGTAAAACTGATTTATATGGGCAAATCTTAAATCACCGAGGCAAACTGCGAGGTGAACAAATTTTCATAGCATACGACACGGACTCTTAGCACTGAAACAGGAACGAACTAAGTTGATGATCGTCATGTTTTGAGATCAACCCTTCAGCCCCCTTGTTTCAAGCAGCAAAGTCTGCCACCAAATGAACATCAGTAACTGTCATTTGCAAGTGACGGTGTTGAACAGAACAATGGCTGTGTTCTTGGGAAATTGGTATGATGGGGAATAGAAACTTTGGGGATCACAGTAAGTAATGATGTACTCCTGACTTCAATGGACTATGTTGGAGTGGAAAGTGCGTAGAACAATTTGGTTTGTGACTGATGGAAGTGTAAACAATGGGTTTATAAACAGTTTTAATTCTGCATCATTGTCAGTGTTTCACTATAGGGTGTGTGATTTGATCTACAAACTGTCTCAAGTGATGCATTCTGCTGGAATGGAAGAGGAGGTTCTGTTGGATGGTTAAGTGTTATTTTTATTCATAAACTGTCTTAAACTGTCATTTGTGTCAAGAAGTTCTGCCTGATACTGAGTATTACATTGTATTCACAGCAATTTTTATGTTTTTGCGTTTTCCGTAATGTATAAGGTTTTTGGTTTTTGGGCTCGGAATAAGGGAAAAGTGCCTTTCAATATGGGAAGTTGTAAAATGAGGAAAATTGGGTTGACACCTGTGGAAGGGGGAACGAAAATAAGTTTTATGGTGCTTAATTCTTAAAATCAATAATTCAGAACCCTTCTCCTGATTTGAAATTCTGTGCAAGAGACCCACAAAAACAACAAAAAAGAAAAAAAAAACACCCGTCGCTCAGCACCTTTGAATTGTTACACGACAGAACAAAACCTGTTCATCTCTAATCTCTCTCTCTCTCTCTGTCTGTCTCTCTCTCTCTCTCCTCCCCTCCCGCCCCCTCCCGTAAGTCCGTTACGTACAGACCGTACAAAGTACGTCCTCAAAACTTGTCCTCCCGGTCCCAGCTGCTGTCACTGGTTAGGGATCATTGTTCGTTGTTGCCTTGCTTGAACAGGTCGTCAACAGCCAGAGCCCGCAGTAAGTACAGCCCACCTTAATGGAACGCAGCAGCTGAAGTCACTGGAAGTCAATCGACCTACGCCATTGATTCCCACTTCTGCAGGACGGTTCAAGGTACGACACGGGCCAGTGCACAGTTCGTCACGGTCTGGAGACAGGTCATCCGCGACCAGTTCTGGCCTGTTCGATACTACACCGACTACACCACAGCAAAACGGCAGCTGACTTGTGATACTACATAACTGACTACACTACAACAAAACGGCAGCTGACCTGTTTATACTACACTGACACCACCACAGCAAAACGGCAGCTGACCTGTTTATACTACATAACTGACACCACCACAGCAAAACGGCAGCTGACCCGTCTATACTACACTGACAACACCACAGCAAAACGGCTGTTGACCTGTTTATACTACATAACTGATACCACCACAGCAAAACGGCAGTTGACCTGTTTATACTACATAACTGACACCACCACAGCAAAACGGCAGTTGTCCTGTGATACTACATAACTGACACCACAGCAAAACGGCTGTTGACCTGTGTGATACTACATAACTGACACCACCACAGCAAAACGGCAGTTGTGTGATACTACATAACTGACACCACCACAGCAAAACGGCTGTTGACTTGTGTGATACTACATAACTAACACCACAGCAAAACGGCTGTTGACTTGTGTGATACTACATAACTGACACCACCACAGCAAAACGGCTGTTGACTTGTGCGATACTACATAACTGACACCACAGCAAAACGGCTGTTGATTTGTGTGATACATAACTGACACCACCACAGCAAAACGGCTGTTGACGTGTGATACTATATAACTGACACCACCACAGCAAAACGGCTGTTGACTTGTGATACTACATAACTGACACCATCACAGCAAAATGGCTGTTGACCTGTGTGATACTACATAACTGACACCACAGCAAAACGGCAGTTGTCCTATATGATATTACACTGACACCACAGCAAAACGGCTACTGTTACTTCTACCACCACTGCTACTAGTACTGCGATTGCTACTTCTACCAACACTACTACTGTGACTTCTACGCCTCTACTAGTACTCCCGCTACTGTTTCTACTTCTACCATAACTACTAGTAAATCCGTTGCTGCTGTTACTTTTGCCGCAACTAGTACTAGTAATGCCATTGCTGCTGTTACTTCTACCGCAACTATTACTACTAATACTGTTGCGTGCTGTTACTTTTGTCGCAACTAGTACTAGTAATACTGTTGTTGCTGCTGCTGCTACTTCGTATACCACTTATAACAGGTACTGCTGTTGGCGTTTCTACTGTCAACTCTACTACTAGCGCTACTAGTACTGCCACTACAGCTGCTACGGCGGCGACTAGTCATTAGCACCACCAACTATGAACGTACACTTCACTAACAAGGCATATCATGAGAACTGTTCGTAATGCAGATGTTGACACGTCATTTCCAACCTAAACGACTTCCTTTGACACGGACATGGGGATACCATCAAACCCACCCATGCGTCAATACGGACACTCACATGATCAACTAAATGTCTGAAACATGTGTGCCTTTCGATCGTGAACCAAACTGCGAGATGTGTGAGGGGGGAGGGGGGGGGCAGTTAACTAGGATATATAACAACCTCAAACATGTTACAAGGTGACCGGGAGGTGACCAGGGGACACCAACTGCCGGCCTGCACAGCCGAACCAGTGCGGGCGGTGGAAAACTGGTGTCACGTGCGTGCGCAAGTAAAGAGCGGTGATGCTAACACTACTCACCACTCGGCCCCCGAAATGATCGAACGACACGCCTACGTCATCAAAACGTGGATGATGACGGTACGCTGCGACTTCCAGCACGGATGTCGTGTCTTCCAAGGGGACAAGCAGGTACATCTTTTTTTTTCTGTAAGATGTCAATTTCCTATGCACGTGTTTTTCTGTCGAACAGCGGTCACAACTTTTAGGGAACAATCGGACTTCAAATTATCAAAAGGCAGAAGCAATTCACTTCGGAGATGGTAGTGGCTAACAGTTAAACACACACACACACACACACAGATGAAAAGTGATCGTCAGAAGAGGTTCCCAACGTTTCTAAGGATCGTTTTCAGAACTGTAGGAATGCAACCGTTGGATTTCCGTTCATGTCATGATCAGTTTAATGTTTTGCGGGTGTGCAGGAGGCAATAAACAACGGGGAAGGGGGAGAGGGGGCGGAGAGACGGGGAGGTGGGGGGGACAGAGGGCCTGTCTCTGAACCCCCCATTAAGGTTATGAAACGGTCAAACTGAAGTCATCCTTAAGTTTTCTGTTGTGTTCGGATTACTGCACAGACTTTTCCAGGAAAGCCTGCGAGGAAAATGTACTGGACGCAGTTCTTTTAGGCTGGCTCGAGAGGCCTGCATTTTTCAATCAATATCATCCTCTTTTCACCTGGTATACAGGAGTGTTATTGTTGTTGACAGTATTTCTTCACTTTCAATCATTATCATCCTCTTTTCATATTGAAGACTCATCAGGTCTACCTGGTACACAGGAGAGCTGTTGTTGCTGTCAATATTTCTTCACTTTCAATCATGTCTGTCCTCTTTTCATATTAAAGACTCGTCAGGTCTACCTGATATACAGGAGTGTACTCGTTGACAATATTTCTTAACATCGTTATAACATTATCACTAAGTGTTAACGTCATGTTCAATGATAGCATTAGCACAAGTTGTAGCCGTCTCCCTACAGGTAAGCCTCCTTTCTCTCCGCTGTCTTTAATCAGGCCTGTACTCAGGACACGGGCAAGTGTTGACCTTACCTTTACAGCCTCGCCAAACCAGTACCCAGACAGCAAAGTCAACATAATCCCCACCCCACCACCACCACCCTAGGCTATCACCCTTCCCGCCTTGCCACACCACCCATACCACCACCCCTCAACCCCCACCACGTCTACTTCCCCAAAACATTCCCAGTCCTCTCCATTGTATAAAAAAAAAAGGGGGGGGGGGTAACTCGCTAGCCTTTTCAGTCTACAAGGGACGGGGACCTTAAAAGCGACGGCCATGACTTATCAGGTGCACAATGACTTCACGGACGACAGTCGCCTGTCAACGTCCGGTGGCCTACAGCAGGGGCGGGTGGGGTGGGGTGGTGGTGGGGGTAGGGGCGGTGGTGGTGGAGAAAAGTAAGTGAAAGCAACGGTCAATGTCTAGTATCCTCAACTGTGCTGGGGGAAGGGGGTGGGGAGGGGGAGGAGGTTGGAGAAAAAAGTGAATTTAAAGCAACTGTCAACGTCTGGTGGCCTACAGTTGTGCAGGAGGGAGGAGGGGGGTGGGGGGGGGGGGGGCTGGAGAAAAGTTAAAGTTTAAGAACTGTCAATGTCTGATGGTCTCAACTGTGCTGGAGGGGGAGTCGGGAGGGAGGGGGTTTTGGAGAAAAGTTGAAGTGAAAGCAACTGTCAACGTCTGGTAGTCTACAGTTGCGCAGAGGGAGGGGGAGGGGCTGGAGAAAAGTGAATGTGAAAGCAACTGTCAACGTCTGGTAGCCTACAGCTGTGAGGAGGGGTGGGGGTGGGGGCTGGAAATAAGTTGAAGTGAAAGCAACTGTCAACGGGAGATGGGAGGGGTGGAGGGGGGGTGGGGGGCTGGAAATAAGTTGAAGTGAAAGCAACTGTCAACGGGAGATGGGAGGGTGGGGGGGGGGGGGGTTGGAAAGTAGGGCATGTGGAGATGGAGGGGGGGGCTGGAAATAAGTTGAAGTGAAAGCAACTGTCAACGGGAGATGGGAGGGGTGGGGGCTGGAAATATGTTGAAGTGAAAGCAACTGTCAACGGGAGATGGGAGGGGTGGGGGCTGGAAATATGTTGAAGTGAAAGCAACTGTCAACGGGAGATGGGAGGGGTGGGGGCTGGAAATAAGTTGAAGTGAAAGCAACTGTCAACGGGAGATGGGAGGGGTGGGGGCTGGAAATAAGTTGAAGTGAAAGCAACTGTCAACGGGAGATGGGAGGGGTGGGGGCTGGAAATAAGTTGAAGTGAAAGCAACTGTCAACGGGAGATGGGAGGGGGGGGGGGGGGGGGGGCTGGAAATAAGTTGAAGTGAAAGCAACTGTCAACGGGAGATGGGAGGGGTGGGGGCTGGAAATAAGTTGAAGTGAAAGCAACTGTCAACGGGAGATGGGAGGGGTGGGGGCTGGAAATATGTTGAAGTGAAAGCAACTGTCAACGGAGATGGGAGGGGTGGGGCTGGAAATAAGTTGAAGTGAAAGCAACTGTCAACGGAGATGGGAGGGGTGGGGGCTGGAAATATGTTGAAGTGAAAGCAACTGTCAACGGGAGATGGGAGGGGTGGGGGCTGGAAATATGTTGAAGTGAAAGCAACTGTCAACGGGAGATGGGAGGGGTGGGGGCTGGAAATAAGTTGAAGTGAAAGCAACTGTCAACGGGAGATGGGAGGGGTGGGGGGGGGGCTGGAAATAAGTTGAAGTGAAAGCAACTGTCAACGGGAGATGGGAGGGGGGGGTCTGGAAATAAGTTGAAGTGAAAGCAACTGTCAACGGGAGATGGGAGGGTGTGGGGGGCTGGTGAAATGTAAAAGGCTCGTTTCGGAGAGGGACGGAGGGAAACGGCGTGAGGGAGGAGTGACTGTGGTGTTTCTGTAAAAGGCGTGCATGTGCGTATGTATGCGCACACAATGGGTGTGAGAGAAAGTGTGACAGAGGGATTTACTGTACCGCTTCAAATCTTCACGGCCCGTGACATACTATGACCATGAGACACAGAGAGAGAGAGAGAGAGAGAGAGAGAGAGAGAGAGAGACGAAACATTTGTCCCCCCCCCCCCCCCCCCCCCAACTCTCCTTGTCTTTCTCTTGATCACAGAGTGCACACAATGTCTTTTACTTTAATTTTCTGGTTCATCTTCATAAAGCAGCAAAGCATCGCGGCACTGGATGTGTGGGTTTAAAGCAATAAATTTAATTAAGCAACCACGCAAACTCCTCTCTCTCTCTCTCTCTCTCTCTCTCTCTCTCTCTCGCGTGTGTGCGTGCGTGCTATGTGTGTTGTGTATGTGCGTGCATGCGCGTGTGTGTGCGTGTGTGTGTGTGTGTGTGTGTGTGTGTGTGTGTGTGTGTGTGTGTGTGCGCGCGCGCGCAAACCAAGATACATACGATGCATTTTCACTTTTGCGCAGTTCTTTCCAGTCTTCTTCCACGAGGCATTTCTAACTCCCCCCCCCCCCCCACCCCCTCTCTCTCTCTTCCTCTCCCTCTCCCTGGCGGCATTCTTCCATGAAGCACGCTCGCGTTCCAGTTAAGAGCGCAAGGGACTTAACGGGATAAGGGGCACCGAGCACGCTACACGATAATGCCAAATGGCAGTGCAGGCACCAGGCCGGGCCCTTCTTAGCCTCGCCAATGGCATGCACACACACACACACACACGTACACACACACACGCACGCACACACACGTACACACACACACACACACACGAAGTGCGCGCGCATAGATAGGTCACGATAGGACGAAACAGTTCGCCGTGACAATTAGGGTCGCGGTGTTGCCACTTGCAAAAGGTCTCCCTTTCCACCACCCCCTTCCCTCTCCTATCCTCTCCCTCCCTCTCCCCTGTCTCGCTGACATATGCATGTTAATGGGTTTTATACAGCACAGGAGCATCCCCGAGTCGACACTTTTTCTTCAATAGTGTACGCATGCAAGCGCACGTGTCTGCGTGCGTCTGTGACCTATGTGTACACCTCTTTATGTGTGTGTGTGTGTGTGTGTGCGTGTGGAAAGTAATGTATGAGCCAATCAACTACGTAAATGAATGTGTGTACGTGTTTATGCGTGTGTGCGAGCGCGCACGCACACATGCGCTCGCATGTGCGCGTATAAATGTGCGTGTGTATGTTCGTGTGTGCGTGTCCCCGCGTACAAGCTTGCGTGCGTACGTGTGTGTGCTTGCGTTTGCGCTTGTGTTCGTGAGTGCGTGCGTGTGCGTGTGTGTGTGCGTGTGTGTGTGTGCGCGCGCGCGTGCGTGCGTGCAATCCGTGTTTCATTCGTTTTCTAGCCAAACGAAGCCAAAGCAAAAGAGATCATCGATTTGCTGTCACATCAACGGGATGTTAAATGTAGCACAACGTTCTAAACAAACAGCTGTCACATTCAAACACACACGCCCAAATATATATATATATATATATATATATATATATATATATATATTACACACACATGCGCACATATGACGGAAAGAGCAACACTATTATCGGAGAAAGACGGGGGGGGGGGGGGGGGGGGGGGGGGGGGGGGGGGAGGAGAAAGAGACGGGTGGGGGGTGGGCTGGAAGGAGGGGGAGTGAGGAGTGAGAGACAGCCTCAGAGAGACGGGCTGTCAAGACTGGAGAACACACACACACATGCACGCACGCGCATGCACGCACACGCACACACACGCGTACGAACCCACCGAGACAGTCAAGCAGACACACAGACCGAGACGCACACAGAGCCCGGACTGGCAAAGCCAAGCCAGTGGACAGCATTTGTGAGAATTTTTCACAGCGGAGACGCCGCGATCTAGACATACATGATCATACGTATTCTCCTGAAACGTGTGTACGACAGACACCCTGCAGCAACACCTCCACCCGCAGTTTGTCCGGGCTGACAGTTTTACGACTCTAATAAACCTCACAATGGGGCCAGAATGGGACGTAAAACGCCAGCACCAAAAATTTATGCGCCAAGGCCTTGCTTAAGCAGTCGAGCATTTATAGCCCGGCGAAATTAGGATTCTTTTGAGAATTTTTTTTTTTATTGTCTGAAAGTTGATTCTTCCTCACTTTCACATGGCCATCATGGTACACAACAGGTGGTTCCAAGCGGACAGATTCAAATCAAAGGAACGGGGACTATTTGGGGGCTTCCCACCTGGCGCAAAGATAGAACCACGGGTGAGTGCAAAGGCCTGAAATGTGACGTCAACTAAGGGGTAGCTCGTGTACTTCATGAC
>CM065725.1:5819188-5846258 GCA_033310375.1 Conus canariensis | reverse complement strand
AGGCAAAGTGAGGGGGGGGGGGGGGGACCCGGAGAAATCGGACGTTTTAACTGCCACTCCACACATTTCATGGAACATGAAACTGGCACACGAGACACTGGCACTATTCACCCAAACCCAACCGGGGCATCCTGACAACACAATAAACGGGCTTTTCTCTTTTCATCAAGTGTATTAGTATTGTTTTGAGGAAACGGTCCTATGGCTGTAGATCACTTTTCATCGAATACATGTCAGTACATTACACTTTACTTTTTTCTTGTAACTTTTCAGAACAGTGGGAATAGGGTATGGACACGTTGTCTGTGCTGCTGCTGCTTCCCCCCCCCCCCCCTCCCCCCAGATAGACACACACACTTGCATGTTTCACTTTGTACTTGTACCGTTTTCTCTTGTATTTATGATTTTCCTTCACTGATGCTTTTGTTTTATGGCATGGACTGTAAAGCACCGAGGTTGCCTTTAGCATTTTTTTTCAAATTACACTCAACGATAATGATAAGTGATAATGATATACTATTAATCAATAATGATTCTTATTATTATTACTGTCATTAATATTCTTTCCATATATATAGTACTACTTAGTACTATTCCGAGTTCCGGAGCCCATGCTGTTGGTACTAAAACGGTCGTGCATTTTTCCCGTCTATGACTTCTTTATTTTACAGCAAGTAGAAAAAAATTCCTTTCATGCCCTCTCCTGTATAATAGCTTGGTTTTGTTAAAGAAATATATTGAAATCGGCTTCATTAAATTTGATGGCACTGTCTGTTCCCCTGCCAGGTGAGAGCGTTCTCAATACTGTCCACCACCACACTGTCCCCGATAGCTGAAGGCTAAACTTCGTTTGCATGGGCAGGGAGGGGGTGCGAAAGGAGACTTTCCATGGCGGAAACAAACAGCCCTGAAAATGTCACGGGATGCGTGCTGATACTTAAAGATTTCCAAATACCTCGATATCATACTGGTGGCAGTGAGTTTTTGTTCATGCAATATTGACAAGCCGTTTTCTTATCCTTGTCACGCCCGATCGAGAACCCGAAATGCATTTCCTTTGCTTTACACCGTTGGTGTGCCTGCTACTAACTGTGCACAGGTTGGAACGTTGATACTGTTTAGGCATTCTTCCGGCGAATGGACCGAGCCGGTTCTACCGAACACGAAGTCTTCTGTGCTCCGGCGAAAAAGCACGACCGTTGTAGAAAACCCCGCTCTTATTATTCCGGGTCCACAATGGAAGCTTAATGAAATCATCGCGGGTATGACCACTGGCCTTGCCCAACTGTGGTCAGAAGCTGTTCAAAGTCGGCACTGGAGCGCAACGCACATGGGGAAGGAATGAGCTGTACAGAGTATGCCTGTTTATTAATAGTCGATCGATCGGGGGCGTTTCCAATCATTTCAAAGCGTTGATCAAAAAACGGGCATTTCGAAAACTCTGGCGCAGAAAATATACCTGTACGTCATACCTTGATCTAACACACGCACACACACGCACACTCATGAAAAGACGCACGAGGAGCAGCACAAAGGAATGTAGATCAATTGAAAACATGTCAATCCAATATACTGTATAATAATAAACTGAGCTACGTGTGACCAACACCATGCAATTTCCAACATTCGTTCACATTCAAGGAACCTACAAAATGGAACATAAATGTACAGCAGACACATCTGGCAATCTGTATCTCCATTCACCATTAAAATTGCAAATTCAGGGTGGGTGAGGGAACGCGCGCGCGCGAGCGCGTGCGTGCATGTGCGCACGTGTGTGTGGCAAAGGGGGGGGGGGTGGATGAGGAGGAGTGGGGGAGGTGAGTTGGGAAGGGAAGAGATGCATTCCAAAATAACCGTTTTCAGATTTTATCTTTTTTTTTTTTTTTTTTGGGGGGGGGGGGGGGGGGCAGACGGAGGTTTAGGCTTCTTAACCTGTCGCTTTATTTTCGTTAAATCAACCTCCAAAATGAATAAACCAGTCAACAGTGATTACTTTGGCAGTTTCTCCCAAAATCAAACTGAACAGAAATCTTTTTTATGTATGCAATGTTATCTTTCTCGAATTCTATAGCCTACTATGGCGCCATAGTGGACAGGTATTTTAACTCAAAATTTGGTTTCTGTATTCGCACACGCACTGCACATGTCCTGACGAGCATGCAATGATGCATGCACACAAACATGCACATACACGCGCGCGTACGCGTATATCATACACATTCAACATAAACGTTACAAAGTACGCGCTTGCGAACGCACACTTTTTCATCTCGTCTAATTGTAGTATCATAACTGCTAGTTAAAAAAAATAAATAAAAAAAATTGAACAGCACTACTAGTAGCCCACCATGTAAAACCCGCCCATAACCCAAAATATCCTCAAGAAAACGAGTCCTATATTAATGCGAGGAGACAATAACATAGTCAACATACCTGGACCAGTCTCGCTTTCTCCGCTGTCACACACACGCAGTCAACCGCAGAGTTCAGCTCTCCGCCCGTCTCAACCCCGTGCAGTCAGGTCGGTCGTCTGCTGCTTTCGACCAGAGGGAGCGCGCCGCCCGCCTGTGAGAGTGCGCGTGCGCGTGGGCCGCGGAAGTTGCCGCCGTGGTGTTGCGGCGTCGCAGGACTGCACCAAACAAGAAAATGCCCAATTCAGCGTTTCCCGCATGTCACGTTGATGAAAGAACGGAGTGTGTCAGCCAGCTGGGGGGGGGGGGGGGGGGGGGGGGGGGGGGGGAGGGGGGGTGAAGTCACTCTTTTCATGGCCTTCAGTAGGTCTGCGTGCAGGACTAGACGATGTTCGCAGCATTTAAGCCTGCTGCACGAACAAATCCGAGTGAACACTGCTCATGTTTATGTTATGGGTTGCTTGTTACACCGTCTGCTTGTGGTACTGAACCTTGAATCATCAGAATGCTGAAACATGGAGATGGACCGTAGAAATGTCCTCTTGAACGCGGGTTGACAGTGACCAGAAATGTTAACAGCTATGCCATTGTTTGTTTCCTAAAGTCATCTCTGTCTGTCTGTCTCTGTCCCTCTGTCTGTCAGTCTCTCTCTCTCTCTCTCTCTCTCACACACACACACACACACACACACACACACACACAGATACGCACACACAGTTTAGTGTTCCTTTCATTGTTTAAATAATTCATTCAGTTTAGAAGTTACTTTTGTTCCTCATTTAGGGCAAGATGTAAAAAAAGCCTGTCTTGTGCTTATTCTTTTCCCTCATTCAAAAAGATTCGTTCTCTCTCTCTCTCTCTCTCTCTCTCTCTCTCTCTCTCTCTCTCTCTCTCTCTTTCTTTCTCTCTCCCTTTCTTTCTCACACTCTTTATGTGTATGGTACGGGGGAAGGGGTACAAGAGGAAAGGGATTCAAGGAGGTGGGTAGGTATATTGTTGTGTGTGTTTCTGTTGGATGCTTTGTCTGGTGCACAGCGCTGTGGTCTGTGTGGTGGGGAGACATTACAGTGAGACCTTCACAGCCGAAGGTCTCCAGGGAAGAACCCTCCTCAGCCTTCAGCTTGTTGTCCACACAGGGATCGGGCTGCTCCAAGGTCATGGCTCCTAGACGCCTTCCTGGAGCAAAAATTTTTTTCCCCTGGCACTGCCGGGACTCGAACCAGCAATTTCTGGGTGGGCAGGTGTTTCAGGATGTTATCTTTGATTTTTTTTTTTTATTATTCTTTTTTTTTGTTTGTTTTGTTTTTGTTTTTGTTTTTTGAGAGACGTATGTCTTGCCTACATCAGTTTGGGACACCTGTTCTAAGTTGGGAAATGAATGCCTTGTAAAGTTAATTTTTATTTCTCCTCGACCAGATCCGGCTGGAACTCTCTTCAGCTGCCTGTGGCAATGCCTTCATGGTTCTGGTCTTCTTGCCAGAAATCTCGAACTGTTTTGTGAGATCATGAGCTGGTGAGCGCACAAACTCTCTTACCCCAGCTACGATGGCGAGGACTTTGGCTTGGAAGGCGGATTCCTTAGAGCTGGCTAGACTGGCATGCTTCCCAGTCTTGTAGATGTGAGACTGCTCCACCCTGCTGTCACATGAGGCTCTGTGAGTTCACTCAGACTCCATCGTCTGATGATCCTGAATAGAATACAATACCCGGTCTGACATCACTTTTCCCGGTGCCTTCTGAATGATTGTCCCATTCTCTGGGAGGCCTGCTGTGCACTCACCCATTCCATCCTGAAACCCGATTCCATGTTTTTCATGTTACAGCTGTTCCAGACCACGATTTCTATGGCCTCCTTCCGTGTAGAATGTCGTCGTTGGAGCTTCTGGTGGCATAAACTCAGGACATTTTTTATGCTGATCGATGATAATGAGGATGATGAGGATGATGATGCCACGTGTGACGGGTCTCCGACGCTCCCCCTCGTTATTAAAATATGATTTTAATATTCAGGGATGCAGGGGGGTTATAGACAGAAGTATTTACGCTTTCACAACCAAAATGCGCTCTCGCATAGGCACACGCACTCTGTCACTCACATCGGGCCCGCACAAAGGTGACGGGAAACAAATAACATTCATAGAAAATAATCAACTTTTATTTAACTTGACTCCGAGCCCCCACCCGTCACTACACAACACACTTATCTGTATCATACAAATATGTAAACATCATACAGACAATCTCATAAATCGCATCCCCTGTTCTTCAGTTATTCTTACTTAACCAGGAAAGACAATATTCCACTAGCCTGTTTGCACACTTATAAACTTAAGAGCAAATAAAACGTCCATAACTTGCCAGCATTCCTTGGTTGACCAGTTTCTCTCATCGCACTGTGCGACCACGAACTGAAGCTGCCACACTGTTGTGTCCTCCCGATTGACCAAATCCCAGCTGGGGAACACTGGCAACGTAGCTTGAGTCGCACCCTCACACCGAGTCTCCCGGACTCCACCGCACTTCGCCCTCTCCACAGAAAGGGCTCCTGTCGGCCTCTCCCACAGGTCTTCTCTGGCTGCAAACACCCCACCGTTGTCTGGCAGCTCCCTGTCTAGGCTCCAACAGGCTAACACGTCTTGCTGTCGACCGTCCCCACACGGGAGACAATTCTTCTCGTCGTCGGCTCCGAGGCTACAGCAACCTCCACTGTCTTACGTCCCCACACAGGAGACAACGAGGCGACAGCAAGCCTCTGCTTCACGCTGTATTTTCTTGAGCCCTCAGCAAGACGGGCGAGTTCACTTTCCCTTAAGTGAGTCACACACTTCCTGGTTTTCCAAGTTCCTTATATTCGTTCTCAAAGAAAGAGAGAACCCGAATTTAGCTGGTTCAACCAATGGAATCACTGGCACACACCCATCACACGATTTGTACCAATAGATCCCCAAGTTATTTTTATTCCGCCAATGGAATCATTAGTCACCTACACATACACACACAACAGCTGCTAGCGCCAACAAAGACTTGGGTACCAAGTGCTTAATGCCTGACCTCCTATTCAACTCATGTTCGATTCCCCAAAGCTACCCATTGTACTAACAGCCTGGACTTCTCTACCAGCCAGGACTGATGCTTCAAGTAGTTACTACCTCTATAGACAACAAGGTGCGAACCACTCAATAGGCCGAAGCCTTCCATTCATTCCTCAGAACAAAGGACGACAGAATGGTCGCTGTACTCTGCCTGCAGGCTGACGGTCACCTACCCGTGACGGTCACCTGACCCGATCGCCTTCCTTTCAGCCCCACTGGAGAACCCACTGAATAGCCAGTGCTCAAAGTGGACACTCTCGTCTACCCAGGTCGGCATGTCGGCATGTTCTTGTTACTACCCCCTAGACATGCGAAACACTTCCCAGTAATTGTCCCTCCTTCAGTATACGACTCGGGGTATTCCCTCTCTGGTGATGCCTGAGTTCGCACACTTGAAGAACCCAAGGAACTTGCTCTCAACAACAGCAAAACTACCCTTAATTTGCCTAAATGCTTGAGAACATTCGGCCGACTCATGACACCACGGATTTCCATATCCGGTCCGAGACTTCATGACAGGGCTGTACTCAACGCTTACTTTCGTAATATATACCAGCGTCAACTAGGTCTGTGAGATACAGACACCTGCAGTGTCTTTCAGGAAATTTGAGCAACTCGCAGAGACGCAACCATTAAGTAGATGAATATACAAGTGACGATGCCTTGCTTGACAATAAATAGATAACAGACGAGAATTGGACAGCTTGCTTCAGATTCTTGGCATGATGACACATTGTTCCGGATCGATTTACTACACTACATTGCCATTTAAGCAGTGGGACGCCCCACTTAAGACGGAGAGAAACGGGCACGAAAACCCCAGCCGGTGGATCCGACAGATATCTTCCTGCATGTACAGTCGAGTAATCAGCGGGGCAGTGCCACGGCTCCAACTTCCGGCATTTTGCGGTGGGTTCGTTGTCTATGACTTGCCGGCAAAGAAACGGCTTCGAAATACTCATCGTGAGCGTACGTCTTTAGAATCGAAACATTGTCATGTTGCAGAGGTCATGCATTACAATCGACAATAGAGACCGGATGTACACTCTTCTCTGTGCAGCTGACTACCGGAAATGGACGGAAACAGTTTTGCCATTGATTTGACAAAAAGAGAAAGGAGCGGAAAGGGGAAGAGGGGTGGGGATGGGGACGGATCGGAATAAAGTAGGGAGGGGAGTGAGGGGAGGGAGGAAGGTGCTTGTTAATCTCGTGCTGTTCTGTATCCGGAAAGTGTCTTCCGTTCAACCTTATTTATATTGTTACCAGCCGCAGTGGCGAAGTTGTTAGAGTCGCGGACTCCCGGTTGGGAGATCGTGGGTTCGATTCCCATCTGAGCCATGTGGGATGTTTCTGCCCCGACCGGCTCCTATCTAGAGTGGAGTTTGCTACGGGTTCAACTGGGAAGACCGGGACCACACAGTCCAGTTTCATCCATTTAATAGATTCGTCTCTGAGAGTTGCTCAAATTTTCTAACAAACACTGCAGGTGTCTGTATCTCTCGGGCCTTGTTGATGCCGGGATATATCATGAAAGTAGGCGTAGAGTATAGCCCTGTCATGAAGTTTCAGATCGAATAGAAATCCGTAGCATCATCTTCATCATCCTCATTCTCATCGATCAAGCATAAAAAAAGTCTCAAATCCTGTGGCCCTTAATGCCCTGCTTTCATGGTGACCACAGTTTTGATGTCCTCTCCACGTCTGTGGCTTTGTTTTGATTCCGTCAGGGCCACCAGTATTGGTGAGTCCATGGGGGCTGTCGTTAGACGGACGTGGTGGCGCGTTCCGCGGGAGAGCTCACACACGCCGGCTCCGCGACTAAGCAATAGTTGTCGTTAGTAGGGGGCTTAATAGGTGGTGTAGGCACCACTGAATTCCACCGAAGTGACTCGGCAGTGTTTCCTGCCTCTTGACTTGACTTCACTGCTCCCTGTGGATTGCCGGTGCTGAGGCGGGACTGATCGGGCTATGGCTGTGGACGGGGTGTCGGAAGGAGCGAAGTGGGTGTACTGTCACTGAGGTGGAGAGAATGTCAATATCTGTGTTGAAGACCACCCTTTTTATTTTGCATGCAAACCCCTCTTTAAAAAAAAAAAATTTCTTCATTTTCTTGCCACTTTTTACAAAAATCAACACCTTTTTGTAATAAAATTAATACGCAAAAAAAAAAAAAAAAAAATTGAAGGAATTGTTACCTTAAAGTGGGGCTTGCGTGCAAAATAATAAGGGGCGATCTTGAACACAGATATTGACATTCTCTCCCCAGCATTTATTATCTAAGGGTTTACAGAATTAGTCATCCTTCTAGTATGTTCATCTATCTCAAGCACTATTAGTAAATCAGAACAAACAACTGGGGTTTTGTCCTGGTCAGTTACCGTTACACATAATGGATCTATACGCCCACAAGCTAATTCTTTAAATTGTTTGCTTTTAAATGTGTTTAACTGATAATCGCAATAAGCTGCACTAGTTGTACTAACAACTCTTAGAATTGTAGACGGCTGACCATTAAACAAATTAGCATCTGTTTTTAATTCATTTAAATTAACAAATAGCATTGGGGTAATTAGGAAATCGGATGATCTACTACCTACATACTGAAAAATGCCGCTGCTTACGTACGTGTGTGTATTCATGCGATACGTTTCACCACTGCTGTAAAAGCCTAAAATTCGAGCAAGGCCTCCAGGAAAAACGTACTCCCCTTTATTATTTGGAAAAATCATAGTAACTATAAGATTTGCCTCATTAATTTTTAACTTTATGCCAAATTTGCTAAATAGTTCTTTTAAAGAACAAAAGTTGCAGTAACCATCAGGTATTTTTAAATGTTTTAAGTGAGTGCCCTGTTCGTTATAAATATCTATCCAGTTATTTTTAGCGTTTTCAGATATGTTAAACCATTTTACTTTAAACCTAAGTTCTTTAAGATTAATCCTATACTTACCAGAACTATTGTCAAGTGGATACTTTAAAAACACACGCTCTTTTTGCTTGGTTATATAAATGTACATCCTTTTTAAAACTATTAAAAATGGAACCTTTTAAATATAATGAAAGTGCCACTTACAATGTAGGGGCGTTTTATAACCCCAAATCTTTAGACTTCAGTTTACTAACCATTGCAGTAGATGAAACATATGGCTTCCAAGTCAGACTTGTAAACCCACTAAATAGATATTTAAATCCTCCAATAAAGAGTGATAGAGTGCCATTACTATGGTCAACCTGTCCTATGATTTTTTACCAAACTCAGTTAAATTTTGCAATTTACTGCTCAACTACTGGCTGCGGTGTTTCATATACAAACCATTTAAACCACCCCAATCTCTTAGTAAGGTCAGTATATAACTTTCATGTTTATTACCAGTATAGACGCATACTAACTGAACTACAAGTACGCCTCCCCAACGACAACATGTTTAATGCATTTAACAATCCAATGGACAATAATGCATATGAAAGAATCTGCAACGAATTTAACATTAAACCTTCAACTGACTTTAGACAAAAGTTAGACCGTAATCACGGGTTGGGCACATTGTATTTGTGGGGCGTACGTAGAGAATATAATTTTGACTACTGGCCTGGCCACACCTCTTTTCAACCAAACAAACATGTTAGATTGGGGTCAATAGAACAAAGACACCCTAATGCTTGGGCAACATTTATCTTAGATGAAAGTAAAGGCCTAACAATGCCAGGAGTGCAAAGACTTAATGACTCCATACGGACGTACGTTTGGTGTTTATTAGGAGCGCAAGCACAGACCAAGTCTAGCGTAGTGGACGAATCTACCGGCTTTGACGCAAGAAAACAATTTCTGGCCAATTTAGAAGATGCTATTAACTCTGCTATTGATTTGCCTTCCAGCATACAAAGGTACCAAAACGTTCTTTCACATGCTAGGTCAAAGGTTGACTTTGTTGTGGGTCATGGATTATACATGCTACCCTCTGACCTTAGACTACAAATTGGCATGATACAGAATTATAATAATGAAATCCTCATAGCTGGAGACGACCAAAACTTAGGACACAATCAAGGCTTAAACACAAGGCCTGCACCATCCATTTAAAAAAAATCTAGCTCTAAACAACCAGAAAGCGACCCACAACCACCACCAGTTATAAGCAACCCACAGCCAGGAATCAGCCCACCAACACCGCCTGTTAATATACCTCACCCCGACAGACACACTAGTGAAAAGACAGCCCTTGTTGTGTTTTTAACTTTTACTGGGCTGGCTATACTTTATTTCACTAAAAATTAAACCAGCAGCCAGCACCCCCAACGTCCACAGATGGTCAGCCATATAACCAGCCACTTTGCCTATAGTAGACAAAACCCAACTAACAACACTACCTATAATGCCAGGCAGAGCATCAAGCGCTTTAGCTGCTAACTTCTTTAATAAGTTTGACAGGTGGTGTAATTGTTTTCTAATCCAACTTTTACCAGGCTGAGGCACTGGAGGCGCTACTGGTCCTTTTGGCGCACCACCGGTTAAAGCATAAACGAGTGTAGAGACAGCAAACCCTATGGCTGTTATTGTACTAACTATTGTAATCCCCTGTTCTCTGAACAGAGTCCTTATTCTTTCTGCTAGCGTAGTGTTTTCATAAACTATTCTGTTTATAGTTTCTCTGATTCTGTTTGTTTGTGATGCTAGCTGTGCTCTATTAGTAGACAGCGCTTCTAACCTGGCTGACCTTTCTAGCATTAAATCTTGTATTTTCTGCTGTATTCTATCCTTTTCTTCTTGCCCTAAATTGTTATCATCTGCATCAGCCAATCTGGTTTTTTCTTCTTCTATTTGTCTATCTAGCTCACCAAGTTTTGCTACATTGCTTGCTAGTTCACCCCTTATTGTCCGTAGAGCAGCATTCAGACCCATGATTTCACGCATAGGCAATGGAGAATCACCAATTGTTTTTAATTGTGTCTCCTCATTAAAGCTTGTTTCAGTTTCTGCTATTAGTTCATCTGCATTAGCCATATGTTCTTCTGCTTGTTGTATTGCTTCTTCAAGAGAGAGGTCTAGCATTTCAGATTTTGTTGGCAACTCTTGCTCTAAGTTTTGTAAAAGTCTAACAGCCTCAGCCTTTAGATATGAAATATTTAATCGTTCTTGGTCAGCAGTAGGGAGGTCTCGTCTAATTGTGCTTAGTTTTAAAAACTTGGCTGGGTCTGGCTTTGTAGTAACTCTTACACGGTCTCCTGCACTAGTCCTAATATACAAATGATTACCATCTTCCTCAAAATCGTTAGGATCAACTACTTCTGGTAGCTCTCGTCCTATGCTTCTATAGAATGATTGAATTCTTACTCGCAATAGTTCTTGACGTTGTCTAGGGAGTAAAGAACCTGCTGCTGCTCCTTCAAGTTCTTCTTCTAATGAAGGACTTGGTTCTCTTTCTTCACCATCTTCTTCTTCTTCAATAGGATCAATCGCGTCAAAATCTTCATCCATATATATATATATATATATTATATATATATATTATTTTTTGTTTTATAAAAAAAAAATGAACTCATGCGGCTGCGATCTTGACCCATACAGAAGAGCGAAAGAACCCCAGGGCGTACAGGGTATAAGACAGACTGTGCTTGTTACAAATAATCCATCAACAGTCGAACCCATTCAAGTGTTAACAGTAAGATTTCCTGATCTTGGTGCTGACGATGTTATAATGCCAGGCACTACTAAACTGTCATTCAAAATAGATATTAATTCAACAGATCCTAATGCTACTTTATTGCCAACTTGGGCAGGGCCATCATTAAATCGATGTTAATCAAACTGGAGGGCAGAGAAGTCTTCTCACTAAACAACGCAGACATTTTTACACTCTATTCTGACCTATGGCTGCCCAGAACAGAAAGAAAAGACAAAGTTTATCAGGGAATACAAGGTCCAAACGGTCTTAAACACAGGCTTAATGCTGAGGATGCAGAGGATGATAATAAAGACCAAGCAGTAGCACTAGCGTTTGGCAACAGATTTTGCATTCCTCTAGATTTTGAACTGTTGAAGACGCATCAACCATATTACCAAGGTGCACTAAAAGATAAACTTACTTATGAACTGACATTTAATACTAGCGATTCTGTTGTTCTGTCTGAAGATCCTGAAGCTAAATACACAGTCAGTGACATCTCTCTTGAGTTTGATGTTGTTGCTAACCCTGAACTGGCTAGAACAGTCTTAAACCAATATAAAAGTAAGACAATGATTTATTTTGAAAGAGTTGTGCATCACATTACACAGATTAAAAACAAGCAAGACACTGTCTGGAACATAGCTCTAAGTTATTCTCTCAGGTCGTTAAAGGGAATTTTGTTGCTGTTTACTGAAGTTACAACTCCTTTTCACAGAGAAACCGAGGTGTTTTATAATCCAAAAATTAAGCAGTTGTCTTGCACAGTAGATGGCAAGCCTGTTCAGTTGTATCCAACCGGACTTTTACCTCACCAACACTTTGACGAAGCAAGAAAATTGTTTGCTGGAGGCAGACAAACAAATCCTACAGTCGATCTTGTATGTAAAAAACTTCACCTTCATGATGTAAGACTCGAAGATTACTTAACAAGAAAATATGGACTGTGGTTGGATTTTAGATCAACATATGACAACAGATCACATGGAAGTGGAAGAAGGGTGGGGGCAGATGGCATAAACATACAGATTAACAAGAAAGCAGACGGAAACGGTCCGTTAAAAATGCACGTTTTTGTGGTTTGTGACGCTCAGTTAAACACTGAAGAAAACAGGCTAAAACAAATATCCTATTAAAAACAGATGGATAGTTTGAACTTTCTGCCCAAAGATCCGCACTGTTCGCTTATCTGCAGGATTACTGGATGTGGGAAAACTGTCTTTGTACTTGATTTGTTAAAAACAATCTACAGGTTTCATTATGAGTACATTGTTATATTCTGCACAACCATTAAGCATAACAAGTCTTACAAAGAAAGACAGTTTGTTTGGACAGACGAGAATATATTTTTAGTTGATCCTAGCGACAAGCTAAGCGACTATTTAGAACAATACTATAGGCTATTTGAGGGAACTGAAACACTGTTTATTATTGATGACTGCTCAGCTGAACGAGACATTGTTAAAAAAAGAAAAACTCTGTCAAAGCTAGCCTTTAGTGGTCGCCACGCATTAGTTTCTGTGTTGCTCTTAACTCAAAAATACAATGCTGTCTTAACAGACTTTCAGTCGCAGTTAAAATCAGTTGTATTATTTTACACTAAGGACAAAGACAGTTTTGAAGACTGTTTGCGTGAAAATTATATAATAAGGGACAAGAATGAACTAATGAAAATAAAAGAGCAGTTAGAAAAATCTAAGCACGCTAAACTATGCTTACGGACTGACCCACCAGTTCAATATGTTTGTTTATTATAAATTGTTTATTATAAATTGTTTATTAAAACATGTCACGCGGGCCAGAATCAAAAGTACAGCTAGCTCCTAAATGTATTGCAGTAGAGCTAAAAGACCTAGCAGACACATTTGAGTTTGATCTGATAGGAGAGCCAGGAAATGTTTATGGATTTGAATACACAGATGATGGGTTTTACAAACGAATAGAAATTGGAGATAAAAAAACGACAGCAACATCCTAAACTGGAACAAATAAGAAATCTAGAAACAACTGATTACGGCCAACACGAATACAAGCTTCATAAACAAGACAATAACTGGGCCTTGCTTCCTGAAATTGACTGGGATTTAAAATTTGACTTACTAAGCCCTAATATATACTTTGATAAGAAAAGAAATTTTAGAAAAGCTTTGAATGCAGGACCCCTTCATGCTAGTCTTGTCCCAGGAACACAACAGAAAAAGCAGATTGAGATAAAGCCATACGGAAGAAGAGAATATGTGCTAAGCAGAAAGAGGCCCTTAGCTGAAGTGGGAGGTGACACGGTTGGCTTAGAATTTACTCCAAAATTTCCAATGCCTGACACTGCTACTTTGATTTTTGTTTTATCAATCACTCCAGAGGAGTCTGTTTCTAGTTTGCCAGAACATGTGTTAATCAGGGGAGTAACAATAAAGTCTGAAATCTTGGATGGGCCTCTTAAGCTTGTTATTGCTATTACTAAAAGCGCGGATGAAGTAAACACTTTCTTATCAACTGACAAGGTTACTGTGAATGCTGACAAAGACAAACTAACAATACTTGATTTTATTTTCATTAAGTTTGTTGATTTTATTGCGTTTTACTCTGTTAATGAAGTGCTGTCAGAAGAGTTAATAAGAACATTTTTACAAAATTAATTTTGATTAAAAAATGGATGATCAGGCCCAAAAGTTTTGGTTAAAGCACATGACTGAACTTCAAAAGGAAATTTTAAGCGACTTAAATAAGTTTAGGGTTACTAGAAAGAAATATGCCAAAGCTTTGAAAGCCCTTTCTTATGTAGTTACTGGCTCATCAGCTGTAGCCAGCTTAAGCACTGGGTCTAGTGTTGCTCTTTTAGCTACTGGAGTTGGAGCACCAATGTCTATAGCTTTTGGAAGTGTGGGGTTGGGTTTATGTGCTGTGTCCATGATTGTGAGTGCCGTTTTAAAAAAGATTACGCCCAAATTACAAAAGCACACTGCCATTGTAGCCCTAGCAACAGCAAAACTTTACTCATTAAACCTACTCATAAGCAAATCATTACAGGATGAAAACATTACAGACGAAGAATTTCAACGAGCCATGGCTGATGGAGATAATTACAAACGCCAAAAAATTGACCTCCAAAAGAAATGGAGAAAGACTTTTACTTCACAACAGGTAGACACTGAGACAATCAAACAGAATATTGCAAAACAAACAAGCGATCAATTAAATCCAAAATAAGTAAAAAAGAAAAAATAAATCAAAAGTTAAAAGTAAAAACAATAATAATAAATAGATTATAAATTAACAAAAAATATGTTATAAACATTTATACTATTTTTTTTAACTAACAGGCACTGTCAGAAATGAAATGAGGCAGGGAACAGTAAACGATAAACAGTAAACAAGTTGGGTATTTTTTGCTCCCATAAGAAAACTAACACAGAGTAACTTGTATTCAAGACCGGCACAGCCTTTTAAACTTGAATAAAGTCAGACAAATACATAGACGAACAATCTAATAGTGGGGAAAAAACAAGCGCAGGCCAACAACTGAACTATCTTCATAGTAATGACTTGGCAAAGATTTGGACTTAAGGAGGGGGGGGGGGGGGGGCGGAAATTTGAAGATGGAGAAACTGGGAACATGAAATTAAGAAAATAGTTACAGATATGAAAACTGTTCACTAGCTGCATAAGGGAACCATCGCAATCCCTTTTGAAGGCAGATATATTTGTATTGCCTGCTCCGAGGCCTTTCATCCGCTGGGTCGGACTCATCAGGGAGACACGGCTGGCTATGTCTGCGCTCCTGGCGTCAAATAGAGACACACCACAGTCTATAATACTGTGGTGTTCTCACCACCAAGGGTGCAAAAACGAATCCAATAGCACCCCCAAAGCAGCCAGCGAAGAGTAGTAAATGAAACTAAACGAAAGTGTGGGGAGGAAAAAGTTGCTGAAAAACTAGAGACATTATGCAAATAGTATAAAATGTAAGGGACAATTTTTGAGCCTACGCCTGAGGATCCACCCAAAGATGCAAGGGAGATCAAAAGACAAACACACAGACGGACAGAAACAAATACAAATAACCTCAATTTAATCAAAACAAAAATCAGAAATGAAATGAGGCAGGGAACAGTAAACGATAAACAGTAAACAAGTTGGGTATTTTTTGCTCCCATAAGAAAACCTAACACAGAGTAACTTGTATTCAAGACCGGCACAGCCTTTTAAACTTGAATAAAGTCAGACAAATACATAGACGAACAATCTAATAGTGGGGGAAAAAACAAGCGCAGGCCAACAACTGAACTATCTTCATAGTAATGACTTGGCAAAGATTTGGACTTAAGGAGGGGGGGGGGGGGGGGGGTGGGGGGCGGAATTTGAAGATGGAGAACTGGGAACATGAAATTAAGAAAATATGTTACAGATATGAAAACTGTTCACTAGCTGCATAAGGGAACCATCGCAATCCCTTTTGAAGGCAGATATATTTGTATTGCCTGCTCCGAGGCCTTTCGTCCGCTGGGTCGGACTCATCAGGGAGACACGGCTGGCTATGTCTGCGCTCCTGGCGTCAAATAGAGATCACCCACAGTCTATAATACTGTGGTGTTCTCACCACAAGGGTGCAAAAACGAATCCAATAGCACCTCCAAAGCAGCCAGCGAATGAGTTAGTAAATGAAAACTAACGAAAGTGTGGAAGAAAAAGTTTGCTGAAAAACTAGAGACATTATGCAAATAGTATAAAATGTTAAGGGACAATTTTTGAGCCTACGCCTGAGGATCCCCAAAGATGCAAGGGAGATCAAAAGACAAACACACAGACGGACAGAAACCAAATACAAATAACCTCAATTTATCAAACAAATCAGAAATGAAATGAGGCAGGGAACAGTAAACGTAATACAGTAAACATAGTTGTGGTATTTTTTGCTCCCATAAGAAAAGCCTAACACAGGTAACTTGTATTCAAGACCGGCACAGCCTTTTAAACTTGAATAAGGTCAGACAAATACATAGCGAACAATCTAATAGTGGGGGATAAAACAAGCGCAGGCCAACAACTGAACTATCTTCATAGTAATGACTTGGCAAAGATTTGGACTTAAGGATTGGGGGGGGGGGCGGGGCAATTTAAATGTGGAGAAACTGGGAACTGAAATTAGAAAATATATTTCAGATATGAAAACTGTTCACTAGCTGCATAAGGGAACATCTGCAATCCCTTTTGAAGGCAGATATATTTGTATTGCCTGCTCCGAGCTTTTTTTTCATCCTGGGTCGGCTCATTCAGGGAGACCGGCTGGCTTGTCTGCGCTCCTGGCGTCAATAGAGACACACCACAGTATATAACTGTGGTGTTCTCATCACCAGGGTGCAAAACGACATCCATAGTCACCCCAAAGCAGCCAGCGAGATAAATGAAACTAAACGAAAGTTGGGGAGAAAGATAGTTGCTGAAAAACTAGGACATTATCAAATAGTATAAAATGTAAGGGACAATTTTTGAGCCTACGCCTGAGGATTCCACCTCAAAGATGCAGGGAGATCAAGACAACCACAGACGGCAAACAAATACAATACCTCAATTTAATCAACAAATCAGAAATAATGAGCAGGACAGTAAACGTTAACAGTAAAAGTTGGTTATGTTTTTGCCTCCTAGTAAAACCTACACAGTAATTGTTTCAAGACGGCAGCCTTTTAAACTTGAAAAAGTCAGGCAGCTAATACAATAGACTGAATATTCTTATGGGGAAAAAACAACTGCAGTCAACAACTGAACTATCTTCATAGTAATGATTGAAATATTTTGACTTAATTGGAGGTTGAGGGGGGGGGTGGGTTGCTGTGCGGAATTTGAAGATGGAGAAACTGGGATACTAAATTGAAAATATGTTTACAGATATGAATAACTGTTCATAGCTGCTAAGGAACTCCATCGCAATCCTTGTTGAGGCAGTATATTTGTATTGCCGTGCTCGGGGCCATTGGTCGTCTTTGCCCTGGTGGTCGAGAACCCAAGTTAATGTGGAGTCTTGACGCCAGGAGCGCAGACATAGCCAGCCGTGTCTCCCTGATGAGTCCGACCCAGCGGACGAAAGGCCTCGGAGCAGGCAATACAAATATATCTGCCTTCAAAAGGGATTGCGATGGTTCCCTTATGCAGCTAGTGAACAGTTTTCATATCTGTAACATATTTTCTTAATTTCATGTTCCCAGTTTCTCCATCTTCAAATTCCGCCCCCCCCCCCCCCCCCCCCTCCTTAAGTCCAAATCTTTGCCAAGTCATTACTATGAAGATAGTTCAGTTGTTGGCCTGCGCTTGTTTTTTCCCCCACTATTAGATTGTTCGTCTATGTATTTGTCTGACTTTATTCAAGTTTAAAAGGCTGTGCCGGTCTTGAATACAAGTTACTCTGTGTTAGGTTTTCTTATGGGAGCAAAAAATACCCAACTTGTTTACTGTTTAACAGGCACTGTGTTTGGTGGGACAACTTGCAGCTCTTCACGAGCAAATGATCTTTTAGGGCAGGTTTTTTTGGAAGAGAGAGTTTCTCTTAAATAATACACAGGAGGGGTTGTTTTCATAATTCTTTCAACTTCATATACGTCTACGCTCCATATAGGGTCTGTGGCTCTAATTCTAACATCACCCTCTGCCTCTCCAGGAGCATACAAGTATCTTACTTTTAGTCCAAACGGCAAGAGATTTTGATTGCCTTGTGCGTCTTCAGGAATGTTTTTTTTTTTAATTTGATCGCGTTCACCGGTTTAAGGCCCGTTGCTTTAAATTCTTCATTGTTCATGGCGCGTAAGACTGCTGGCAATCTTCTGACCCATTCTGTGTTACGTGTTCTGTCCATAATTTCTCTGTGATATTGATAGGTAAACAGACGCTCAGCTAGATTCTTATTAAAGTTTTCTACTAGCGCTTGTGAGCGATGGTTGCCTGGAATCCTCCTCTTAACTGTAACCTGGTGTTTTAAAAACAGTTGGTTTACAGCTCCTTTAAACTCTTTTCCATCATCAACCTGGATCATCCTAGGATACTTTAATGGGCCTCGCATGTATATTTGTTGTAAAGCCACAGCCACAGCAGTTGAGTTTTTATCTGTTAAAGGCTCAGCATCTTTATACCTTGAAGCCATGTCAACAACAGTCAGAGCATACTTAAACTTTTTTCTTCTAACTTTGTCATGTGGAAGATACAACAAGTCCATCTGGTGGGTGTCATTTGGAACTGAGTTAACAAATCTAGGCCTTATTATTCTTTTTGGTGCAGGCAGATATATTTGCCAAACTGCTTGTTTTGAAAGCCAGTCTTTTGCTTCTGATTTAGACACACCAGCAGCTTTACTCAGTTTATCAATAGCAGTCTTTCCTTTCCAATACCCTCTAGGAGAATAATATATTTTATCCATATTTTAATTTTATTTGTTTTTTTTTTTTTTACAGAAGGAAGGACTGTATTTTATTTGGGGTTTTTTTACAGCAGGCGAGCACCAAGAAAAACTAAAGTCATACTAACTGCAATAAAAGCTATCTCTGCAGTCTTCTGTTCTTCTGATGGTTCATAAAAGTCAGACAGGTCTGGCGGTGGTACTGTTTGAAACGTATCTCCTGTCACTAAGTAATACTCCTTAATTGCGTCGTCAACGTTTGTAAATGTGTGCTCTGCATGTCCCTGTTGCCTTAATTTGTTATTAATAAAGTCTAAGTGAGCAATCCTCACTTTCTCATAAGCGGCTTTTGCCTTGGCTAACTCTTCCATAGCTCTGTCATGCCGGTCTCTTTCATCATCGGACAGCAATTTACTAAACATATAATTGCTGCCGGAGAATGCCAATGCATTAACAATAGCTCCTTCCACCATCATAACTAATCCAGCCATTTTTTTAATGCAATAATATTTTTATTAATTAATTAATATTTATAAATTAATATTTTCTGGGATAATTTCCTGTTATGCATTAATATTTTCTGGGATAATCCCCTGTGTAACAAGAAAGTCTTTTGACGCAATTGCTGCAGTTATTACAACTACAACCTTAACAACATCCTCAATGTCTAACCTTCCTAGGTCAGCTGGTTTCATTTTAAACATGTTTTTTGCTAACACTATACCCTGTACTAAGGCCACCAATTACAGCAGAGTGGTAAATAGTATTGATAATCTTTGTAGTGCTCATGTTTTTTTATTAACTAAAAAAAATAATTAAAATAATCATAATATGAAAGACTATCTATATGCTTTTTAATCAGATAATCTTTTGTTGCAAGAGCTAAAACTAACATTGCAACTAGTTTGGGTGAATCTTCTATCTTTCCTATGTTTGGTGGTTTTATTCCTAGCAAACATTTTGCAAGGGCTGAATAAACCATAACACCAACAACAGGTACTGCATAATTAACCAGCGTTAAGCTCATGGTTTTAAAAGTATTGTATTATTTTTTATTGCTTTTAAAAGTATTATTTTTTATTGTTTTAAAAATTATTATATTATTTTTATTGCTTTTAAAAAGGTTTTAAAAAATGGATTGTGATGAGCTATTAAAGTTTGAGGAGCAAGCAGACCTCTGCCATAAAGAAAGATTATACGCTCTAGCTGCGTGTGGAAAAAACTAGACAGTATTTAGGCATTGAACTAAGTATTGAACAGATTCAGCAATTATCTACTTTAGACGTTGAGAAGTATTACGCTAGGTATGAAGCACAGCTAGGGTCAAAAATGGTTAGATCAGTGGGGCAGACAATGATTAGTTTATATGCTAAAGTAGTAGGCAAGATGACAACGATTGATTCAGAGGAAGATTTAAAATATGACTTATCACAAGATCCGGTTTTAACCAAGTCGCTAGAATCTCTTGCATGTGACATGTATTATAGATTTGGGACGTTATGTCCATTCATCATGGGATTAATTACTTTTAATCATATTAATTTGAATCATATTTTTAAAAAAAATGAGCGATCAGGAGAAGAAGACTGTGACTCCACAGGAGCAGAATATAACCCCACAAGTGAGTGTCCCCAAGTGAGTGTCCCCCAAGGGAGTGTCCCACAAGTGAATAGTGTTACTAAGCCTAAAAATCCAGGACGCGTTGCGGCTGGTCAAAGACCAGCTGAATGGAACAAACTGCAAAAAGCAGCAAAACAAAAATTATTACATAGTAATACAACATCGCCACCAGCACCACCACCGTCACCACCAACAACAACACCACCATCACAATCAAACTATAAGATGTATTATTATGTATTTGCAGCTGTTGTTGTTGGTGGGGGGTTTGGCATAGAAATGTCTAACGCCATACCTAGCAACAAAGTCACAAAAGCCCATAAAAACATTAAAAGAAGAAGAACCAGCTTCTGAAAAAAAAGTACAACCTCCTGCTGTACACCCATTTTTAATGAATTAGTTTTTAATGAATTAGTTGTTTTAAGTACTGGTTAAGTACAAGTTAAGTACTGGTTAAGTACTGGTTAAGTACAAGTTAAGTACAAGTTAAGTCAGTTATAGCAAGTACTTTTAAGTTAAAGTACAAGTAAAGTACAAGTTAAGTACAAGTAAATTACAAGTTAAGTGCAAACTCATGTTAAGTACAAGTAAAGTACTGGTTAAGTGCAAGTTAAGTACAAGTTAAGTTCTTAAGTCAGTCAAGTACTTGTCAAGTTCTTAAGTTAAGTCAGTCAAGTACCTGTCAAGTTCTTAAGTCATGTTCTAGACCAGGTCATGTTCTAGACCAGGTAAAGTTCTCACGTTCAGTTCTGAACCAAGTCAAGTTCTTCTACCCCAAGTAAATCTTTTAAAGTACGTTCTTGAGCTTTTAAGTCAGTTTTCCAATGACCTATAGCGTATGAAAACTTAGGATTAACGAAAGTTCGCTTGTTATTGTTAGAGGCTAGTGATTTCTTATTAACAGCAGTTGTGTTTACTTGATGAAGAGTAGAGCGCAGATTAACATTTGTATGATGAAATACTTTGTTTCCAAAGAGAGCCTGCTTGTAGTTGTCGTGAGTTTTTTTTTTTTTTTTACAACTTCTTTACCTACGCCCTTAGACTTCTTCATTACAGAAGTCTGGCTAGCAACGCTATACATCTTCGACCGTAAGCCAACGTATTCTTGTATAACTGTCCCATTAAGTTCGTCTTTAAACTTTCCAATCACTTTCTTGTTTACAGTTGAATGTAAAGGGCTGTCTTTTGGGTAGTCACATGTGTCGTACCATCCATCAGCTCCTTTAGCTACCTCCGCTTCTAAGTCTTTGTAAAAATCTTCTGTGGGGATGTCTAGAATAAAAGAGTCAGTGTCTGTATAAAGGACTCTAGATTCTGGGTACAGCAGTTTAAAGTAGTCATACAAAAATTCTAGCATTAACAATTTAGACAGCTCTAACACAGTAAACCCAATAAACACCGGCTTGTCCAACCTCACACACGGTTTCTTCATCATAATGCCAACCAAGCTGCTGGTAAGTTGTCTAAAGTCTAGGTAGTTAGGTTTAGAGACTAGTTTAATTGCTTTTTGTTCGTTTGTAACTAATCTTACATCTTTGCGCTTGTGTGGGTTTTCCATGGTTTTGCCAAAACAACTGTTGTTCATTAGTTTCAAAAAGTCTTTTTCTGAAGCGTCAGTGGCTTGGGTCCTACGCTGAGTATTCTTCATGATGTATGGCCTCATAAAAGGTTTTTTGTTCAAAAGTAATTATACTGTGAACGGCAGTAAGTTCTAGTTCGTGTCTTAAGTAAAACTGTAGCAGTCTGTAATGACATACGTAGTTAGTCTTGTGGCGAAGATTAGGTACAAGTTTAGGCGGTTCTGTGGAGGCCATTTTTAATCTTTCTGCAGCTAGGGGGTAATCGTTATGGTGGTCATGTAAGTGTTCTGGGTACAGCAAGTCTACCTCTAAGATTAATCCCTTTGGATGATCAGGTGTAATCTTTGACAGTTTATCTAACACAACATTAACGTCATGAGGACCTTTGTACATTTTAAAGTTTTTTAGTGGTAGTGTCTGGCTCATAGCCCACCCATACAGATTGTTAGCGTCTAAACACATTAGATAGTTAGATGGTTTAGTTGGGTCATAGTCATCTAAGTACTTATTGTTGGCTTTACAGTAAGGATGTGAGGCCATGCTAATGCCTCCCCTCAAGCCGTGTTCAATCATCTGAAGTGTAGCCAGATCAGATATTAAGTCAATCTCAATATTTGTAGACTTTAAGAAGGCGTCCCAAGAAAGGCCAGGGGCAGAAATGTAATGTGATGAGTCTAAGCGTAATGTTTCATACATGTAGATCTGTAATTTTGAAAGACGTCTGCCAATAAACACACGTCAGCCATCAGGTATTGATCGTGATAATCACCCATTGTTTGGCAGTGTAATTCTTTCCAGGCTTTCTTTGCATACTCATAGTCAGAGTCAGTTATGCCTTTGCCTGTAAGACGGCTGTAAAAATCGTCTTCATGTGGTAGCGCTGACTCATCAAACCTTTCCCACGAGTCCATGTATTCATAAGGGTAAACGCCTTTACGTACTAAAGATGGGTCAAAATACTGTTCAGTTATTGGGAAGTCATGTAGCGATCCTGCTAATTTCTCCAAACTCCCCAACAGATGTTGGGCAGAATCATAGGAGGACAGATTGTCAATAATAAAGGTCATGTACTTTTCTGATGATTGTGCAATGCAGTCAGCCCTCTTACATTCAGAAGTTATTGCCTGCATGATGAAATGAGAATCATAGCCTCGTAAGTTAGGAAAGAAGATGGGTAGTTTCCAAGTCTTGGGGTCAAACTTAAGCTGAAGATTACACTTGCTGTGTGCAGCCCCTCTGAACTTTCCGATAATGTGATCATGGTCTCTTACTGTTGGGTTTTCTTTACTGTTAGGTGTTAGCTCTAAGCCGCAAATCCAACAGTGTGTAGGTGATTCATAGCTCCTTTGGTCTTCAGGAGTCATAACAATGTCTGAGAGATTCAGTTGATTGGAGAATTGATTACGAAGTTGTTTCATTTGATATAAAAATTTACCAGCTGCGTTGGGGCCTCTGTAAATCTCTGGTTGTGTGTGTGCGCCGTCTGATCTAACAACAGTAAACGCATAAGAACAAATCTGATGGTGGGTTAATAAGGTTGTTTTTTGTTCTTCTAGTTGTTGTGGGCCATAGTACTGTGGCAAGATCGCTTCAAAGTCAGCGTAAACCACGTATGGGCTCATCTGCATTTTGTGTAAATTTTTAAACCTAACTTTAGACCCTGGTTTAGGCCTAACAAGTATAGTTTTACAGTCTACAATACTTTTACAATGTTTCTTGTGGTTGGCAGCTGCCTCTATAGTTGGGATTCTGACCAAACACCTTCTGCAAAGCTCTTGTTTAGAGCTATCCTTTGTAGTATAAGCCACAAGTCTGCTTATTGTTCTGATTAATACATAGTGACTCTTTGGGCCGTCTGTAACCAGCATTAAGTCTACATGATTCTTGAGTGATTCACCTAAAGCAGGGGCTTTGGGAGAAATCCGTACAGGCTGTAGATTGTTTACTACAGACCATTTGTATACGCTTACAGTTATTGGTTTGTTTTGCTCTTCAAACTGACTCAAACTTTCTATACTTACTGGAAAGTTTATGTTATTAAAGTTCAGCTCATGTCTATATTGTTTATACTTAGAGACTCTGTTTTCATGATTTTTAACAGGGTGTAAATGTGCTAAAACACACCACATAAAACGCAAGTTGTCAGAATTTTGTATGTTTAAGACTGTTCGTTTTAACTCTAACTCTTTTGGGAGAGGAAGGTAAGAATTGCCAACTATAGGATAAAACTTTGTTCGTCTTAATTTGATTTCAAGGACTTTTCCTTCGCTCCAACCAGAACTGCGGAGCGCAGCCTCCTCAGAAGCATTTTTAAACTGTGTAAGCATGTTATCAGCCCACTCAGTATTAAAGCCGTAATAGCTAATTACTTCTTTCTGTTTAGTTGCATGTTTTTATCATCGGGGGTTATATAATCAATCAGAATGGCCAACAACACTTTTACTGGTGGGTCAATTTGAAGAGACTCGGGGATTTTAGAGATAGCATGTGTTATGCTTTCATGAACTTTTGTGGGGTTAATAATGTCCATGTCTAATTCACTAAACATATTGTCTAATTGTTTGTCACTACCTTCCAACAGTATGTTGTTGGATAGTTTTTCAAGCTGGGTTTGAACTGACTTCATTTTTCTAAACCACAATATTTATGTAAATTAAAAAATAGTAAATGAATTAATTAAAATTCACCCAAGCGTTGCAACACTACAAGGTACGTTAACCTTATAAAAAGACCTGCCAATATTTTAGCTTTTTTTAAAAATCACTACAATCAATGTTCATCACTTTGATTGCTTCGTCAAAGAGTTTACTATGATTTAAAAAAAAATTAAATTGTTTATATTATTCTCAAAACCAGATTCACTAAAATCAATGCTTAACACTTTCATTGTTTCATCAAATAGTTCATTACAATTTTTTTTTTTATTAAAGTGATTAGATCATTCTTTAAATCATATTCACTGAGTTTGGTCGTCATTTTTTAAACCACAATATTTATGTAAATTAAAAAAAAAGTTTATGTAATATAAAAAAAAAGATGAATTCAGTGAGCATTTGTTGTCGCAAAAATTGATCTTGATTAAAGTGAATAGTTACTCCTTCAGAGTCAGTAGAAACAGTCTGATCAACATCTTCAGGAGCCATATGTTCAACTAAAATGGCAAACAACTTTATAACTGGTTGGGGCCAAGAATATGGTATTTTAATGATGGAGTGCTTTACGCTTTCCCGCATATTTATGCGCTCAAAAAGATCCGTAATTAATCCTCCAAACACGCTCTTTAACTGTTCTCTATCAGCCCCCCAACCCCTCTCCAACTCCCAAATTCTGTATATATTAAGAAGCTCTGTAACGACTTCGGGCTTCATTTTTTAAACCAGATTAAAAACACCAATTAAAAAATGAAGTAATCCGTTCCTCTTGTTTGCGCAAGAATCAGAAGAGAGAAAAGGTGAATAACACAATCAATAGCCAGGCAGGCGCAAAACACAATCAATAGCAAGGCACGCGCATAACACAATCAATACTGCAGAATTAATCGCGGGGAAGGCAAAAATGCGCTCCTATCAAGTTAGTAAAAAGCAAGGCAGACAGACCAGCATCTTTAGGGGCCAAGCGTTACTGATTTTGTCAAACTCAGAAACGCAGCACTCACAAATGTTGTTTCGATTTCATCGTGTTAATGTATTCACTAAGGTTAGCACATGCGCACTGTACCAAAGTTGTCACGCCTTTTCCGGTTTGCTAGTTTTCAGAAAAGTTTTTTCAGAAAGAAGCGTGACAAAATTTTTCAGTGCGCAGACCCGTCTGGCTGGAGAACGGGCGACAGCTCTGGGCCTGCAATCAATATTAGGCTGCGTGCGAGTCAGCAGCAAGTGAATCAGTAGCAGTGGGGCTGCAATCAATATCAGCCGGGCTGGTGAGAGAGGTGCAGGCAGTCATTCAGTCCTGTGTGCGTTGATTGTTAGATAATCAATGCTGGGGAGAGAATGTCAATATCTGTGTTCAAGATCGCCTCTTTTTATTTTGCACGCAAGCCTCACTTTAAAGTAACAATTCCTTCAATTTTTGGGTTTTTTGCGTATTAATTTTTTTACAAAAAAGGTGTTGGTTTTTGTAAAAAGTGGCAAGAAAATGAAGAAATTTTTTTTTAAAGAGGGGTTTGCGTGCAAAATAAAAAGGGGTGGTCTTGAACACATATATTGATATTCTCTGGTGGCACAGAAGATGGGACAGCAAAAACCAAAACGAAACAAAAACAAGACAAAAACAAAAAAACCCTTAATATTGTTGACATTTTTGGAATTATTGGCTGTTGTTCTTGTATTCGCTCAGGAGGTTATGCGTGCAGGGTGTGGGGGTGGGAGGGGAGATGGGACAGGAGAAAGTGTGGGAGGAAAGGTGGGTGAAAATAGATGGAGAGGGAGAGGAGGGTTGTCTGAAACGACAAAGAACGTGTGTCGGAATGAGGTGAGACGGGGACAGCAGCGACTGACTGTTGTCCTGTGGTCGTCTTCGAGCTCCGTGGCAGTTATTCTGTCGGGAGTAAATCACGCTAGCGACTCTGATACATTTTCTCTTTTGTCATAAATCGTTTCAGGAGTGAAGGTTAGCATCAGATCCGCTTATCAGTACTCGGTTTAATTCGTGTAGTTTAAAAGCCAACTGACTGCAAGGGCGGGAGGAGTGGGGGGTGGGGTGAGGGGGGGGGGGGGGGGGCAGAGGACATATCAGTGTGAAGTTGCTTGCTGATGATAGGGAGATGACTTGTTAATCGATTTGTATGGATTCACACGAGCAGACAGACGGGAATACTTCGTTGGAAGTCCCATAGATTTAATCACGATAGTCTTCGATGCATGCTGCCATGATGGTCGGTTACACTCCATAAGTAGAACATGCATCAAACTACAATAACAGTTGTTTCCCTTACATCACACTGCTTCATTTTAATACATTACAATCAGGACTGTCACATCGTCAAAAACCGATTCGTTTTATGACGTCATTTACAAGTAGGCAGAAGGTCAAGGTTACAGGGCGCATTATTTAGGTGCGATCTGTGTTGTCATGTCTGGTAGGCCATTCGACCCGTGCCCACACATCCATACACACACATGTGTACATTCACTACACACACATACAATGATGAAAATGGCACAACCAATGTTAGGTAGGTACTCAAGGTCTGGCCAGCGCGTTGGGCTAATGTGTAGGTCAGACATCTGCTAAAGTCGTAGCCACGAGATCCTCTTCTTAAATTCTCTTATCTTAGTTATTAATTCATTTATCCATCAGCCTTAAATCATGCGCAGTG
>CM065725.1:5701688-5814188 GCA_033310375.1 Conus canariensis | reverse complement strand
GGAAAAAAATATATCGTCTGAAGTTGCGTGCACCATTCTCTCCAAAGCCGAGCGGGACGGGTAGTAGGGTGGGTTTCGGGGGTGGGAAAGCTGGATTGTGGGGGCGGGAGGGGGGGGGGGGGACGGGGGGGGGGGGGGGGGATTGGTAACTGTACCCCATTTCTTTCGGCCCGGTACAAGGTTCTAAAGAGACAACAAAGGGATCACATCTGTTTGTACAAGAGAGAGAGAGAGAGAGAGAGAGAAGAGAGAGAGTGCCCGGGCAGGTTTTGCCAGCTTTATCTATTGTGTCGGTTCCTCAAGCGAGATTTTTTTTTTTTGAATTGGGTTATGTGGAGAAAGCAAAGGAACCCCCCCCAAAAAAAAAGAAAAAAAAAGAAGAAAAGTGTGGTAATGGTGGAAGGGTTACGAAGTAGTGTTCTGGGGATGAGGGTGGGGTGGGGGTGGGTGGAAGTAGGGACGACTTAGCAGATCAATGTCATGGTCAGTGTGCGGGGATAGAGATAGATTACAAAACACTTCCGGGTCTTGCAGAATCGGCTCTCGATTGGTTTTCATAGCACGGTGGGGGAAGGCGGGAGAGGGGGAGGAGAAGAGGGTGGTGGGTAGTAGACGAGCGGGTTGGTGGCGGTAAGGGGAGGAAACTTCTTTGATAGCTCGCAGATGAAGGGTACAACATGATCTGCTAGGCGTGGTGGTATCCTGTTTGGCAATCTGAATGGCCTGGAGGATGTGTGTGTGGTGTGTGTGTGTGTGTGTGTGTGTGTGTGTGTGTGTGTGTGTCCCGCTGGATAACTTTCTCACGTAGGACACGAGAATATACCCAGGGTATAGTGACATCTAACCTGTGCACAACGGGGGGTTGATCTCTCTCTCTCTCTCTTCTTTCCGCCAGATTTGAGTGGCGGTAGGTCTGAGCACTAGCGTTTAGAATGAGGTCAGTGAATGAATGGAGGTCTCGAGGTTGCGTGGAAGTATGCGCTTCACGCAAAGGAACTGGCAGCATGCACAATTCTTTTTTAACAAAAAAAAAAAAATCTGGATTGGCAAACTTGCACAAATAATAGGTGTTTAGGGCGTCATAACGTACACCCCTCCCTCCCCCCCCCCCTCTCTCTCTCTCTCTTCAGCCGATGTAGTTTTTACCTTAAAGATGTTATTCCTTCTCTAATCCCCCTACCCACTATCCCCCCCCCCCCCCTCTCTCTATCTCCCCCTCTCTCTCTGGAGAGCAGCTTGGAATCTACACCATGGAAATCTTCACTGACTATAGAGTAGAAACGTAACCACCGAGAAAATGTAACAGCTTCGTTGCTTTGCAGGCAGGTCTACTGCCCAACAAAGCGCCGACAGTCCTCCTATTGCTATTTGAAGTTTTAGAACGCACGCGCGCGCGCGCGCGCGCGCACACACACACACACACACACACACACACACACACACACACACACAAGAGAACGGGAGGAGAGAGAGAAGAAGAAAAATATGTTTTTAGTGGCATGAACGAGTACACTTCATAAATCAGTGAAATGTGACGGGGAAAGGAGGGAGGAGGGCGGGAAGGGGGAGGGAGGAGCAGGGGGACATGAAAAGGGGGTGGGGCAGGAGAGATTGGCTCTAATTCCTTCGTTTTGCATGTTTTATAGGGACCTCTTTTGCGTTATACTTTAGCATGATGCTCAAACAAGCCACTGAGGATCTTGATGATGAAGGTGGAATCGTTGTTGTTGTCGTACCCTGGCTAAAAGACTCCAGGGATCATCTGAACAGCCGAAGCACTTGAACACTATGGTACAAATGCTTCAGCTAGGGATGCGAACATTACGTGTGTGACCGTTTTTGATTACCCTGCCACGTGGGTAGCCACACTCCGACTTCGAGGGATTTTGGAGACTGATAATGTTATGCTAGGAGTTTGTCTCGACTGAAGACAATCCCCGCATAACTATGCAGAGCATAACAACATTTTAATGTAGCCTTGGTGTTCTAGCCGATGTCAATTGGCCTGACGCAGCCTTAAGCCAAGGCAAGAAGGTGGAGTCAACATCAGATGTCATCTCGATGGCAGCCTGTTCAAATGACTATAAGCTCACACATCATACTGGAGCAGCTGACGGCTCCTGGAGATGTGGGCCGACCGGCGATGGAGCGCTGCCTGACTACATTTAATGTGGCCCAGGATACTGTGTTCTGAGCCAGGCAGGCAAGGGGGCACTCCTTATGGAACTGGGCTGAAAAATTGCCCTCTCGGCCATAGTCTGCGTGGCTCACCGAATTTTAGGGACTCTTGCAGCGCTCCAGCGACTTTCGTCCTGCTCCCCCTTGGAGGCGGCCTCACGCGGCACAGGACCATCGCCACCCGAGCACAAAGAAGGCCACCTGGTGGTCCTGAAGACAGCCTTTTGTTTGGGAGAAAGAGGCCAGATACACCGATTCCCATCGTCGCCGACCAACAGCCGACTTTGAACTACAATTCAAAAGGAACCAGAGCTCAGAGAGCGACATACGACCGCTCCCACACGAAACTCGCCCACTACTGCCAGAGACAACAGTTGCCACAGATATGCAGAATAAGTCTGCGAGTATACCTTGTCCTTAAGGGCCTCCGGCCAATAGGACGTTAATCTCACCTACGAATGAGTGAACATTTTTGAGGACAAACGGCGCAAGAGAAGAACCCTGTTGCTGTGACATCGAAACCTGATATTGTTAGTATTATCATGATCAACATAAATAAGAAAGAAGAGGGGAGGGGAGATTATACGAAAAAGTAACGACCCCTTTTCGATTTTTTTCATCTGGTACAGATTTCCTGCATACATACAGCCCTGACTCTTGATGCTTTAGGGGTTGAAAGGGGAGGGCAGGTTGCGCTTTCATCCATTTTTTCATGTCATTCCGGAAAGATGTCCAAACATACAATTGTTTTAATTTTGAATGGCGGCAGGGGATGGGGCGAAGGCAGGGGAGAAGTGGCGTTTGATACATTCTCACAGGTTAAAAAAAAAAAAAAGAAAATAGTCGTTTGACCACGTTCGGAGTAGATCTCATCTAAGTCAGAGCAATTATGTAGATGTAAACATTTGTTGGTGTCCTGTTGGTTTCCTTTAAGTGGAACATTAAAATTGATCCTCAGCAGTTTGGGGGATGTCAGGTATAATACTCTATCAATATTTTTTTCTGTAGTAATGCTTGGAAACTGCAATATGCAGGCATCAATTTCATTCTTTGGAAGTGTTGAAGTGACGTTTAAGAAAATGTCTTTGTCACATGTGACAGAACATGTACAATTTCTACCGTGTTTACAAATTATGTTTTTCTGTGCCGATTTGAAGAAAGATCCAATTCAATCAAATCCACGTTCAACACCAAACCTTTACAATTTCAGAATAGAAAAAAAGAGTACCTATGTCATACCTTAAGGGGGCAGATTTTTTTCAGAATGGTCAATACCTCTCAGAGGTGTTCACAATATTAATAATCCCTGTGCTGCTGGGAAACGGAAACCAAACAATTTCGTATGTCCCCTGACGAGGAAACGACATATCGGCTGGTACACCGATCTTGGTGGTGGTTATTTTTGTTGTCTCATCTTTTGCGTCTCTTCAATGGCGTTACTCGCATAACATTCATTCCCCCCCCCCCCCCCCCCCCCCCCACACACACACAGCCATGCTCAGTTCATCCTGTCACAGTCCCATCATCGGCAGTTTATGGGGAGCTGCCAATATCGGGTCGCCAGGAAGCAGCTCACCAGAGCAGACACTGCATGGGTGCGGAATGACCTCGGCGCTGTCCAGTGCTGCCTGTTCTGATCCAGCATACGCAAAATACCACCTTACCACCTGCTAACCTCCAAGGTCATTATTGTTTCAGATTTTTTTTTCTTTAACTGAACTTCACAAGGTGATTCGTCACTATTTCTTAACTGATGCTATCGAGATTTCTATCTGCGCCTGCGTCTTTTCTGGTCTCCTCGTGGCAGCCTTCCCGGGTGCCTTATCAACAGACTTCAAAGAATTCAAAACATCTGTGCTCAACTGGTGCTCAGGTCCTCCGAATTCGAACACGTAACTCCACTTCTGAATTCTCTGCACTGGCTGTCCGTCTCCGACAGGATTGACTTCAAACTCTCCACCAGTTCACTTTAAGCCATCTCCGATTTCCCATCGAACAATGTATACATCTGACATGTTCTTACTTCATGTTGACACACCTTTCTAACTACAAGGTTTCCATCCTCTCCTTTGTTGTAATCCCTGCTTCTGTACCCAAATCACTCTTGAATTACTCATTTTACACCTGCACACCTCTTCAGTTCCGCTCTTCCTCTGATATTCGTTTCCTGCGATAGTCCACATTAAAAACATAGACTAAAGGTGAAACAGTAAAGTCCCAGCTACGTAGAACAAACTACGCCTCTTTCTCTCTCTCCAAAACACTCAGATTCTCTTAGTAAACCCTAGACACGTTTAAAAACATCGCCTCCATATAAATGGCACGTTCAATTCTCGCATGACTGCATCTAGAATATGTACAAGTGTAAGGTTTGGACAGTGCATTATGTGAATACCACTGCACATGTGAAGTATGCACTTTGTGAATGATTCTATGTGAGTGGAAGTAAGTAAGCGGAAGTGTTACACAATGTCCAGTATCATTGTTGTTTTCAGTATCAAGATGGCCGAGGGTCACTCCGTAGTGGGGAATAGTAAAGCAGGCCTCTTCTTCGCACACCAGGTCACATTTTGAATGCAGTGTTATTTTCTTTGATATTGACATCGCTTCTAAAATGTTCCACCAAATAATGAACATCCGCACCAGTCAACACTCTCACACAAACATTTCGTCTTGGGCGACTTTTTATTAGTTTTTCTTCTTCATATTTTGAAGTATACACAGTTTGATGTGTGAAACTGCATTGAAAGGGTTAAAGAAGCAGCTACAAGAAAGTGGTAAAGAAAGTGCGACAAGAAAGTAGTAAAGAAAGTGCGACAAGAAAGTGGCAAGGAAGCAGCAACAAGAAAGTGGTAAGGAAGCAGCAACAAGTGGTAAGAAAGCAGCAACAAGAAAGTGGTAAGGAAGCAGCAACAAGAAAGTGGTACAGAAGCAACAACAAGAAAGTGGTAAAGAAGCAGCAAAAAGAAAATGGTAAAGAAGCAGCAACAAGAAAGTGATACAGAAGCAGCAACAAGAAAGTGGTAAAAAAAAAAAAAGCAGCAACAAGAAAGTGGTAAAGAAGCAGCAACAAGAAAGTGGTACAGAAGCAGCAACAACAAAGTGGTACAGAAGCAGCAACAACAAAGTGGTTAAAAAAAAAAAAGCAGCAACAAGAAAGTGGTAAAGAAGCAGCAACAAGAAAGTGGTACAGAAGCAGCAACAACAAAGTGGTAAAGAAGCAGCAACAACAAAGTGGTAAAGAAGCAGCAACAACAAAGTGGTACAGAAGCAGCAACAAGAAAGTGGTAAAGAAGCAGCAACAAGAAAGTGGTAAAGAAGCAGCAACAACAAAGTGGTAAAGAAGCAGCAACAACAAAGTGGTACAGAAGCAGCAACAACAAAGTGGTAAAGAAGCAGCAACAAGAAAGCGGTAAAGAAGCAGCAACAACAAAGTGGTAAAGAAGCAGCAACAACAAAGTGGTAAAGAAGCAACAACAACAAAGTGGTAAAGAAGCAGCAACAACAAAGTGGTACAAAGCAGCAACAAGAAAGTGGTAAAGAAGCAGCAACAAGGAAATGGTAAAGAAGCAGCAACAAGAAAGCGGTAAAGAAGCAGCAACAAGAAAGTGGTAAAGAAGCAGCAACAAGAAAGTGGTAAGGAAGCAGCAACAAGAAAGTGGTAAAGAAGCAGCAACAAGAAAGTGGTAAAGAAGCAGCAACAAGAAAGTGTCAAAGAAGCAACAACAAGAAAGTGTCAAAGAAGCAGCAACAACAAAGTGTCAAAGGAGCAGCAACAAGAAAGTGTCAAAGGGCAGCAACAAGAATGTGTCAAAGAAGCAGCAACAAGAAAGTGTCAAAGGAGCAGCAACAAGAAAGTGTCAAAGGAGCAGCAACAAGAAATTGGTAAAGAAACAGCAACAAGAAAGTGGTAAAGAAGCAGCAACAAAAAGTGTTCAAGAAGCAGCAATAAGAAAATCAGCAACAAAGCATCTTAATAGTGTTAAAGAAGCAGCAACAACAAAAAGTGTCAAAGAAACAAGTAACAAGAAAAACAGCAACATAGTCTCTTAACTAGTCCAATGCGTAGAGGTTTGCCTGCTGAACTGACCATCATCAGCGGGAACTACTCGTGGAGTCGCACTCCCCATCAGCAATAAGTGGCTGCTTGATTCAGGTCAGGGAAGGTTACAGGCAGCGGAAGAAGAGGAGTAGGCCTCCGCCTTTCATCATGTCATGCCTCAAAGTCGGTAAATCTCTGACAATTCAACACTGGATTCTAACTTTAATCTTAGTCTGATGATTATTAAACAAAAAATACAAGGTTCTAAAGAGCAAAGACAAGGGCCTCCACACACACACACAACACACCACACACACACACACACACACCACGCACGCACGCACGCACGCACGCACGCACGCACGCACGCACCCACACCCACACCCACACACGCACGCACACGTAATTGAAATCCGTCTGAAATTCAAATCCAGTAACCAAATTAGAGGCTTTCCGAGTAAGCTTTGAAGGTTCTTGATTCTCCAAGGCAAAATGGTTCTCTACTGTACTACTTGTAACTTGCCACTGGGATAACTATTACTAAATCTGCTGAATGGAACACGCCCAATTGAACACAGCCATACAAGTCTTTTAACAGAACGTCCTTTCATGCACAAGCAGATTTCTTCCCCAGATGTGGTTTGGGGAGGTTCCGCTGATAGAACGGAACCAGTAACCCGTACTCGGCTGGATACATGGATAATAATACACAGTACAATCGCCACGTGGCCCAGAATTAATATTCAAAATACCTGCGTTTAGAAATAAACATTATGCCATTACTCTCAACAATTGTCTCAAAATATTTCACATCTGTTTGAAAAGTGAGAGAGAGAGAGAAAGAGAGAGAGAGAGAGAGAGAGAGAGAGAGAGAGAGAGAGAGAGAGAGAGAAAAGAAATCTGATGCCGGTTGATGAATGTCTGCTGAAATAATAGGCTGCGCGCGCACAACACACACACACACGGACATACATATGCCTACAATTGCATAGTAATAATGCAGAAAAAGGTACCTTCAATTAAATACTACCTAGTATGTTACAATGCCAGAATTTCAGTATAACTCATGAATTTAAATGACACGGAACACTTCTGTAAAATTTGCATAAACGAGAGAAAATCAGGAGAAAATACTGAAACAAACTGGGGATGTGTGACTTTGGAGACAACAAAACTGGCTTCTGGAAGGAATTCACAACAATCAAATTATTTTCAAAAACCTTATCAAGATTTACTGTCATTTACTTATTGTCTGCTTAGAACATAATTATCCAACTTTTAAAGCACGTTTAAAGAACGTAGACACTTTTAAAAATCTGATAGCGGACTCTTTTTTTTTTCTTTGAAGCTATTTCAGTTTCAAACAAAAGGGAAGTATCATCTTATTGATTCTGTTTTGGGAACAAAACTAGTGGCATTAAAAAATGGCATTAAGAAAAACGAAGGGGCCACTGTTATATGCCCAACAAAGCATTCCATTTCTGTTAACCAAGTTTTGCAACCAAGTAAGGGTTGTCCAGAATGGAAAATTGATCGTTACTAACATTGTCTCTATCCATAACCAAGAGTGGGTTGTCCACAATATATATATTATATATATATATATATATATATATATATATATATAATATATATATATAATCATCACCAACGTTGTAATTGTCCATAACCAAGTGGGGGTTGCCCAGAATAGAAAGAGAAAAACCTGTCGTCATCAACGTTATAATTGTCGATCCAGTGTGAGGTGGTTTGAATTCAAAATCAGTATCATCACAGGAAAGCGACAGCCATGCAAACACAAAACGCAATAGAGATTTTTAGGAAAGTTCATACACTTTTGTTCAAATCTTTTATGCACCGAACATTATCCAATAAGTTACTCAGGAGGACAGAAACGAGTATACATCATCAAAATAGCTGGACGAATTCTTAGAAAAGCAAGCCATTTTGATCTGAGCACCATCAAGCGAAGTTTTGGAATGTATGTCCCATCGGCAGGCAGCCTGGTAAGACACTGAAGCGTTGGCGACCTGACACCAGCTGTGGACGAACCACATCCTTGTCAGGTGACCTACTCCTGGATGGTCACCAAGAGGGACCCGTTGATGTCTTCCAGCTGGCGAGAGTTGAAGACGGCCACGATCTCCCTCTTGCCCAGCTTCCACGGCTTCAGCTTGATGGTGGTGGCGAAGGTTGCCTTTGGTGGCACCTCTCTGTAATCATGGAATAAACGTCGAACATTCAAACCAAGAGGTCAAACCATCTTTCTAGCTTTGATACCCGTTCCCAAGTTCTGATTCATTGGTGGGGTAAGGACTTTAGCATGTACAGACTGATTTTATCCTGCCACAGCCTGTAACCTGTATCAACCCCCATGCACGTCGTTCAGATCCAACCATGGATTCTGCATCCTACACTTAACGCAAGATACTGATTTTAACCCAAAGAAATGGCGATTTATCCGTGGATGAATATTGCAGAATTCTCTTCATTTAGAGGAAGAAATCGGAATCATATCACCATGCCCACATCCCCTTTTCTCCCCCACTCATGTTTGTGGTTGTCATCTTGTCATTGACCGTCTGTAAGACCTCGCAAATGTTCACATTTCTCCTACCAACATCTCCATATCCCGTCCTTCCCTCTCCAAGAAAGATGCTAGCAGGTAGAAAAAGCCACAAGACAGGATGAATTCATGAGACCTGGAGTCATGTTGTAACCTTTTCGTCTCTCCAGTGAAAAAAAAATCAGTATTGTTAGTGGTAACTGTCAAAATGGGATGGGAGACAACAAAAAAAACAAAAAAAAACCCATCTCCCCCACCTAATTTTTTTTCTTTCTAGTTTTATGTTATTTTGATTTTACATGCACTCTTTTCGCATCTGCTCATCACGGTGTGAAGTACGATATTGTCTTAAAATGTCCTATGATAAAACGCCATCTCTGCTACTACCCTAAATTCTTGATAAATAAAAAAACAAGATGTCGGTGCAAATCTGGAAATAATCTGAAATGAACTCTCAAATAGGATTTCTAGAATAGAAGGCACCTGTCCAAATCTGGGAATGATCCGAAATGAACAGTGAACACAGTGAAATCTTAGGACATCCTACTTCCAGCATTCAGTACCATGATGCTACAAGCGACATTTTTAGATATGCTAGTTCGCGCTTGGACAGCTACAGTGTGCGTGCACTAAAGGCTCCATGGAGACTGTCCAGCCCTTACCCCTGGGGATAGGTCTTGGCCGTGGTCACTCCGGGTCCCTCCACCTCCAGGTAGCAGTCCGTCAGTGTTCTGGCCAGTGGGTTGGTGAAAGACACCTCCACCTTGAACTCCTTGTCCTTCTTGGCGGTGTCTGGCCCCTGCAACATCCAACACCGTCAGCTTTGTGTTGCTGTTGGATCATTTATCCCAACAGTTTATTCTCTGCTTACTAGGCCTCTTCCTATTTCATGAAAATAGATTAATGTGGTAAAGTAGGCCTCCTCTTTTCTAATCTCGTGAGCATAAATCGTAATGTGGTAAAGTAAAGCCTCCTCCTTTCTAATCTCATGAACTTAGATCGTAGTGTGGTAAAGTAGGCCTCCTCTTTTCTAATCTCATGAGCATAAATCGTAATGTGGTAAAGTAGGGCCTCCTCCTTTCTAATCTCATGAACATAGATCGTAGTGTGGTAAAGTAGGCCTCGTCTTTGAAGGATCGACACACGTGCCTGCACTTGGCCTCACACCACAGGACAGCAATGTTATGAGCCTCTCAACCCGCCCTTCACATCGTTGGCCCAGGATTTCCACTGTCATGTCACTGTGCCCTGGAGAAAGGGCTTGCACAGGAAGGCATGGGCGTAAAGTACGGCCTAAGCTCCTGTATTCTAATTTGTACCATGGCGCTCCAGAATCGTGTTTAGATGAAGCGAACTTGACATGGGTTGGTGCTAATGACGCCTGGGTCTGAATAAGACACGTGGGAGACCACGACCGACCTACTTCAATGGCAAGAGGGCAGATGGAAACATACATTCTCTTCAAACTGAGGTGTGTAATGAAGATGGTCGCTTATAATGGGTAAATCTAGCCACAGTCGCCCCCCCCCCCCCCCCCGCTCCAACTTGCTCTTCATTCGGAGTGACTTCACGTCTTCAGTGGCCAATTGTTCACAATGGACACAGAAAAGCACTTTTTCTTCCGTTTGACGGGCAAAATGATTATCATGCCAACTTTAACTGGTCATTCAACAGCACTGAAAAAAAATCAAAATTTTATTCCTACTATCAGTATACATGAGTTAAATCATGACACATCAACCACTTCCAAGAACCCCCATCACCATCTACAACACCAACAATGCCAGTGGCTATATTCACACAGCTTTCTGTCTGTCTTCAGACCGCAACCCCCGTCTTGTTCCCAAGTCATGTTTAGGTGTACCTAGGCCCCCAGCCAGAGAATACGCCTGACAAACAGCTGCATGACAGTTCACACAGTTTGTTACTTATCCTTTCCATCACATCAAGTGACCGCCAGCAGCTGGACCTTTCTACCAAGTTCACTACACTGGACAACATGCCGATAGACAGCACAGTCACCTTGATGTCGAGGTGGGGTTTGCGCAGGCGTGCGTTGTCTTTCTTGGTGAAGATTTGCACGGTCTCCTTCACCTTGACCATGACGTACACAGACATCATGCAGCAGTCTTCCAGCTTGCCCAGGTAGATGTCCGGGGACAGGTTCAAGCTCAGACGTCTCTCTAAGGCAAAGAAGAAAAAAAGAATAACAGAGTGTGACACTCAGAGGAAAACATTTTGTCCGGAGTTTGGCCAACGTGCAAGGCAGTGTGAGATTCCATAAGACTGAAGGCTTCGTGTAAAGCGAGTGAACAGCTGGACACGGAGAAAGACACCAACAAGACAACAATGAAACGTTTACTTTTTCAATCGCACCAGTGGATTCCATTACTCCCATTCCTACCCCATCCCCATACAAGGCTTGTCATCATCTGAACCCTAGCTTTTTACGGATTACATAATATCAGAAAAAGTTCTTCGTGGCCTCATTCAATCCTGACAGTGCATAGAAGACATGGGAATGATAGGGTATAGAGGACATGGGAATGATAAGGTATAGAGGACATGGGAATGATAGGGTATAGAGGACATGGGAATGATAAGGTATAGAGGACATGGGAATGATAAGGTATAGAGGACATGGGAATGATAGGGTATAGAGGACATGGGAATGATAGGGTATAGTGGACATGGGAATGATAGGGTATAGAGGACATGGGAATGATAGGGTATACAGGGCATGGGAATGATAAGGTATAGAGGACATGGGAATGATAAGGTATAGAGGACATGGGAATGATAGGGTATACAGGACATGGGAATGATAAGGTATAGAGGACATGGGAATGATAGGGTATAGAGGACATGGGAATGATGGGGTATAGAGGACATGGGAATGATAGGGTATAGAGGACATGGGAATGATAAGGTATAGAGGACATGGGAATGATAAGGTATAGAGGACATGGGAATGATAGGGTATAGAGGACATGGGAATGATGGGGTATAGAAGACATGGGAGTGATAGGGTATAGAGGACATGGGAATGATAAGGTATAGAGGACATGGGAATGATAGGGTATAGAGGACATGGGAATGATAGGATATAGTGGACATGGGAATGATGGGGTATAGAGGACATGGGAATGATGGGGTATAGAGGACATGGGAATGATGGGGTATAGAGGACATGGGAATGATAGGGTGTAGAGGACATGGGAATGATAGGGTATAGTGGACATGGGAATGATAGCGTATAGAGGACATGGGAATGATAGGGTATAGAGGACATGGGAATGATGGGGTATAGAAGACATGGGAGTGATAGGGTATAGAGGACATGGGAATGATAGGGTATAGAGGACATGGGAATGATGGGTATAGAGGACATGGGAATGAGGGGTATAGAGGACATGGGAATGATAGGGTACAGAGGACATGGGAATGATAGGGTACAGAGGACATGGGAATGATAGGGTATAGAGGACATGGGAATGATAGGATATAGTGGACATGGGAATGAAGGGTATAGAGGACATGGGAATGATGGGGTATAGAGGACATGGGAATGATGGGGTATAGAGGACATGGAATGATAGGGTTAGAGACATGGGAATGATAGGGTATAGTGGACATGGGAATGATAGCGTATAGAGGACATGGGAATGATAGGGTATAGAAGACATGGGAATGATGGGTATAGAGGACATGGGAATGATAGGGTATAGAGGACATAGGAATGATAGGGTATAGAAGACATGGGAATGATAGGGTATAGAGGACATGGGAATGAGGGTATAGAGGACATGGGAATGATAGGGTATAGAGGACATAGGAATGATAGGGTATAGAAGACATGGGAATGATAGGGTATAGAGGACATGGGAATGAGGGGTATAGAGGACATGGGAATGAGGGTATAGAGGACATGGGAATGATAGGGTATAGAGGACATGGGAATGATAGGGTATAGAGGACATGGGAATGAGGGGTATAGAGGACATGGGAATGATTGGGTATAGAGGACATGGGAATATGGGTATAGAGGACATGGGAATGATAGGGTATAGAGGACATAGGGAATGATAGGGTATAGAAGGACATGGGAATGATGGGTATAGAGGACATGGGAATGATGGGTATAGAGGACATGGGAATGATGGGTATAGAGGACATGGGAATGATAGGGTATAGAGGACATGGGAATGATAGGGTATAGAGGACATGGGAATGATAGGGTATAGAGGACATGGGAATGTTTGGGATATAGAGGACATGGGAATATAGGAGTATAGAGGACATGGGAATGATAGGGTATAGAGGACATAGGAATGATAGGGTATAGAGGACATGGGAATGATGGGGTATAGAGGACATGGGAATGATAGGGTATAGAGGACATGGGAATGATAGGGTATAGAGGACATGGGAATGATGGGTATAGAGGACATGGGAATGATAGGTATAGAGGACATGGGAATGTAGGAAAAGGACATGGAATGATAGGGTATAGAGGACATGGAATGATAGGGTATAGAGGACATGGGAATGATGGGTATACAGGACATGGAATGATAGGGTATAGAGGACATGGGAATGTATGGGTATAAGGACATGGGGAATGATAGGGTATAGAGGACATGGGAATGATAGGTATAAGGACATGGGAATGATAGGGTATAGAGGACATGGGAATGATAGGGTATAGAGGACATGGGAATGATGGGTATACAGGACATGGAATGATAGGGTACTAGAGGACATGGGAATGATAGGGTATACAGGACATGGGAATGATAGGGTATAGGACATGGGAATGATAGGGTATACAGGACATGGGAATGATAGGGTATAGAGGACATGGGAATGATAGGGTATACAGGACATGGGAATGATAGGGTATAGAGGACATGGGAATGATAGGGTATAGAGGACATGGGAATGATAGGGTATAGGACATGGGAATGATAGGGTATAGAGGACATAGGGAATGATAGGGTATAAGACATGGAATGATAGGGTATACGGACAGGGAATGATAGGGTATAGAGGACATGGGAATGATAGGGTATAGAGGACATGGGAATGATAGGGTATACAGGAATGGGAATGATAGGGTATAGAGGACATGGGAATGATAGGTATAGAGGACATGGGAATGATAGGGTATAGAGGACATGGGAATGATAGGTATAGAGGACATGGAATGATAGGGTATAGAGGACATGGGAATGATAGGGTATAGAGGACATGGGAATGATAGGGTATAGAGGACATGGGAATGATAGGGTATACAGGAATGGGAATGATAGGGTATAGAGGACAAGGGAATGATAGGGTATAGAGGACATGGGAATGATAGGGTATACTGGACATGGGAATGATAGGGTATAGAGGACAAGGGAATGATAGGGTATACAGGACATGGGAATGATAGGGTATACTGGACAAGGGAATGATAGGGTATACAGGACATGGGAATGATAGGGTATACAGGACATGGGAATGATAGGGTATACAGGACATGGGAATTATAGGGTATAGAGGACATGGGAATGATAGCGTATAGAGGACATGGGAATGATAGGGTATAGAGGACATGGGAATGATAGCGTATAGAGGACATGGGAATGATAGGGTATAGAGGACATGGGAGTGATAGGGTATAGAGGACATGGGAATGATAGGGTGTAGAAATGGGAATGATGGCGTATAGAGGACATGGGAATGATCGCGTATAGAGGACATGGTTCGCGCAGCACTCGGGAGATGTGCAGGCCAGTTTCCAGGCCAGTAGCTGACCAGGTATACTGGTACCCTAGAGGACAATGCGGCCTGCCATTCCATGCGTACAGACATAGCCACACCCGGCTAGAAATCGGACAGAACAAGCTCCGCTATCGTTATGTCTTTCAGCTTCATTGTTAGTCGCAGTGAAAGCTGCCATTGTACTGAATTCAGGGTCCCAGAGATCGGAATTCTTGGGACCTGTTCAGACTCTTGCTACATCTAATGCCTTGTTTGACAATAGGGCTGTGCAATACAGGGTTGTTATTGGATACTGTAAAACCTGGCCCTTGGCGAATGTGGCTGTATATAATTCCATTACACTACAGAAATTAGAGGGCCATTACGGAAATTAGAGGACCATTTTGATCTTGCGTTTCTTCTTTCCCAACTCCCGAGAACACTCACAGGGATAACTCTGGCACGGCTCACTCCCCATCCCCCCCCCCCCCCCCCACACACACACACACCGTCATCGTCCTAGCATCACAGCCCCCCGGGGATTCCATCACTTCCAGACCGCCATACGGCCACACGCCGGAGATGACCCAAAGACTACTACCACTTACCCTGCTCTGGCTTGAGCTCCTGGTCTCGGAGGGTCAAGGACTTCACCTCAGTGGAGACCACGCCTGTGTAGTACATGGTGCTCACGCTGAAGATGCCGTCCACGGTGCGCGAGAACTTGGTGCTCAGGTTCTTCATGTGCAAGTCCAGCTTGAACTCGTCGCCGACGAAGGTGTTCTTGGAGTCGAAGGTCAGCTGGAATTCCACGTCCTGGAACAGGAATTGTTCGAGGTGGATTTAGGCATTCAGCTGGTGGCTTGCGTAGTCATGAAAAAGCACGGTGATGGTGGGATCACGGATGATGATGATGAAGCGATTTACACAGCGATGAGTATCGTTATGACGAATGACTATGATGATGATGATGATGCAGCAATCACATATTGATGATATAAGCAAGCTGATGGGTGGATGACCGTTGACAAGATGATGATGATGTCATCATCATCATAACAACAACAGCAGCAGCAACAGAATCACAGAAGACACTAATGATGGCAAGAACAACGATATGCTGGATGTCTTTAGAAGCCCTAGGCGTTCATAGCTGTACAAAAAAAAAACCGTGGGTTTAGGGATGCAACAGTCACGTGCACATAACAGAGGCACTCTACTGCACACAAGCACGCCCGGCACGCGCGCCCACGCACACGTGTGAATGCCAAGTTATACGCACATATTGATTAGTCATCGGTTTACAAAGAATGTAGTTCAAAACAAAAAAAATAAATGAGAAAGAAAGGAAATGACCTTGGACTTTGGTTCCTCCACAGTGGCTCTTCTGACCTTCTTGATAGCTTTAATTACCGCCGTCCGTTCCTCTGGAGTGCCTGTCACACACACACACACACACACACACACACACACACACACACACACACACACACACGTATACACACGTACACACACACACGCGCGTGCGCGCGCACACACACACAGAAACACACATGCACATGTGCACACACACACGCACACACACATATGCACGCTCGCACACACACACACACACACACACACGCGCCGCGCGCGCGCGCGCACACACACACACACACACACATTGTCACGGCAGAATAAATGTGGTTATCAATTATTGGTAACCCAAAGATGGACAGCTGATTGTATAAATATTGTCCCGTGTTTATTTTGTGGTTGCCTCGTGTTCAGGATTATCTCTTGGTATGTTGAGTGTAGTACTAGAATTATGCATCTTCATAGCGACGTAATTATTAAGATAACACGTCACTTAACTACAGGATAGTAACGGCGGTATGGCGAGAGTTACAAGCTAGGCTTGTTGATCAGCTGTTATATGAGCTGGTCTCTGAGCTGGGGTCCCTAAGTTCTAGATGTTAGGCATCTGAGGGACGGTGTTCTGTGTATCCTTGTTCCTGTGGATTTCTACAGCTGCCTGAAGAGGTGGTGATCCTAGTGGGATGTTTTTCCGGTTTGCTTCCCACGTCTGTGGAGCCGTTTGGACGTTACCGTGAGGCTATTGTAACCTGTAAATTGTTCGTCAGAGGGACGGTGTTCTGTGTGTCCTTGTTCCTGTGGATTTCTACAGCTGCCTGAAGAGGTGGTGATCCTAGTGGAGAGATCGTCCGGTTTGCCTCCCATGTCTGTGGAGCCGTTTGGAGAAATGGCCGACGTGACCGTGAGGCTCTTGTAACCTGTAAATTGGTCGCCTGGGGATATATCTTTGGGGGTGTGCATTGGCTGGAACCATCGAGGTGCTGCCGACCGGATTTGAGAGCTGGAGAGCGGAGTCGTATCTGCCCAGCTCACTGTGTCTGTGTGCGTCGTGTAGAGGTGGGGTCGAATTTTTTTTTTTTTTTTTTTTTTAACGGGATGCTACGTTGAAGCGACAAGAATGGGACTGTGGGGAGTTCCTGAAGCAACTAATTTAAGATGAGGACCTGAATACAAGAAAAAGAAGGAAACGATTTCAAGTTCCGAAGAGACTGGTGATTCTGATTTTGTCCCCGGATCCGAGTTTGGGCCATCGGAGTAACTTTGTGTGAATGTATGGTGCGACTGAGTGTAGCATAGTAGAGTGAGTGAAAATATTTGATCCGTTGTGTATATGAAAATGAAATTGTTGATGGATGAATGAATAAATAAGTGTGTGATTGTTTGCTGGAATTTTGTTGATTTGAGAGTATGATTCGGGTGGGAGTTTGTATTTAGATAGGCATCCATTTCCAATTTTCTTTTTCTTAAATCAAAATCCTTCTTCCCCTCCTTTTCCCCTTTCCTCCCCGTTACACACACACACACACACACACACACACACACACCACACACACACACACACACACACCAGTGGTGGATCAACTACTGATTGAGGGGAGAGGGGGATTCCACTCTGAGTTTGGGGTGTTGGGGCCCCAAGTAAAACAAAATGGCGAAAATGTGAAAGTGGGGGTCGGGGAAGGGAGGTGTGTGTGTGTGTGGGGGGGGGGGGGGGGGGGGGAACGGAACTACAGCACAAATTTTGCAAAAGTTGGGGGGGTGAGGGGGGGGGTGAAGGGGTTCAGAGTGAAGGAAGCGAAGAGAGGGGGGCGAGAGTTGGGGACAGATAACGCCAGGGGATGAAGTTCAGGAAGGGGGGGGGGGGGGGGAGGGAGATGCGGGGAATTCTACACAAGAACATCATTTATGAGTTGTATTATATGCCTCTTCGGGCGAAACAACCAGTGTCTACAAACTACGGCTTTGCACATCCCTTTTTTTCTGGGCGATGGAGGGGAGGAGAGCGGTTGGGGGAAGGGAGAAAAGCGGCAGCGGTGGTGGTAGTCCGGAACATCTGTAACCTTCCCCCAAATCCGCCCCTGCACACACACACACACACACACACACACACACACACACACACACACAAACAGCTCATGCGCGCGCGCCCCCCCCCCCCCCCCACCACACACACACACATAAACTCACACACTCCTCCAATCAGTGGTATTAACAGACTAATGGGCCATGATGACTGACGTTAGAAAGGGACAGCACTCCAACCTGACGACGACAGGGACAGATTCTCGATTTTTGAGGAAGTACGTCAGATAGTGGCCATTATTGTCACATACCTTTTTAAGATTCATATAGCTTGTGGCAACAGTTACTTGCCCATGTGTGAACCTCTGTCTCTATGCACTTCCGGTCATCCAATGGCCTTGACCTGGAACCTTAACATGTCTATGCACTTCCGGTCATCCAGTGGCCTTGACCTGGAACCTCCACATGTCATTCGGTTCTTATCTTTTACTATGGAATATGTACGGCTTTAACACTAGTACAGAGACGCACGAAAAAGAACAAACGTAATTCTGTGAATAAAGAACACACAAGCGCGCGCGCACACACACACACACACACACACACACACACACACACACACACACACACATCCCCCCCTCCTCACCCCATTCCACTCCAACACCCAAATCTGATAGTGTACACACAGACAGGCAAACAACCACAGAAGCAAAAGGATATTTTACCTTCAGGGTACTTGTACCATTGGGTCAGGTCTTCTCGCTCGCCTCCTTCCACGGACTGTGTACTGATCAGTTTGCCAATTCTGAAGCAACAGTCGTGGACAATCATGAAGGACAACAATGAGAGGGTAACTATGTGCCTTGGCTTGGCTTACTTGCCTTTAGACGAACACATGAGAAGACCTAGGCGACACACGTTTCAACCATTTAAGGTCTTCTACGTGCTAGACAATGAACGCGGGCCTACACGCGTGCGCGCGCGCGCGCGCGCACACACACACACACGTACACACAGTTAGAGTCAGAGGCAGAGAGAGACGGACAGACAGACACAGAGAGACAGAGACACAGAGAGAGAGGCAGACAGACGCAGAGAGAGAGAGAGAGAGAGAGAGAGAGAGAGAGAGAGAGAGAGAGAGGGAGAGAGAGAGAGAGAGATCCAGGGTCGTTCCGTGAAAAGGACAACGGCGATCCTAGCTTTCGTGGAGGACAATATTGTCCCTGAAGCTGACCTGAGGTTTGACTCGGTTCGAGCTAAGGGAAGTAACCCTATAAAAGTTCTGCCAGAGAAACGTGAATGTGGTTGGTTGCCTTAACATTCTGGACTGGCGGCGGCTGTGTAGCCCAGGCAATCTACTGACGGAACGAAACTTAACGAATAATTCAGAAACTTCTTTCTATAAGGTTACTGTCTTCTTTTATTTAAATCTTGAGCTACCTTCCGTCAATACATCATCTTCTCTTGCCTGTGACTACGCAGCCATTGCCTTCTCGATGTGTGGCAAATATTAATCGGCAATATGGTAAGATTCAAGTTTACCTCACCTTAGAAAGACACGAGTGAAATTTTTGGACAGAGATCTTGTAAAAATCGATTTCACACCGATACCTAACCGTTTCCAAGTCAACAGGTCTTCAGAGCTAATCTCGGTCGATAAGGGCAGTAATTTGCAAGGTACAGAACATGTGTTCTCTCCCTTGAGGAAAAAAAAAAGCGATCAAAATTCTATCGCTCGTGCCAACACGGTAATTCTGTGCAAAGGAAATGCTGCTCTGGTGGCTCGCCCAAATACAGGTCAGAGTTCGGGGTTACAGCAAAGGTCAAGTAGTAATAACAGTTTGTACAGATAAAAACTGCCCAGGCTCTGCGAAAAAAAAAAGATTTTTTAATGTGAAAAAAAAGAATTTATCCTGGAATTCGGGGACCGTAAATTAGTTCAATGCCAATGCCAGCAAGAGTAGCAGAATGATGCATGACTTGTGGACTCCTTGTGTTTCTACGCTATTGGTAGGGCACAAGGATTTTGGAGTGAAAAGTCTAGCAAACGACAGGAAAATGAAGGGTCATGTGGATCGTGCTTGCATAATAAAATAAACGGACATGACATCTGCCTCAGAATCAGGTATGGTATGGGTCAAGGGCTGGACTATCTGATGAGTATGTTTTAGTACTGCCTGATGTTCTGAGAAAAGCCAGGTGCAGCTTTGAGTGTAAAAGAGAACATATAGCGTTTGGGCTTAAACTGTAACCGTGGACTCGGACCAAGATCAGGAGGACCTAGAGATTCGCTCTTTTTGCAGCAGCCGGTTCATTTTCGCTCCGGAGTCTTTCTGCTCCCCCGCATTTCGCCCACCTCGTGTCCTGGGGGGAGGGGGGTGGGGGTGTCGTTTTATCCGGGATCAAGTTCTTTCCCGTCGATAGTCTAGCAGTTCATTGTCTATCCAAAATATAATGGCATCAGTTCAAAACTACACGTGTAATGGAGATTGGTGTTGTTTTTTGTTTTCTTGATGTCACGATGAAAATCACTCAGATTTTAAACACACACGCACGCACGCACGCACGCGCGCGCACACACACACACACACACACACACACACACACACACACACACACACACACGCGTGCACGCGCGCGCGCGCGCACACACACACACACACACACACTCACACGGAAGTGAAAGAATCATATCGAATCGAAACCAGTGAGCGGTGCTTGATGACAATGTGTAGGAGCCTATTGCTACAACCTTTCTGGTTCTCCCCCGGCAAGGGTAAGTTAAAAAAAAAAAAAGGGGGGGGGGGGGGCGGGGGGGATGGGGGCGAATCGGACCGTATTCCAGGAAGAAAAAACAGACTGGATCGTTGTAAAACCAGGGATCTGAATAATAGTTTGACTTCTAGTCCACACAGTGAGATGGACCCACTTACTCATGTTTGCCCACGTGTGTCTTTCTTTAGATACACAGAGAGATGGACCCTCACGTGTTAGTCCACGGGTGTCTTTAGATACGAAGAGAGATGGACCCACTTACTCATGTTTGCCCACGTGTGTCTTTAGATACAAAGAGAGATGGACCCACTTACTTATGTTTGCCCACGTGTGTCTTTAGATACAAAGAGAGATGGCTCACTTACTCATGTTTGCCCACGTGTGTCTTTATATACACAGAGAGATGGACCCACTTACTCATGTTTGCCCACGTGTGTCTTTAGGTACAAAGAAAGATGAACCCACTTACTCATGTTTGCCCACGTGTGTCTTTATATACACAGAGAGATGGACCCACTTACTCATGTTTGCCCACGTGTGTCTTTATATACACAGAGAGATGGACCCACTTACGCTTCTGAGTCCACCTGTACCATTTTGAAAGTGCCGTCATTTTGCTTGAGCCAGTAGACCTTGTCGGCGTTCACCTCAGCAAAGACGAAAGGAGCATCGTACCCAAGGTTCACTTCCCCTTCCTTGATGGCGCGAACCGGGCACGGGCCGCAGCACATCACTCCTGTCCACACACACACACACACACACACACACACACACACACACACACACACACATTATTTGAGGAGAGAAAGAGAGAGAGAGAGTGAGTGAAAGAGTAGGAGGAGAGAGAGAGAAACAGAGAGACGGAGATAGAGGGAGAGAGAGACAGAAGAAGAAAGAGAGAGACACACACAGACAGACAGACCGACAGAGAGACGAAGAAGGCCACGGTGCTAGCAAAGCCATGGCAACATACAAGACCCCTTCACTGACCATCGCTCGGCTCCTGGGGCGTGGAGTCGAAGGCTTGCCAGCCTCCGTAGCCGTCCGGCAGATCAGGCCGGGCCATCCACCCCTCGTTCCACACGTGGAAGTTCCTGCGGCCGTTGAGTTCGGTCGTTAACAATTTCACGACACAAATGCAATCCACGGAATTCCGTGAGAAGTGGGTGGCATCCCTATCAGAATCTTTTGGAAAGTAACAGATAAAAAATACCATTTTCTAGTAACGTAGATACTGTCAATATTTTTGCCACTTCCTATGTTTTTTGCCACTTCCAATATTTTTGCCACACCATATGTTTTAGCCACAGATTGTTGTACTCATACGAATGTTTCTTGATGCATTGTACCTTAGTTACTACAGCGATTGCTTTGCCTTTCCATGTCGTAATGATGACATGTAATTGTTAATGTGCTAAAAAAAAAATAATAATAAATAAATAAATTAAAAAAAAATCATTGCACGACATTGTAGGGTCCACTCATAGACACTCGGCTGGTGGGGAAACAGCTATATCTTCTGTCCCACAGCGATTTTGAAAACAAACACAACGACTTTAACGTCCTGTGAGGAGAAAAACAAACAAACGAAAAAACAAAGAGAAACAACAACCAAGTCCTAAAACTGTATAAGGGGACTCGTGAAAACCCAGACCTCCGTCAAGATGGCTGGAATCCCGGGATCCGCACTTTAATCCGGAATACGGATCCACATCAAAATGGTGTGGGATTCGTTGCTAGGTTATGCTTCATCTTTCTACGAGGTTTTCTTCTAATCGGTCCGGTAGGTTTTGCCTAATGTTGGTGGCAGCCAGAGAGACAAACGAACAGACGGACGGCGGAGAGAAAGACAGCCGTCTTGAGGGAGGTCTACTGATGAGTACTGAGCTAGCGCTGAAGTCGAGCCGGTTTGGATACAGGCAGAACTCAAGCGCTGCCCCCCTTCTCAGCCCCCCCCCCCCCCCTTCCTGATTCCTCCCTCCTCCCATCCTCTACCCCCTGCCCCACTACCTCCTTCTCATCTCTCTTGGAACATCACTAAACCACCTCACTGCCCCCCCCCCTCCCCCAATATCCCCCAACCTGTCTTCTTTTACATCACGGCCAACATTTTTACAAAACAACAACAACAACAAAAAACAGGTAGTTTCAAACAGAGAAGACTGCAAGCAGATATTAAAACGAATTGTGAAAGTGATTTTAAAAAACTCTGCCGGATGATATGGACAAATATATAACAAAACAAAACACGACGTGTTTCGACCTCTTAGGTCTTCTTCAGGCAAGATAAACAACATTCAGGACGATGAAAACATTTTTAGAGTAATTCTAAGTAACTCCGCCGGTTACTACAGACAAACAAATTATAAGATAAAACTCAACACGTTCCGACCTCATAGGTCTTCTTCAGGCAAGATAAACAGCACTGAGGACAATGAAAACGAATCTGAGACGACGAAGTGATTGCTCGTTCTTCGTTTTCATTGTCTATCTTGTCTGAAGAAGACCTAAGAGGTCAAAACACGAAGTGCTTTGTCCCGTAATTTGTTTGTCCATGTTGACCGGCGGAGTTACGTAAAATTCCTTTTAAAATTTCAAACAAAACAAAATAAAAATCTTCTCTCCGAAGATTTCAAAGTCAGTGGATGCCCTGTACTTCGACCATAGGACCGTGGTTTAAAACAAACAAACAAAATTAACACAAACAACTAGTGCATCATTTATAACCTGTGTCATGAAGTTTGGATCAATATTAAAAACAAACAAACATACAAAAAGTTTGAAAATGAAATGAGTCAGGGAACAGTAAACAATTAACAATAAAAAAAAAAAAAGGTAGGGTAAGTCTTGCTCCCATAAAAAAAAACTAACACAGAGTAACTTTTATTCAAGACCGGCACAGCCTTTTAAACTTGAATAAAGTCAGATACAAAGACGAACAATCTAATAGTGGGGGAAAAACAAGTGCAGGGCAATCTTTAAACCTATGCCTGAAGATCCACCCAAGGATACAAGGGAAATCAAAAGACAAACACAAGGTTATTTGTATTTGTGTCTGTCCGTCCTTGTGTTTGTCTTTTGATCTCCCTTGCATCCTTGGGTGGATCCTCAGGCGTAGGCTTAAAGATTGCCCCCTACATTTTATACTGTTTGCATAATGCCTTTAGTTTTTCAGCAACTTTTTTCCTCCTCACACTTTTGTTTTGTTTCATTTACTACCCTTCGCTGGCTGCTTTGGGGGTGCTGCTGGATTCTTTTTTGAGCTCTTGGTGGTGAGAACACCACAGTATTATGGACTGTGGTGTGTCTCCGTTTGACGCCAGGTGCACAGACACAACCAGCAGTGTCTCCCTGATGAATCTGACCCAGCGGACGAAAGGTGTCGGAGCAGGCAATACAAATAGATCAGCCTTCAAGAGGGATTACGATGGTTCCCTCATGTAGCCAGTAAAGAGTTTTCATATTTATAATATGTCTTCTTAATGTTGTCTTCCCATTTTCTTCATCTTCAACCCTGCCACCACCCCGCCTTGAGTTCAAATCTTTGCCAAGTCATTACTGTGATGACAGAAGGGTTGTTGGTCTGTGCTTGTTTTTCCCACACAATTATATTGTTCGTTTTTGTATCTGTCTGACTTTATTCAAGTTTAAAAGGCTGTGCTACTCTTGAATAAAAGTTACTATGTGTTAGGTTTTCTTATGGGAGCAAGACTTACCCTACTTTTTTATTGTTAAACAAACAAAAAGTTCGGCAAGGTTCGTATTTGCATCATTTTACTCAATTTCATGGGAAACAACGAAACTGGGTCTCCTGTGCTTTCTGATATCATGACTGTAAACGATGACCCTGACTCTTGAGTTTGATCATGGGAGTACAGTGGGTGGGAGGGAGGGGGGCAAAGGGGAGGCACTTACCAGATCGAATCAGGGCTTCCCAAGTAATCTCCACTCTCGTCGAAGTAGAAGCCGATGATGATGTCCCTATTTTGGTCATGGGCCGACTCGAAGTTGGTGACGCTGCGGGTCGGCAGACCCAGAGCCCTGCACACTGAGTCACGACAGAGCCCAGACAATGACACGTGACAGGAAGTAAGGTGTATTTAATCCTCCAATACAATGATATGTGACAGGAAGTAAAGTGTGTTTAATCCTCCAATACAATGACATGTGGCAGGAGGTCGGTGTATTTAATCCTCCAATACAATGACACGTGATAGGAAGCGAGGTGTATTTAATCCTCCAATACAATGACACGTGGCAGGAGGCCGGTGCATTTAATACTCCATGGTTGATAGATATAGGGCCTGCCCATTGAGCCAGGACACAGCCAGTACAATAACAATGAGAGGTGGTCGGTATATTGAACGTTTTTTTTTCTGTCTGATCGTTTGTGCCACTACCCCCCCCCCCCCCCCTCATCCCCCACCCCACCCCCACTCCCCTCATTCTGGCTTTTCGTCCACAGCCATTTCAGGATTGTCCCGTCACAGCCCCTGCATCGGCAATCCACAGGGAGCAGTCAATGTCAAGTCGCCATGAGGCAACCCACCAGACAGGACACTGCACTGCTGCCGAGTCATTTCGGAGGTGTTCAGTGGTGCCTGTTCTGATCCAACAGACGCAGCACACCTATCTGCTGAGCCCCCCCAGACCCATGGCTCAGGACAGAACGAGAAAAGTGAGGGGAAAGTTGGTGTCTCGGTTTGGCTCAGGGGGGTAGAGCACCCAGGTGGCAGTCATACGCTACGAGTTAAAATCACCTGGGGTCCCACACCCATCTTAATCAGTTGTTCGTTCTGGCGGTACCGTGTAGTGTAAGATAGGCCCCCTCCGCCTCCTCTCCAGGAATGTGTCTGCCGCATCACCGTCAGTGTGTGGAGACGTTCAACCTGAATGCTGCTAGACGTTTAACCTCAATGTTGTTAGACGTTCAATCTAACTGTTGCTAGACGTTCAACCTGAATGCTGCTAGACGTTCAACCTAAATGCTGCTTGACATTCAACCTCGATGTTGCTAGACGTTCAACCTGAACGCTGCTAGACGTTCAATCTGAATGCTGCTAGACGTTCAATCTGAATGCTGCTAGACGTTCAACCTGAACGCTGATAGAAGTTCAATCTGAATGCTGTTAGACGCTCAATCTGAATGCTGCTAGACGTTCATACTCAATGCTGCTAGACGTTCAACCTCAATGCTGCTAGACGTTCAACCTCAATGCTGCTAGACGTTCAACCTGCTAGACGTTCAATCTGGACGTTGCTAAACATTCAACCTCAATGCTGCTAGACGTTCAACCTCAATGCTGCTAATTCAACCTCAATACTGCTAGACGTTCGACCTCAATACTGCTAGACGTTCGATCTGAATGCTACTAGACATTCAACCTGAATGCTGCTAGACGTTCAACCTGAATGCTACTAGACGTTCAACTTGAATGCTACTATACGTTCAACATGAATGCTGCTAGACGTTCAACATGAATGCAGGACGTTCAGCCTGAATGCTACTGAGCGTTCAACATGAATGCTTTGAGACGTTCAACCTGAACATTCCACTGATCCCACATGATCTCATACTCATTCTTACTGACTTACATTTATATCGGGTTATCCTCGTGTCCTACCTACGGAAGACTAGAACTTTCACCCCTACTCGTGGAAGACTAGAACTTACACCCCTACTCGTCACCATCTTCAAGACTGCCCGACAGAAGACAGCTGTACATGCACAACTAAAAATCGGAGACCTTTAAGTAGTGTGCCCGTTTGACTTCATAATACAGCACCGAGTTGTCAATCGACATTGTCACTTGGAATCTTGCTGACGCCCTACATCAACAGATGCCACTGTCACTGATCTTGCTGACGCTCTATATCAACAGATGCCATCGTCACTGATCTTGTTGACTCTCTAATCAACATATGCCATCGTCACTGATCTTGTTGACATATCAACAGATGCCATTGTCACTGATCTTGCTGACGCTCTATATCAACAGATGCCGTCATCAGTGATGTTGCTGACGCTCTCCATCAACAGATGCCGTCATCACTGATGTTGCTGACGCTCTCCATCAACAGATGCCGTCATCACTGATCTTGCTGACGCTCTGCATCAACAGATGCCGTCATCACTGATCTTGATGACGCTCTCCATCAACAGATGTCGTCATCACTGATCTTGATGACGCTCTACATCAACAGATGTCATCACTGATGATGCTGACGCTCTGCATCAAAAGCAGCCGTCATCACTGATCTTGCTGACGCTCTGCATCAACAGATGCCGTCATCACTGATCTTGATGACGCTCTCCATGAACAGATGCCGTCATCACTGATCTTGATGACGCTCTCCATGAACAGATGCCGTCATCACTGATCTTGATGTGACGCTCTGCATCAAAAGCAGCCGTGATTACTGATCTTGCTGAACGTGTTGGAGGTCTGTAGGTCCCACCCTACCCGCATTCCCTGCCTGCCCCCCCCCCCCCCCCCCCACTTCCTCTTAAGATGGTCACCATGTCTGTCCCATCATGTTTGGTGGAGGAGAACGTAAAACGTGAAGGTCACTGACCGTCAAGGTCAAGGCCACTGGTAGTGTGTATGACTCTGACAGCCGTGCCAGCATCTTGTGTGCTCGGCTGGCCTATAACAATAACATCTATCAACGCCCCATCCCCACCCTCGCCCACCCAGCCCCACCTTTACCCTCCGCACTGTTCCCTCTCAATAATATATCTGAAAGCGAACAAAAAAAAAAAAAAGCAGCGCTACAGAAAAGAAAAAAAAGGACTAAACCAACAACAGCAACAACTGCAAAGTAGGGGGAAAAAGGTGGGGAAGGAAAAATGAAGTAAGCGTCAAACAGACATCTCCTTAGCAAATGTTCCATTGGAAAGTTTTGTAGATAACGTTAAGCGAGTCTCAGCCAATAGGTGAATCGCGATCCTGCCAGGCACCAATCAGCAGGAAAGTTAGAATTTGGCGAATCATGCAGTCCAACACACACCGTGTTAGATGTGCACGAAAGAGACAGAGATATTTACAAAAAGACGATGCTTATCATACTACTAAAGTCTCAGATACATCTTTCCGTGTGAAAAACGGCTTCATCTTCCACCCAAAGAAGGTGAGATATCTGAAATCAGGAAGGATATTTTTTTGAATGCTGAACCACTGTTATCCCCCCACCCACACCCACCCCCATCCCCGGAACCCATACATAGTGCCATTCTCTGATTGGTAGGCGGAATGACAGGAATTCCCACGGTCAGCAGATTGGTTTCAATCGCAGAACTCGCATTTCTGTGAACTGTCATTTACTTGCAGTTTGCTTCTTTCTGGATATGTTATTGAGCAATTCGAGTGATTTACGAGAGCTGACAGTTTGTTTTGTTTTTTGTTTCTACTGAGAACAAAATACAGCAACCACTCGGTTGTTTAGGGGACTGAATCACGGTTCAATGGGAATTGCACGGAACTTGAAAGAAAATAAGAAGTAAAAGAGAAGAAGAAGAAGAAGAAGAAGGAGAAGGAGGAGGAGGAGGAGGAGGAGAGAAGAAGATGAAGATTAAGAAGAAGAAGAAGAAGAAGAAGAGAAAAAGGAGGAGGGAAGGGTGGATAAAGAAGAAGAAGAAGAAGAAGAAGAAGAAGAAAAAGAGAAAAAGGAGGCGGGAAGGGTGGGCAAGAAGGAGAAGAAGAAGAGAAGAAGAAGAAGAAGATGATTATGATGATGATGATGATGATGTTGATGATGATGAAGAAGAAGAAGAAAGAAGAAGAAGAAGAAGAAGAAGAAGAAGAAGAAGAGGAACAACAAGAAGAATAAGAGCAAGAAGAAGAAGAAGAAGAAGAAGAGGAGGAGGAAGAAGTGTCCGATACCTGTGGCGAGGACTCCAGAGTAGACCCAGCACTGGCCGAACTTGACCGGTCGTTTTTCTCTGTAGTACTGCTCCAAGATGGGGGCACTTCCGGTCCAGGACAGGGGAGACTCCCCCCCGGCGTAATTTCCGCTCCAGTTGCCCCAGATTACCCCGTTGTCGTCGTTGGAGTTCACCTGCCCACAAGCGGTGGTTTATCAATTGGCATATCTATTGCTGGTTAAACTAGGGCCCATACTTGTTCGTTTAATTGGCCTCATCCTTGCTGGGGTTTTTTTCTCTTTTTTTTTTCTTTATAATGCTGTTTAACTGGTCTGACACCTGCTCGTTTAATTGGTCTAACCCTTGTTTGTGTGTGTGTGTGTGTGTGTGTGTGTGTGTGTGTGTGTGTGTGTGTGTGTGGATAATACAGATAAAAAGAGAAAGGGGTAGGAGAGAAGAGAGAGAGAGAGAGAGAGAGAGAGAGAGAGTGACAGACAGACAGACAGACAGACAAACAGACCGATAGACGGACGGACAGAGAGTCAGAGACAGACACACAGACAGAGAGACAAACAGACAGACACAGACAGACAGACAGAGAGTCTGGCAGACAGACAGACAGAAAAGAGGAAAGAGGATTTAGAAGCATCAGTCACCAAACTTGTAACATCAGCATAGCCTGAGAAGGAATGGACTTTGTTCACCAGGCAGGCATGTTCAAGTAGACCAGCATGTATTCATATTCAGCATTCTTGTTCATAAAGTGAGACAGGTTTTCACGGCAGTAGAGAAAAGGAGATAATGTTGTTGTTAAGGGCTGAAACAGAGAAGAGAGAGAGAGAGAGAGAGAGAGAGAGAGAGAGAGAGAGAGAGAGAGAGAGAGAGAGAGCATGTGTCAATATCATGAAAGAGAAAGAAAAGAACAAAAAAAAAGAAAGAAAGAATGAAAGAAAGAAAGAAAGAAAGAAAGAAAAATAGAAAGCCAAAAAAAAAAAGGAAAAGAAGACAACAACTACTACTACCATTACTACTACTACTACCACTACTACTACTACTACGCTGCTGCTGCTGCTGCTGCTGCTGCTACTGCTACTACTACTACAAAAGAACACATTATCCATGCCACCACCTCCACCACCCCTACCCTTGAAAAAAGATACATATGATTATATGAGCAGCACGCTGGCTCACACACATATACACTGCATGAGTACATTATAAATCTTTCACATATTGACATTGGCATGTACACAACGTGTACGATCATTTTACAATGGCAAATTATTCTGAAACAGCAGTACCTGTAAACAGCAACAATCACTTTAGAAAAGTAGGTAACGGTATTTTGGTGATGGTATAGCAATGAATAACATACATGTGGATGGGCACCGGTAATATGAATTATACTGCATATCTACATAACTAGTGAGAGTGTGCAAAACGTATCTACAGTTTCCTCTGTGGGATTCTGAGCTTCGATGGCATTTGAGGTCAGGTGGAAGTGAGATCTATAGAAGACGACCGGAATAACAGAAACTTGTCTCGAATAGGTCAGTTCTGAGTGTATGGGAACCTGGAATTCTATGGAATTTCTAGAACTCATGTTTAATTCGGACTGAATAGTCTGCTGGGCTAATTCACTTGATTCATAGTTTTACATATTGAAGGACAGAAGAGAGAGAGAGAGAGAGAGAGAGAGAGAGAGAGACAGAGAGAGAGAGAGACAGAGAGGAGAGAAGAGAGAACAGACAGACAGAGACAGAGAAAGAGAGAGAGTGGATGGGAAAGCGTGAGCTTGCATTCATTTAAATCTTTTCCAAACCTCTCTCTCTCTCTCTCTCTCTCTCTCTCAGTAAAGAGGATGAGGTTAATTCCTGCAAAGTTTTATAGCTTTCCAGCCTGTTTCGACCAAGTTTACTTTTGGCATGCAAATGTGAAACAACCATTAGAAATCTGTCAATATTCTTGTTCCAAGCGTTTCAGCTGCGTGAGACTACTATCTCGTAAAATCCTATTCTGACTTCATAATTGTTATAGACAACTTTGTGTGGAATGATTGTTCAATAACTCCCCTTCATTTGGGGCAATGGCCTAAACATGAATAAAACATCTGAATCCGAACTCGAATCGGAATCTCTCTCTCTCTCTCTCTCTTCTCTCTCTCTCTCTCTCTCTCTCTCTCTCTCTCTCTCCATACGACTATGGAAGTCTTGTGTTGGTACTGGATGTCAAGAATGCTGCTGCTGGTGCGTGGACCCCTTACCATGGCTGAGAGCCTCCTGGCGATGTGGACGGGGTCTCCACGCCAGCTCCAGTTCAGCTCCGAGGCGTCCAGCAGATACATGGAGCAGTCCAGAACGTGGCCCGAGAACTGTGCGGAGCACAACACACAGCCTAGCTATGTCATAGGTATCACGTGCTAATAGTCGTATCAAAGTTTTTCCTCTATTTGTCGACATTCTGTCAGCCTGCCTGTCTGTCTGTCCGTCCGTCTGTCTGTGTATCTGTATGTATGCCTTTATTATTTGGAGTTACGTGTGTGTGTTGTGTGTGTGTGTGTGTGTGTGTGTGTGTGTGTGTGTGTGTGTGTGTGTGCTTGTTGTTGTTGTTGTTGTTGTCGTTGTTGTTGTTGTTTGTGTTGTTGTCGTTGTTGTTATTGTTGCTTTCTTGGCTTCCTTTTCTATGGTTCTCTTCAAAATTCTTATTTGGACTTCTTTGACAGCTTTTACTTTTGTTCTTTTTTTTTACATAATGAGAAATATCATGTTTCCTATTGTACTTTGTTATGTCATTTAATTTCAATTTTAATAAATATGTTTAAAAAATGTCAAACTTGAAAAAAATTGTAAAGTCAAGTCTACTAAGATGTTTCAATTAAATTTATTGCGCAAAAAAAATTAAGCTTTCTCCATATCCTTTTTCACCATTGTCTCAGCTGCTTTATATAGAATTGGCTGTTTTTAAGGTTGAAGAAGAAGCGCGCACGCGCACGCGTGCGTGCACACACACACACACACCACACACACACACACACACGCCAGAGAGAGAGAGAGAGAGAGAGAGAGAGATAGACAGACAGACAGACAGAGAGGGAGAGAGAGCTCACAACAGAATGTGCAGACCCCCATAGTCAGCATGGCTGACAACTCCCCTCTGACCTGCACGTGCGCATCGGACCCACCTGCCCGAAGCTCCAGGGCTTGACGGCCCAATTGTTATAGCTGCCCACGTACAGTTTGCCTGAGTCCCTGAGCACGTAGGCTGCCAGCCGCTCCTCCTCCTCCATGTACACAGCATCGTCTGGGAGGAACAGTTCCAGTGTCAGTGTCATCAAGGAGCTGTCACTGCGTGCGGACTAGTCCATATACGCTACACCCACATCCGCTAAGTTTTGAGACCACGCTGTGCATGATTTAAAGCTGATGGAGTAATGAATTGATTACGACTTAGCAGATGTCTGACCTACGCATCAGCCCAACGCGCTGGTCAGACCTTGAGTGCCTACCTAACATTGGCTGTACCATTATCATCATTGTATGTGTGTGCCGGGCTGCCTACCCCCTTCCGCCTCTTTCAGTGACACACTTTTTCAAAACCAGGGACACAGACTGATTTCTAGGGACACATGCAGCGGCAGCACATATCACAACCACATCAACATTAAAGTGAAAGCTTACCTTTATTTACACTATGTACAACTTCTACCATGGCTTTTGGTGAATTCAGAGGTCCTGCACTGCAGGCTGAAGAGAACGGTAATAGGCACTCTTCAAATCTTGCAGCTGTGTTCTTCTTGCTTTTCTGTGGCAACATGACGGGTTATTTCGTCCCTACCTCCAGATCCGATGGAAAACTCACACGCACAAATTTCACAAGACGCGTAAGTCTCGATCTTGCCACGCTTGATGAACGGCCAGGTTTCCGCATATTTTGACAGGAACGTCTGCTGATGTTTCTTCTTCTTGAGTGAACCCTTCCTTGTCGAGATCGCCATCGGCATTTTTACGCTTTCCCTGTTTCGCGTCCACTTTTCTCGCTTTCAAAACTCGGGAAGACGGTGTATGCGCACGCGCAATGGTCAGTTCGGCAATGTTCGGGTCTTTTCGACGGATTTGGTCAGGATGGCCACGACCAAAGTCGGTCAGCAGTCGGTGATCGGCTAACAAACTCGACTTCGTGTTTTTTTGTTTTTTTTTTCTCCCGGATTTTTTTTTTCGCGGGACATAGAATAAAAAACTGGATTCCAGGGACAGGCTGCATGATTTTATTATTTCGGGGGACAAATACGAATACTCCGGGATGGTAGGCAGCCATTAATAAACAGTAACAGTGTGTGTGTGTGTGTGTGGTGAGTGTGTGTGTGTGTGTGTGTGTGTGTGTGTGTGTGTGTGTGTGTGTGTGTATGTGTGTGTGTGTGTTGTGTGTGTGTGTGTGTGTGTGTGTGTGTGTGTGTGTGTGTGGTGAGTGTACACGTGTGTGTGTTTGTGTGTGTGTGTGTGTGTGTGTGTGTGTGTGTGTGTGTGTGTGTGTGTGTGTGTGTGTGCACAGGCCCATTTTGTGTGCCAGTGCATGCGATGCGCGAGTGCATGTGCGTGTGTGTATGATGTGTGTGTATGCATGTGTGTATGCGTGTGCATGCATGCGTGTGTGTGTGTGTGTGTGTGTGTGTGTGTGTGTGTGTGTGTGTGCGCGTGCGTGCGCGCACACGCCCTTTTGATTGAGTGGAACAGAGCAGATAACAGCCTGTTGCTAGGCACTAACATTGCGACAACACAAGAACAAAGCGCTGTATGGTACTGACAATGGAACAGTACAAGAACAAAGAGCTGTATGGCACTAACATTGCAACAGTACAAGAACAAAGCGCTGTATGGCACTGACACTGCAACAATACAAGAACAAAGCGCTGTATGGCACTAACATCGGAACAGTACAAGAACAAAGCGCTGTATGGCACTAACATCGCAACAGTACAAGAACAAAGCGCTGTATGGCACTAACATTGCAACAGTACAAGAACAAAGCGCTGTATGGTACTAACATCGCAACTGTACAAGAACAAAGCGCTGTATGGTACTAACATCGCAACTGTACAAGAACAAAGAGCTGTATGGCACTAACATTGCAACAGTACAAGAACAAAGAGCTGTATGGCACTGACACTGCAACAGTACAAGAACAAAGCGCTGTATGCACTAACATTGCAACAGTACAAGAACAAAGCGCTGTATGGCACTATCATCGGAACAGTACAAGAACAAAGCGCTGTATGGCACCAACATCGGAACAGTACAAGAACAAAGCGCTGTATGGCACTAACATCGGAACAGTACAAGAACAAAGCGCTGTATGGCACTAACATCGCAACAGTACAAGAACAAAGCGCTGTATGGCACTAACATTGCAACTGTACAAGAACAAAGCGCTGTATGGTACTAACATCGCAACTGTACAAGAACAAAGCGCTGTATGGTACTAACATCGCAACTGTACAAGAACAAAGCGCTGTATGGCACTAACATCGCAACTGTACAAGAACAAAGCGCTGTATGGCACTAACATTGCAACAGTACAAGAACAAAGCGCTGTATGGCACTGACACTGCAACAGTACAAGAACAAAGCGCTGTATGACACTAACATCGGAACAGTACAAGAACAAAGCGCTGTATAGCACTAACATCGGAACTGCACAAGAACACAGCGCTGTATGGCACTAACATCGCAACAGTACCAGAACAAAGCGCTGTATGGCACTAACATCGGAACAGTACAAGAACAAAGCGCTGTATGGCACTAACATCGGAACAGTACAAGAACAAAGCGCTGTATGGCACTAACATTGCAACAGTACAAGAACAAAGAGCTGTATGGCACTAACATTGCAACAGTACAAGAACAAAGCGCTGTATGGCACTGACACTGTAACAGTACAAGAACAAAGCGCTGTATGGTACTAACATCGGAACAGTACAAGAACAAAGCGCTGTATGGCACTAACATCGGAACTGTACAAGAACAAAGCGCTGTATGGCACTAACATCGGAACAGTACAAGAACAAAGCGCTGTATGGCACTATCATCGGAACAGTACAAGAACAGAGCGCTGTATGGTACTAACATCGGAACAGTACAAGAACAAAGCGCTGTATGGCACTAACATAGGAACAGTACAAGAACAAAGCGCTGTATGGCACTAACATTGCAACAGTACAAGAACAAAGCGCTGTATGGCACTAACATTGCAACAGTACAAGAACAAAGCGCTGTATGGTACTAACATCGCAACAGTACAAGAACAAAGCGCTGTATGGCACTAACATTGCAACAGTACAAGAACAAAGCGCTGTATGGCACTAACATCGCAACAGTACAAGAACAAAGCGCTGTATGGTACTAACATCGCAACAGTACAAGAACAAAGCGCTGTATGGCACTAACATTGCAACAGTACAAGAACAAAGCGCTGTATGGCACTAACATCGGAACAGTACAAGAACAAAGCGCTGTATGGCACTAACATCGCAACAGTACAAGAACAAAGCGCTGTATGGCACTAACATTGCAACAGTACAAGAACAAAGAGCTGTATGGCACTGACACTGCAACAATACAAGAACAAAGCGCTGTATGGCACTAACATCGGAACAGTACAAGAACAAAGCGCTGTATGGCACTAACATAGGAACAGTACAAGAACAAAGCGCTGTATGGCACTAACATCGGAACAGTACAGGAACAAAGCGCTGTATGGCACTAACATCGGAACAGTACAGGAACAAAGCGCTGTATGGCACTAACATCGGAACAGTACAGGAACAAAGCGCTGTATGGCACTAACATCGGAACAGTACAGGAACAAAGCGCTGTATGGCACTAACATCGGAACAGTACAGGAACAAAGCGCTGTATGGCACTAACATCGGAACAGTACAGGAACAAAGCGCTGTATGGCCATAAAATGGCATGAGATTCCTTTCCTCGCACTGCTTCCAATATTTGTCACTGAGATATGTTCCGCTCATTTCGTTATGGTATATCATTACGCAACAAAAGAGACAGGCAAGGAAAGCCCGCGCCAGCGATCAAGGGCATGTCTCCCACATTCCCTTCCAAGCTGTCACCGCACATTCCGTGCACGCACCGGCTTGAACAGCCACCGGCATATCCACAAATCATCTCACCTTCCCCTAACTCCAAGATGATTGAAGTGGTTCTCGTTGACTCGAAGGACGAACGAGAAAAAAAAACATTATAGACTTGACTAAACGAGTGAAGATGTTACTCGTTTCCTTCTGCAAAATTCGTTGTGAACGCGTTTAATACAAAGAATGTGAATGATTTGATAGTGCTGTGAATGGAGTAAATCAGTGCCAGTCGTGGCAGAAAAAGAAAACCCACAATAGATTCCTCCGCAAACCTGTTTTTCAACATTGGTAACAATCACACGGAAATGGCATAAATATATAATAAAATATTCTTCTGCAAACCTGCTTTTCAATATTGGTAACAATCACGTGGTAACGGCGTAAATATAATGATATATTCCTCTGCAAACCTGTTTTTCAACATTGGTAACAATCACGTGGTAACGGCGTAAATATAATGATATATTCCTCTGCAAACCTGTTTTTCAACATTGGTAACAGTCACACTGTATCGGCGTAAATATAATAATATATTCATCTGCAAACCTGTTTTTCAACATTGGTAACAATCACACGGTAACGGCGTAAATATAATAATATATTCCTATACAAACCTGTTTTTCAACATTGGTAACAGTCACACTGTAATGGCGTAACCGTGTGACCATAGGAAACTAAAATCGCAAACAGCAAAAAAAAAAAAAAAAAAAGGGGGGGAGGGGGGGGGGGGGGGGGGGAAGGACCCAAGATTCGGCTTCTTAACCCCGATTGCAGAATGTTGAATACAGGCCCTCTATACGTGCGGCCTACCTTTGGACCAGGGGTTAAAGAGCAGGTAGATGGGGTCCTTGTTGTTGTAGCGGAAGACAGTAGTCTTGTCGGCTTTCTTCACCACGTGCAGCCTGAAGTGCCACTTGCCCACGATGCAGTCAGGTGGTGTGACCACGGTCACCGTCAGGGACTTGCCGGACTGCTGGGAGATCTTGGCCCCCCACTGGTTCTCCTCGTCCTTGTCGGACAGCGCGAGCTGCACCAGCGTCCCTTTGCCGGTCAGCGGGTGATCGCCTTAGAAACGAATAAAACACACACACACACATAACTAAAAAAAAAAAAAGAGCCTTCTCTTTCAGTTCAGTTTGCTTTAAAATCACCGTGAAAGACGGTCCTGAACACACACACACACACACACACACACACACACACACACACACACACACACAAAGTGATGAACACTTAAAGTCCCTCACCTGAGAATGTTCATTAGTAATAGAACATACCGACTTACATGGTGTCCGAGAGTTGTGGTTACTTGTTGGGAGAAAAAAAAAAGACAAGAAAATATGAGGAAAAAATGAAAAAAGATGAGGATAGAGGCCCCACCTTTTTGTAAAGAAAAAATGGATAAAAGATTCTTTTAATGTGAAAACGTACTAGTTTGGAGGACGAAAAAGAAGAAAGAACACGGTGTTACGAATGGTGTGCGGTGCATGTTTTGCTGACTCTCGCTCTCAAAAGTTTGGATGCGCGTAATAATTATTCCCAACACACACCCACACCATACGCACATGGATAGCCAGGCAATACACGAATTAGATTTTTTTTTTTTTTCTTTATAATTATGCTGCCTGAACCACCAAAACATACATTCATGTGAATTGGTACAAATCAATACATGTCACTACCACGAATGTTAAAATGTCTGTGGTCACTACATAGCATATAGATCCAGATATCAATACATAGGAACTTCAATCATCAGATATCAGCGTATCATATTACATATCTTGATATCACTCACAGATCTCGCCGGCGCCGTCCACTGTGTCTCACATATACAGTCAACACACTCGGTTCCACAGTACCCAAGCCACAGTCTACAGCACTAAAAGAAGACAAAGAAGAATAACCAAGGTCTCCACACGGTAAGCACAGCCGTTCCAAAAACACAAGCGATGAAGAAGAAGAAATAGGGTATCCACACAGCAAACACAATAAATCACGTCGAACAATCAGAAAAAGAACCGCAGACTCACAAGGCACAGTAAACCATAGAAGAACTGCAGATTCACAAGGCACAGCAATCCATAGAAGAAGAACCGCAGATTCACAAAGCACAGTAAACAATATTGAATCCCCGGAGAACATGATTTCAGCAAAGTCCCATAGAACACAATAAACTTCGACGTATTGTTGATCTAAAACAAAAATTAGCTTCTCCGTGTACTGATATTACAATGTTCACATCAATAAACTCAGCCCACCGACACACATGAGGTGGTACCATTGGAGTACATAAATATTCTTGCAGGAGTTTTAAGTCACTCTCGGCGACACAGCATTTACAACAAATGAATTTCCTGGTAGTGGTACATATTTCACTGGTACCGTCATGAGAAGTATCGCACATACATAGTGAACTTCGACGCACTACTGACCTGAAAGTCAGCCTCTCCACATAGTATCACTACGGAGAAAACGACGATTAGGCCTAAAACAAATTAAAGTAGGCTGGACATCAAAGCCTCGGCCGTTTGTTCTTGCTCCCTTCTTTCGTTCAATATTATTATTTTCGTCATGTTCCTATGTCATTTTAAGTTGACGTCATAATTTACGTTGACGTCACACACGGAAAAAAAGGGAAAAGAAAAAACAACAACAAACAAAAACAAACAACCCCACGGTAATTTCATGCACCTGACCCAGTCTGTCCGGTGACTGTTTCGACCATCCCAACTCCAGACGTCACGGTCCACAGACATGGACAACCATTCATTGAACGATTCGTCACAGACCACAGCCAACACAGTATGATACCAAAGACTAGAACAGAGCACAGCCAGTACAATATGATACCAAGGCCAAGAACACAAACAATCCTTCAGGTCCATGCCGCTCGCCACGCCTCCTTCCATTGTCTCTGCTGGGGAGGATTGCACCAGGATCACACTGAAAGAGAAGTGGAGGAGAGGGTGGGGATGGGGTGGGGGTGGGGTGGGGGTGGGGTGGGGGGGGGGGGGGGGCGGGAATTCGGCTCATGCCTCACAGATCCTTTCAACTGAAATCTTCTAGCGAACACGATCGAAACATGTTTTCAAGAAATTTTTTGTTCAATATTTTTTTTTCTGTCTTTTGTTTTTACAAATCTTAAATAAATGTTAGCGAACCGCCCAGAGAACGTTGACAAACGAGTCACAAGACGAAACACAACTAGTTTTCGACCTCTTAGGTCTTCATCAGGTGAGACATTAACGAATAAAACAATGAAAATTCACTTAGCTTTGATCGCTTCAGATCACTTCGTAGGGTTCAGCGCAAGGAAGAAGGCGTTCAACGCCTTCTTCCTTGCGCTGAACCCTACGAAGTGATCTGAAGCGATCAAAGCTAAGTGAATTTTCATTGTTTTATTCGTTAATGTCTCACCTGATGAAGACCTAAGAGGTCGAAACTAGTTGTGTTTCGTCTTGTGACTCGTTTGTCAACGTTCTCTGGGCGGTTCGCTAACATTTATTTAAGATTTGTTTAGATTTCCGCCTGCAGTCCTCTCGCTTTGCAACTAGATCTATTTTGTTTTTACGTTCTCTCTCTCTCTCTCTCTCTCTCTCTCTCTCTCTCTCTCTCTCTCTCTCTCTCTCTCCAACACACACACAGAAAAAGAACCGCAGACTCACAAGGCACAGTAACCATAGAAGAACTGCAGATTCACAAGGCACAACAATCCATAGAAGAAGAACCGCAGATTCACAAAGCACATATTCGGCTCATGCCTGACAGATCCTTTCAACTGAAATCTTCTAGCGGACACGATCGAAACATGTTTTCAAGAAATTTTTTGTTCAATATCTTTTTTTCTGTCTTTTGTTTTTACGTTCTCTCTCTCTCTCTCTCTCTCTCTCTCTCTCTCTCTCTCTCTCTCTCTCTCTCTCTCTCCCTCCCTCTCTCTCTCTCTCTCTCTCTCTCTCTCTCTCTCTCTCTTAGCTGAGTGGTCCATTGCTACTCGTTTTCATTTACCCTGAAGGGATTTTGCAATCAATCGGATTCTTCTCTTGAGAACCATCAAAGTGGAATATGTTTACAAGAGGCAGGGAAGGGTGCCAAAGGGAGTTGGGAGGAGAAGAGAGAGGGCAGGAGAAGAGAGAGGGCAGGAGAAGAGAGAGGGCTGAAGAAGAGGCAGGAGAAGAGAGAGGGGAGGAAGGGAGAGAGGAGGAGCGAGGAGAGAGAGAGAGGAGGAGGGAGAGAAGAGGGAGGAGAGAGAGAGGAGGGAGGAGAAGAGAGGGGGAGAGAGAGAGAGAGAGGAGGGAAGAGAGGAGGGAGGGGAGAGGGAGAGAAGGAGGAAGGAGAGAGGAGAGGGAGAGAGGAAGAAGAGAGGGAGAGGGGGGGAGAAGAGGAGAGGGAGAGGAGAGGAGAGAGAGAGGGGAGGAGATAGAGAGGGAGGAGAGAGAGGGGAGAGTAGAGGAGGATGAGAGAGAGGGCAGAGAGAGAGAAGAGAGGGAGGAGAGGAGAGAGGAGGAAGAAGAGAAGAGGGAGGGAGAGAGAGAGATGAGAAGGAGGAGGAGGAGAGAGAGAGGGAAGGAGGAGGAGAGAGGAGAGAGGGAGAGAGGAGCGAGAGAGAGAAGAGGAGGAGCGAGAGAGGAGGAGGAGGAGGGAGGAAGGAGGGAGAGGACGAGAGAGGAGGAGGAAGGAGAGGGCGGAGGAGAGGAGAGAGGAGAGGGAGAGAGAGAGAGAAGAGGAGGAGAAGAGAGAGGGGCAGGAGGAAGAGAGAGGAGAGGAGGAGGAGGAGAGGCAGGAGAGAAGAGAGAGGGAGGAGGAGAGAGAGGAGAGAGGAGAGAGAGAGGGAGGGAGGAGGAGAGAGAGAGGGAGAGAGAGAGAGGAGGAGGGAGGAGGGAGAGAGAGAGGAGAGAGAGGAGAGGGGAGGAGAGAGGAGAGGGAGGAGAGGAGGAGAGGGACAGGAAGACGAGAAGGTGAGGAGGAGGAGGAGAGGAGGAGAGGGAGGCGAGGGAGGAGGGAAGGAGGGGAGGAGAGAGAGGGAAGAGAGAGGGGGAGGAGGAAGGAGAGAGAGAGGAGGAGAGAAGAGGGAGAGGAGAGAGGGAGGAGAAGAGAGAGGGCGAAGAGAAGAGGGAGGAGGAGAGAGAGAGGAGGAGGGAAGGGAGAGAGGGCAGGAGAGAGAGGGGGAGGAGAGGGAGAGAGAGAGGAGAGGGGAGAGAGAGAGAGAGGGAGAGAAGAGGAGGGAGAGAGGGAGGAGGAGAGGGAGGAGGGAGAGAGGAAGTGGAGAGGGAGAGGAGAGGAGAGAGGAAGAGGAGGGAGGGGAGGGAGGGAGGAGAGGAGGGAGAGGGAGGGGAGAGAGGGAGAGAGGAGGGAGGAGGGGGAAGAGAGGAGGAGAGAGAGAGAGAGGAGAGAGGGGGAGAGGAGGGAGAGAGAGAGAGGGAGGAGAGGGAGGGAGAGAGGAGAGGAGAGGGAGAGAAGAGAGAGAAGAGGGAGGGAGAGGAGAGGAGGGAGAGAGAGAGAGGGGGAGGAGGGAGAGGGAGAGGGAGGAGGAGAGAGGAGGGCGGAGGAGAGGGAGAAGAGGAGGGAGGGAGATGGAGGGAGAGGGAGGAGGGAGAGGAGGAGAGAGAGGGAGGAGGGAGAGGAGAGGAGCGAGGGGAGGAGAGAGAGAGGAAGGAGGGGAGGAGGAAGAGAGGGACGAAGAAGAGGAGGAGGAGGAGAGAGAGGGGGAGAGGAGGGGAGGGAAGAAGAGAGGAGGAGAGGAGAGAGAGAGAGAGAGGGAGAGAGAGAGGGAGGGAGGAGGGGAGAGAAGAGAGAGGCAGAGAGAGAGGAGAGAGAGAGGAGAGGGAGGGAGAGGAAGAGAGAAGAGAGGGGGAGAGAGAGAGAGAGAGGCAGAAGAGAGAGAGGGGAGAGGGAAGAGGAGAGAGAGAGGAGAAGAGGAGGGAGGAGAGAGAAGAAAGAGGAGAGAGGGAGAGAGAGGGGAAGAAGAGGGAAGAGGAGAGAGGGGAGAGGAGGAGGAGAGAGAGAGGAGAAGAGGAGGAGAGAGAAGAAGGAGGGAGGAGAAGAGGAGGAGAGAGGAGGAGAGAAGGGAGAGGAGGGAAGAGAGAGGAGGAGAGAGAGGGGGAAGGGAGAAGGAGGCAGGAGAGAGAGAGGGAGAGGAGAAGAGGGAGGAGAGAGAGAGGGAGAGAGGAGAGGAAGAGAGAGAGGAGGAAGAAGGAGGGGAGAGAGAGGAGAGAGAAGAGGGGAGAAGGAGAGAGGAGGAGAGGGAGAGGAAGAGGAAGGGAGAGAGAGAGGAGAGAGGGAGGAGAGGAGGAGAGGGAGGAGGAAGGAGAGAGGGAGAGAGGAGAGAGAGGAGAGAGGGGAGAGAGGGAGAGGAAGAGAGAGGAGAGGAGAGGAGAGGGAGAAGGAGAGGAGGAAGAGGAGGGAAGAGAGAGGGGAAGAGAGAAAGGAGAGAAGAGGAAGAGGAGAGGAGAAGGAGAGGAGAGGGAAGAGAGAGGGAGAGAAAGGAGGGAGGAGGGAGGAGGAGAGAGAGGAGAGAGAGGAGGAGAGAGGGGGGAGAGGAGAGAGAGAGAGAGGGGGGAAGGGGAGGAGAGGAGAGGAGAGAAGAGGGAGGGAGAGAGGGGAGAGGGGAGGAGGAGAGAGGGGGAAGAGGGGGAGGAGAGAGAGGGAGGGAGAAGAGAGGGAGAGGGAGGAGAGAGGGAGGAGAAGAGAGAGGGGGAGGAGGAGAGAGGAGGAGAGGGAGAGGGAGGAGAGAGGAGGGAGGAGAGGAGAGAGGGGAGAGGAGGAGGGGAAGAGGAGAGGAGAGGGAGAGGAGGAGGAGGGAGGAGGAGAGAGAGGGGAGGAGAGAGGGAGGAGAAGAGGAGGAGGAGAGGGAGAGAGGGAGGAGAAGGAGAGGGGGGAAGAGAGAAGAGAGAGAGGGCAGGAGAGAAGGAGAGGAGGAGGGAGGAGAGAGGAGAGGGAGGAGAAGGAGAGAGGGCAGGAGAGAGAGAAGGAGAGGAAGAGAGAGGTGAGAGAGAAGAGAAGGGAGGAGAGAGGAGGAGGCGGGAGAGAGAGGAGGAGGAGGAGAAGGAGGAGGGGGAGGAGAGGAGGGCAGGAGAAGAGAGGAGGAGAGGAGAGAGAAGAGAGGAGGGGAGGAGGGAGGAGGAGAGAGGGCAGGAGAGGAGAGGGAGGAGGAGGAGAGGAAGGAGGGAAGGGGAGAGAGGGCTGAGAAGGGGAGAGGAGAAGAGAGAGGGAAGAGAGAGAGGAGGGGGAGGAAAGAGAGGAGGGGGAGGGGAGGAGAGGGCAGGAGAAGGAGGAGGGAGGGGGAGAGAGGAGGAGGAAGAGAGGGGGAGGGGGAGAGGAGAGAGGGGCAGAGGAGAGAAAGAGGAAGGGGAAGAGAGAGGGAGGCAGGAGGGGAGAGAGAGGCAGAGAAGAGAGAGGGAGGAGGAGGAGGAAAGAGGGAGGAGAGGGAAGAGAGAGAGGAGGGAGAGAGGAGAGAGAAGGAGGAGGGAGAGAGGAAGAAGAGAGAGGGAGAGGAGAAGAGAGAAAGAGAGGGCAGGAGAGAGGAGAGAGAAGGAGGGAGGAGAAAAGGGAGGGAGAGAGAGAGGAGAGGAGAGGAGAGAAGAGAGGAGGGCAGGAGAAGAGAGAGGGCAGGAGGGAGGAGAGGGCAGGAGAAGAGAGAGGGCAGGAGGGAGGAGAGGGCAGGAGAAGAGAGAGGGCAGGAGGGAGGAGAGGGCAGGAGAAGAGAGAGGGCAGGAGGGAGGAGAGGGCAGGAGAAGAGAGAGGGCAGGAGAAGAGAGAGGGCGAGGGAGGCGGCATTTCTAGCCTGTGAACTACCAGATGTCTCGGCCTTACAATGCTGGCGAAAGGGATCAGCCATGGTCCTGAGATCACAGGAAATCCACTGTCTTCAGTTGGCGCAGACGGCCAACTTGGTTACATACCAGAGACACCACTCACTGGTATCACCTCTCTACTACTCCTCCAGAAAGACACTGTTCAGGACAGCGGAGAGAGAGAACAGTGACACCACACCTGAGACCACGTTAGCATCACCCTCACCCTCCCCTCACCTTCCCCCCCCCCCACCTCCCCTCCCCCGGTCCACCTCCAGAAAGACACTGGTCAGGACAGGGGAGAGAGAACAGTGACACCACACCTGAGACCATAGCCCCCCCCCCCCCCCCACCTCCCCTCCCCCGGTCCACCTCCAGAAAGACACTGGTCAGGACAGGGGAGAGAGAACAGTGACACCACACCTGAGACCATAGCCCCCCCCCCACCTCCCCTCCCCCGGTCCACCTCCAGAAAGACACTGGTCAGGACAGGGGAGAGAGAACAGTGACACCACACTTGAGACCATAGCCCCCCCCCCCCCCCACCTCCCCTCCCCCGGTCCACCTCCAGAAAGACACTGGTCAGGACAGGGGAGAGAGAACAGTGACACCACACCTGAGACCACGTTAACACCACCACACACACACACACACACACCCACGCACGCACGCACGCACGCACACACACACACACACACACACGCACGCACGCACGCACGCACACACACACACACACACACGCACGCACGCACGCACGCACGCACGCACGCACGCACACGCACGCACACGCACGCACGCACGCACACAGACACAGACACAGACACACACACACACACACACACACACACACACACACACACACATCCAGACATATATTTAATTGGTCAGGACAGGGAGTGAGAAAACAATCACAGCACACCTGAAAGCACGTTAACATCAATCCCCTGAAACACCTCCAGAAAGACATTAGTCAGGACAGGAGAGAGAGAGAGAGAGAGAGAGAGAGAGAGAGAGAGAGAGAGAGAGAGAGAGAGAGAGAGAGAGAGAGGACAGTCAGAAAGTTCACAGACGTTGCTCACCAATCTCAAAGACAAGGCGGAGGTCGTCCTTGGTGGAGTCGTAGGGCCGGGTGAATTCCACCCGGATGGTGAACTGCTGCCCACGGCGGACCACCAGCTGAGGTGTGGGGCCTTCACAGATGTCATACTCCTCCGTGTGGTGCTTCTTCACGTTGTCAGCCACCAGGAAGTCCACGCTCTTCACTTGCAGGACGTCTTCGGCAATGGGGTCTGATCCAATCACCAATCGAGATCACTGATCAGACGCCAATCGAAATCATTGATCAGACGCTAATCGATATTATTGATCAACCGCCGATCGATATCACTGATCAGACGCCAGTTGTCAGGCAAAGAGACTTTTATTCACACAGAAGCCCACTGACCTGGCTACTACAGAGAAACGGATACGTGCGCGCGTGCGCCCGCACGCACGCACGCACGTATGCACACACGCACGCACGCACGCAGGCGCGCGCTCACGCACACACACACACACACACACACACACACACACACACACACACACACACCACATCATTACTCACTGCGAGCTGCTTCTTCTCCAACGAAACCTTCATTCACAGCGTTTTCAAAATCGGAGCCCAGGTAACCGTATTCAACGGTGTTTCCGTGCATCCGAAATGGGCGGCCATTGTACCAAAAGGTTTCCTTGTCTGCTCGCGAACGGTCAATCCAACGTTCCCTATTAGACATACTGTGCGGAAGAGGAAGAGGTAAGGGTGGGGGACATACATGACTAAAGATGCATATGACTACAAATTACGAAGTGTGCCCAATTGGACTATACAGCATAACCCAGTGCATGTATATTGATATCGCTGTCTCCACTTACAAGTTCTTTTCTGATTCAGATCCCCGTAAATTACGCTCCATATTTCTAACAAACCCAGGTTAATGGTGGTCATGTAGCTGCACACCAAAAATGAATGCGCCAAGGCCTTGCGCAAGGAGTCGAGTATTTATAGACTGACGGAATTCAATTGTTTTGAGAATGTTTATTACGTATGGAAGTTGATTCTCCTCATTTCCTTTCATGTGGTCATCAAGGTACAAGCCAGGTGGTTCTAAGCAGACAGATTAAAATCAAAGTAATGGGATTATTTTATGCATTTGAGGCTGGCGCAAAGATAGGGTGACGGGTGAGTGCAAAGGCCTAAAATGTGTGTCAACGAAGGGGTAGGTCATGTATTTGAAGATTGTGATTTCATCGATGAAGATCCCCCAAAGCAAGGGAAATAGTGGGTGGTGAGTTGTCCTTTTGATCAATTATCATTTTAATATTAAATTCCGGCTCAAATTTATGGTAGGCCTCAAAACGCTTACATGGATTGCATAGTGTTTTAGAGCAAAATCCTAACTGTGGCGTGTGGCCTGTGGGCTGGCGATACAAACTGGTATGTGTGAATATCCAGAGGATGGGTGCTGGGAAGAGGACATAACAGGAAGCGGACAATGTGGACATAGTTGAACAAATTGTTAGGTTCGCTTGTCTACCACCCTCCATGATAGTATAGGGTGTACTGGTTTCCATTGATGAGTATGTAATCTGCCATGTGTAGTTCACCTGTAATGTGTGTATAAAATGATTTGTTAAAAAATCTTTTCCTCATTATGTGCACCTTGTGTAAGCTTAAGTTTCAGTTTCAGTTTCATTAAGGAGGTGTCACCGCGTGCGGACCAGTCCATATACGCCACACCACATCTGCTGAGTTCCAAGACCACACCGTGCATGATTCAAAGCTAAATGGATAAAAAATCTATGACTCAGATGAAAGGATTTGAGGCTAAGGTCTCATGGGTACGACACAGCAATTGTCCGACCTGTGCATTAACTCAAAGCGCTGGTCAAACCTTGAGTACCTATCTTACATTGTCTGCGGCTCATACTATCAATTATGTGTTTGTTTACGTGGGAGTGTACGTGTGTGTGTATATGTGTGTGCATGGATGGGTGGGATGCCAGTGCATGCAGTGTGTGCGTATATGTGTGTGTATGCATGTATGTGTGTGAGTTTGCCTGTGTTTGTGTGCACGTTCGCGCGCACACACACGTGCTTATAGATGGATAGATAAGTAGGTAGATAGATAGATAGATTGATAGATAGATGTATATATATATATATATATATATTATATATATAATACACACACACACACACAAATATATATATATATATATGTGTGTGTGTGTGTGTGTGTGTGTGTGTGTGTGTGTGTGTGTGTGTGTGTGATTCGTTGGCTTGTGTGAGCATGCTCCTTCATGTACGCATATGCGCATATGTGTGTGTATCTGCTCGTGTATATGGGTGTAAACGCATGTGTGTATCCGTGTGTGTGTGTGTGCGTGCATGTGTGCGCGTGTGCGAGTCGATGTGTGAGTGTGCGTGTGTATGTGCACGTGCGTACGTACGCGCGTGTGCGTGTTGATTCCATGCATGTATGCTTTTGACTATCCATAGTAAACGAACGCTTAGATGATGACACACCTATTATTGATCAGATACAGCAACAATAATGCTGATGATAATAAATACCAAATATTACTGATTAAATACAAGCATGAAGTAATGTGCAGCCTGCCATTGGAGAGACTCAGATGCATGTACTGCCGCGGACAGGCAGATGTGAAAGGAATGAAGAGAGCAAACACACCGGCGGGCGAGGCGACGATAAGCACTGGATTACAGCTCGCCCGATCTCATGTGATAAGAAATCTAATGAATCACCTCAAGAAACAAGAGCAAAGCCACTATACCATAGACCGTCTTTCAGAGCTCACCATCAAGAGTGAAAGTGGCCGTACATTCAGACTTATAGAGAGAGCAAGAAACAACCACCAACCAAATATTGGAATAATCTCAAGACCAACACTGCTAAAACTCCTAGAGAATGGGGCAGATTCACACTGGGCCATTCCAATAGCGGACGCAAAGGACCAGTGCACACGCCGGCTGGGGCGGCAGACTTCGAGTCTGTCGGGACTCCCCTGTTTTTGCTGTAGGTTTGGGTGCGCTGGTGAATGTGCAGCAGTGAAGAGATGCAAGTACGTAGCGTGGAGAGTCCATAGATATGAGTGCATATGCTTTGAGGTGTGTGTGTGTGTGTGTGCGTGTGTGTGTGTGTGTGTGTGTGTGTGTGTGTGTGTGTGTGCGCGCGCGCGCGCACGTGCGTGAGAGAGAGAGAGAGGGGTGTGTGAATGCGAACGTTTAATGCATAGAGTCCACAGGCATCTTTGAGAGAGAGAGAGAGAGAGAGAGAGAGAGAGAGAGAGAGAGAGAGAGAATGTGTGTGTGTGTGCGTGTGTGTGTGTGTGTGTGTGTTGTGTGTGTGTGTTTTGTGTGTGTGTGTGTGTTGGGAACATTTGGTTGCAATTGTTTGCACGGTTTTCTTCTTGTTATTCTTTTTCTTTCTTTCTTTCTTTATTTTAATGGATCAGTTGATTCGTCTGTTTCTTTGTTTACGTTTATCGGGTGATGCGCTGATGAAGTGCCGTGAGAGAGGCATTTTCTGGGATGCAACACGGAGTCATGGTGTCCTTGGCTTTGTAGCCGTGGGCTTTTAGGGTGCGTGGGTGTGCGGGTGTTGATGGAGGGAGGGGGTGGGGTGGTTGTTCTGTGAGCGATCCGAGGGCACATGTGCTCTTGTGGAAATATATGACACGCGCAACTATGCATACCATCCACTTTCGCCATGCCACGATGTGTTATATTGTTGGGCACTTTTAGAATAGACGTTACGTATCTTTTAATACGTACCCGTATCAAGATACGAGATTGGCTTTTCTACTGGTTTGTTTGCCCACTACTGGTCAGTCATACCCTTTGAAACCCAGCAGCCTTAATCCTCAAAATGCGAACATTCAACATGATCGTGTTGTGACATGGTCATGCAGGCTCTTGTCCCGGCATGTCAAACGCCACCATGTTCAAAGACCACCAGACAGACCGACTAACTTTTAGACCGTGATTCCAAATTTCTGATTTTGGAATAACTATGAAAGACGCATGGTCATGGTGCAATGTACTGTCATTTCACATTTCTTGCCCTGGCCATCTGTATAACGGTCGCTTCAGACAGTTCGCCTCAGACAGTTTGCCTCAGACAGTTCGTATCAGGCAGGAGAGGACTACGTGATGCAGGCAGGCAAACCATGGCGTCATCCTATTCTTACATCATAACCGTTACTGACCAAGTTTCACCTGCATCCTGTCAGACAAACCAGGACTGATTCCTCAGAGGAAGAGCTACCATCATCTTATTACTGCACGCTGCTCTCCATAACCTAAGCTTACATACTGAACCTTAAAAACAAAAAAACAAAAAGGAAGAGAGAAAAAACACATAGTCAGACAATCCAGTGGGTTGTTAAGCACCGCTAGAAGCCTGCAAGAAACACACACACACACACACACACACACGTCATCAACATGGCGACTGAAGACAGCTCTCTATAACTGCTGCCACCAGAAGACGGTCATGGGAAGACTCCGGCGCTCACAAAGCTCCAAAAAGCTGGGTAATGTCGTTCCTAACTTATCAACTGTGACCTCGTTTCGAAATCAGCTTGCCCCTGTGCCTGATTTGTGTGATTCTAGTGATGCCGAAAATCGCGATCAGAGTGCTAGTGCAAAATATTCATCCACCAACGACAACTCTCTTAAATGCTCTGAATGTTCAAAACTAGTCTCTTGGTCAAAAACCAACCTACCCAACTACATGCTGTGTGTTTTCATCAAAACTCAGAGAAAGTATATGTGCGAACCATGTGCTTCGGGATTCATGACCTCAGAACTTTTGTTGCAAATTGAAAAACAAAAATCAAATCTGGATCGAGAAGCCTGTCCTGGAACTACTTCTCTTAGTGCCGTGAGTACCAGACCTAAATCGGTCGATCCCACTGTCCAATACGATGAGAAAACAACCCCAGGAACATCCTCGCATTTTCATGACAGAGCTTGCATTGACAGTCAAACAAAACAAGATCTCTTTTTTTCTGAAAATGAGCGACTCAGTTTCAGATCTAAAATCAACAATTTTAAAACAATACGAACAGCTATGCGCCATCATGAAAGAGAAAAATAAGTTCCCTCCCGAACCAGTGCCAAGACAAAATCCAGCAAGCCAGAACTCTGTCCATCATTCCGCACAAACAACTGTTGCAATACCTACCTCTCAATTCAAAATTGCAGAGACTTTTTCAGCTGATGGCAAAATGCACAGACCGAGTTTCTCAGACGTTGTAAAAAATGGAAAAAGTTCGTCTGTGGAACTCTCTGACGGAAAACAAAGTGATGTAAAACTGGATGATGAAAGCAACACGCGGCTTGAAAAAGAACGATCTATTCCCAGAGGAAACAGTATTGAGACAAAAAACAAACAAAAAAAGAAAGAAAGTGCCCTCCAAATGATTAAATCCAACGTCCGGGACATCCAACGCCCGCATCAGAGCACAAACAGGCAGCAAACAGGAGCAAACAAGTCAAACATACCTAAACCTGACAGCATATCAGATCTACCCCAGGTTCTAGTGTTGCATGACTCTGTATTGAATGGAGTTTCCGGAGATCGTTTAGGACATGCCTACGGTCTTGTTGTCAGGAACCAGAAGATTTACACTATCGGAGAATGCAAAGATCTGCTCTTTGACAATACTCTCCCAGATTATGATGTTGTTGTACTCCATGTGGGTTTAAATGACCTTAAAACATCAAGAGATCCAAAAGCTACCTCAAACATATTCATCAACCTAGTGAAAGACCTCCAAAAGAAACACCCTACAATGCGCATTGTCGTTAGTAAGGTAGCACCAACATGCCTCTCAGATCTCAACAACAAACGTGAAGTTTTTAATGCTGCAAATCTTTCAAGTCTTCACAATGTCAAAAATGTCTCCTTTGTGTCTCACGAAAACATCAACAGCAAGAGACAATACATGCGGGACAACATTCATCCCTCCACAAGAGGCTCGAGCGTTTTTGCCGGCAACCTTGGCCGCCATCTGCATTACCTGTTCTGGACGAAACAAAGGCGGCATCATCAGAACATCCCAAGAGAACGCCATCAGGACGGCAGACTGAGACCTCGGTACTATCACATGGACCACTTCTCCATGCCGCCTTCCCACCGAGAAGACCTGACATCTTTTCGATTGGTTCCCGTGATCGTCTTCTACCAGCTGAATGATAGTATCTCTCCAATTCGCCATTACTGAAACCACTCTTACAACTGTAGTTTAATCAAATCTCGTGTTTTCTTTTATTTCCATCGTTGTGCTTGTAGTTACTTGTATGTATCGAGACTCCTTATCTTTATTTTTATTTATTTATTTTTCTTTAGCTTTTGAATGTTATCTGTATCAATGACCAACAAATCAAAAATAGACATTTTACAATGGAACTGTCGATCGGTGTCAACCAATATCGCGAACTTTCAAGAACACATAGAGAATAACTCCTAACAGTACTTATTCTTCAGTCACTAAATGTGTCCAAGATGAATTTACCACGACTCGCTCATTTCTTCTACCCTCCAGTGTATCATCTCTCTGACGAAACAGGAAAAGTGAACTGTGCCATCTATATACATGAAAAGCTATCTTACCATCCAATTTCAACGCCAGTACCATCGACTGTGCCAAATATCCACTCTTGTGCAGCTTGTGTCAAATTTGATAACTCATTAATTTTAAATATTCTTTCTGTTTATCTCCCTAAAGGTGTTGATGATTGTAACAGTGACTGGATACGTACCCTGGGTACCCAAAATGAAAAGTGGCTAGTAGCCGGTGACTTTAATGAACACGCCCCATTTTGGGATAGTGGTTGCCCTAAGGTTAGCTCCAATCGTCTCGTGGAGAATATTTCGGACTCGGCACTCTTTCTTCTAAATGATGGAACCATAACTAGATTGCCTGATGTTCCTAGCCACAAACGATCTGCTATTGACCTGTCTTTGATTTCGCCATCACTAGCGACTAGCTGTACTTGACAAGTTCATAATAACACTTTAGGTAGCGATCACCTCCCAATTACCATTTCCTTGAGAGGATTTACAATTTTGCATGATGATACAAGGGATAAAATCCCAAAATTTAATTATAAACGAGCTGACTGGGATAAATTCAAGTCCATTTTAATGTCCTTTAATGTTAGCATGCTGGAGAACCCAGATATTGATAAAATGTACTGTAACTTTTCTGAATCGGTCTTGAAAGCTGCAACCGAAGCAATTCCAAAATTTAGTCAGACAAAATCCCCTAAACATGCTGGCAAGGTTTGGTGGACGGAATCCTGCAACGATGCTGTTAATAAAAAGAAATCAAAGTTCAAAATACACGCAAAAGACAAAAAAGTAGATGACTTACTCCCCATGAAACGGGCAAAAAATGAAAGTACTAGGATTATAGAGAAAGCCAAAAGCGATTACTGGTCATCATTTTGTGTAAATGAAGTTAATGATAACAAAGATTTTAAAAAGGTATGGTCAAAGATACACGAAATGAAACATGGAATACATTTACCCGCTTATCCAATCACTTTAGGGCATGACCAATTCCCAACATCAGCTCAAAAAGCTGAACTGTTTGCTGATTTTTTTGCAAAAAATAGCTCCAAAATTAGTCTCTCAGACAAGTGCAGAACTTTGAGGGAAGACCAATCAAATAACCATATCTATTCTGACCCAGAAGAAAACAACGAACATTATTTAAATGCAGAAATAACATTAGAAGAATTAAGAAATGCTATATCGTCATTGCCAACAAAGAAAACATCAGTTGGTTTAGACGCAGTCTCAAACGAAATGTTAAGGAACCTTCCAATCAATTTTACAACATTTCTGTATACCATTATGAAAAAATGTTGGATAGATGGGAAGACTCCATCTGTTTGGAAAGATTCTGTCATTGTGCCCATTCCCAAGCAGGGCAAACCTAACTCTGATATTAATAGTTATCGTCCTATCGCTCTCACCTCTCATACTGGTAAACTAATGGAAAAAATTGTATTAAATAGACTTACTTATCATTGTGAAAAAAACGGACATATTCCTACTGCTCAGGCTGGGTTTAGAAAAGGCCGATCGACTGTTGATCACCTTGTAAAGCTTACAACTCAGATAAAACGTCAATTTGCCCGGAGAAAAAATGTACTTGCAACTTTCTTCGATGTTAAAAAGGCGTATGATCAAGTCTGGCATGAGCGACTTTTATATAAACTTAAAATGATAGGTCTCTCTGGTCACATTTATGATTACTTCAAAGAATTTCTGGCTAACAGAACAATTCAAACAAAAATAGGAAATACATATTCTAGCAAGAGATTTGTGGAGATGGGCATCCCTCAGGGTTCTGTAACTGCCCCTTTGCTTTTTAATATCCTAACGCACGATCTCACAAAAAGTATTTCTAAAAATTCCAGTTTAGTTCAATATGCTGATGACATATGTTTATGGATGAATGTCACTTTAAAAAAGAACACACCTTTAAGGTCAATTACATACATGAAAAAATTATATCAAAGAGACTTAGACAGTATCGCTAGATTTATGTTTGAGAATGGGTTATGTCTGTCTGCTGAGAAATCTCATATGATGCTTTTTGACGCTGGTGGAAGTTTTCATGATCTCCCTACTTTTAAGATGGATGACGCTGTGCTTACCTACACATCTTGCATAAAGTTTTTAGGTGTATATCTTACTTCAAAATTATCATGGAACACACATATTGAATCTATCATAACTCAAGCAAGGAGAGCTCTTAATCTTCTTAAAGTTGTGAGTTACCAGAGTTGGGGACAGGATACATGCACCTTAATTCATTTATCAAATTCTCTGGTCAGGACAAGGATTTCATATGCACAGGAAGTATATTTTTCAGCTCCTAAGTATCTTTTAAAAAAGTTACAAAGCATAGATTGCAAGGCATACAGAATAGCCCTGGGAGTTCCCCTTTACGCTTCCATTTTAGGGACATATCATGAAGCTGGCGTTTTGCCCCTGGATGCTTATCGAAAATTAGCTTGTGCTAAATACATTCTAAGATGTTCTGCTGTTCAGAACTCAAATGAGGATGAACTTGATATGCGATCTGATTTAGATTTTCCAAAACGCGCAAAAACAATACGATCAAATAAAACCATCCTTACGTATTTCTCAAACCTGTTGAAATCTGCCAAAATTGATCACAAAACCATAGCCCCACGTTATCCCCTGAGTCCCATTCCTCATTGGGAACTTATCCCAGCAAGGTTTGATTACAAATACACTGATTTGCAAAAGAATGTTAATAATAACGTCTTAGGTGCTATGGCCAAGTCACATATTGACGATAGTTATCCTAATCACTTAAAAGTTTATACAGACGGATCCCTATTAAATGGCAATGCTGGTTCCGGCTTTGTTGTTCCTGCTTTGAAAGCAGATAAATCATTTCATCTTGGAAAGGGGTTCTCTGTCTTTACGGCTGAACTAATAGCAATTCTAATGGCTCTGCATTATATTATTGACATTCCACGTGATTTTTCTAGAATACTTTTTTGTGTTGATTCCAAATCTGTTCTTCAAGCAATGGAATCTATTGCTGCTACCAGTCGCGCCAAGATTATCACCGAACTAAAAATTCTTATCCATTTCTTAGATCTAGAGGGATAACAGTTGACTTTTGCTGGATTCCGTCACACTGTGGGATTGTAGGAAATGAATGGGCAGACAGAACTGCCCGTATGGGATCCAAAAACTCTGAAAATTCTGTCCATATTAAAATACCTTGGAGTCTTCACGAAGCTATGGACTCTTAAAAAGAGTCTCTTTTGAGTCTTTCTATAATCTGTATAAAGATTCAGTACTCTTTAAAATACATGCACAAGATTCTTCACTGAGCTGCTGTTCAAGAACTCAGAAATCTACTCGTCCATCTAACTCGTCCATTCAAATTCGTAAATTGTATACAAAGACGTATGTACAGTACACAAATTTCGGAAACTGGAATCTCTCTTTTATAGGCTTAAAGTTAACGCTCTTCGTACAAAATTCCACAGAAATTTACAATGCGCTTGTGGAACAGTCGACAGTTTCAATACTCTGCATTTTCTTTTTGATTGTTCCTATTTTAACTCATCTCTCTCCAACTTCCGACAAAAAGATTCCCAATGCATTTTCCAGAATCTTCACGCCTTTTTTACATTTATAAATTCGTTGATGTTAAGCCCAGTTGGCTCGTTTGTATAAATATTTCTAGGGTTTTTTTTTTTTTTTTTTTTTTGTAATTTATCTTTTAAATTGTTAAATTTAGAACAGTATTTTCTTTTCAATTGTCAAAGTCCACACGCACACACACACGCACGCACGCACACACACACACACACACACACACACACACACACACACAAACACAACACACACAAACACACACACACACACACACACACACACACACACACACACACACACTCGCACGTAGGCCTATACTAGCATTTTGCATACACTATTTCCATTTCTCTCATCCACTCATTTCTGCATTATTTTGTCTAATATCACTTAAAGTGAACAGACGTTAAATTGAAGAACTAATACACACACACACACACACACACACACACACACACACACACACACACACAACAAACAAACACACACACACACACACACACACACACACACACACACACACACACACACACACACACACATCTAAGTGGTGACCCAGTTGTTGCACAAGAAAAATTAATGCACCAAGGCCTTGCTTAAGGAGTTCAGCATTTACACACTGGCGCAATGAGATTGTTTTGAGAATTTTTATTGTGTCTGAAAGTTGATTCTCCTCACTTCTTTCATATGGCCATCAAGGTACAAGCCAGGTGGTTCCAAGCAGATAGATTCAAATCAAAGGAATGGGACTATTTGGATGCTTCCAGCTGGCGCAAAGATAGGATCACAAGAGGGTGCAAAGGACTGAAATGTGATGTCAACTAAAGGGAAGGTCATGTAATTGAAGAATTTTTTTTCCAAGTCACACATTTGTTTTCTTTTCAAGTTTTTATACACATCATTACAACATTTCACAAATGAAAAAGTAAGGAAAAATGTGACTAAATTCGGGATAGAAGAAACGAAAACTCAGTAGACAAAAACAAAACAAAAAAAAAACACATAAATGAATCATAATTGTTTGTGATTTAATTGGTGAAAATCCCCCCAAAACAAGGGAAATAGTTGGTGGGGAGTTATTCTTTTGATCAATTATCAGTTTAACATTAAACGCGGGCTCAAATTTATGGTAAGCCTCAAAACGCTTCAGGGGATTATAATAGCGTTTTAGTGCAAAATCCCAATTGTGGCGTGTGGCCAATGTCATAGTTCGTGCCCAAAGGTCGCCGCCATCCGGGTCCGTGCAATCCAAAGGAAAGGAATCTCAACCCTGTCAAAAGCGGTGTCACGACACACACACACACACCACACACACACACACACACACACAAGCAATTGCGTCGTCCCTGACTGCTACCGCATCTGTGTGTCCGGGTTGGAGTGCAGTCATTAACGGATGAACTCGCGTAACATCCGGCAGACTGAATTCGTGAGATAACGATGACACCAGTGTGTAACCAAAGCGCCCGAAGACCTATTGCAAAGGTGAGCGGGAAATGGAATGAGCTGTTATTGCTAGTCAACGACGTAATTAACGGGTCAAGAATTCTTCCACCAGAGGAGATCAAGTCGACATCTTCCCCCCATCTCTCCCCCCCCCCCCCCCCCCCCCCCCCCCCTCGTCCCAGACATCGCAACACCATTCTTTGCCAAGAGTAGGACCAATGACTCAAGCACATCACAAGCGAATTGTGCACCATGTCTTCCATTTCTGACCCCCTTTGCCGTTAACTCGTTGATGTTTCATTTTTATTTTCAGTCTCATCAAGAAGGGTCACTGCATGTGGACCAATCCATATTCGCTGCACCATATCCGCTAAGTTTCGAGACCAGACTGCACATGATTTAAAACTGATGTGGATAAACATATCAATAACTGAGAGGAGAGAATTTAAAGAGGGGGTCTCATGGCTATGAGTTAGCAGATGTCTGACCTACACATCAGCCCGACGCACTGGTCAGATCTTGGATATCTACCTAATATTGGTTGTGCCATTATTATCATTGTGTGCATGTGTGTGTGTGTGTGTGTGTGTGTGTGTGTGTGTGTGTGCTTGTCTGTGTGTGTGTTTGTCTGTGTTTGTGTGTTTGTCTGTGTGTGTGCAGGTGTACATGTGCATGTGTATGTGTGATTTAAGGGCTTGTGTGAGCATGCTCCTGCACACAGGTATCTGCACATGTATGTGTATATACATGTGTGTATGTATGTGTGCCTGTGCATATGGGTGTACACGCGTGTGTGAGTGTGTGTATGTGTGTGTGTGTGTGTGTGCCTGCGTGCGTGCACGCGCAAGTGTGTATGTATGTGCATGTGTATGCGTGCGTGCGCATCTGTTTGAGTGCGTGCGTATATGTGCGCAAGTGTGTTTGCACATTTGTGCGTGCACACGCATGTGCATGTGTGTGTACGTAATTGCCAGCGTATGCGTGTGTGTGTGCGTGTACGTGCATGCGTGCGTTTGTGTCTATGCGTGTGTGTATGAGTGTGTGTGTGCGTACGTATGTATGTGTGTGCGTGTACGCGTGCGTGTGTGTGTTGTGTGTACGTGTGTGTGTGTGTGTGTGTGTGTGTGTGTGTGTGTGTGTGTGTGCACCTTGAGATTATTCCAGTATTTGGTTGGTTGGTGATGCTTCTTGCTCTTCCTTTAAGTCTGGATATGCGGCCAATTCCTAATTTGATGTTCAGGTCTGAAAGATGGTCTTTGGTATAGTGGCTTTGCTCATGTTTGTTGAGGTGATTCTTTTGATTTTTTTTAATCACAACAGAAAGAACAAAACAGAACTACGCACATTCCCTTGTTTTGCACCAGAGGTACATTGAACATAGTCAGTCATATTATGCCCACACCGAACGTTAGCTTTCCCACAGGTGTACATGCTTGATATTACTCTGAGCAGTTTTCCACGAACGCCCGCTTTTAAAAGAATGGGCCAAAGAATAGTTCCATTGAGAGAATCGAATGGTTTTCCGACATACAACTTACCATTTAAAGAAAATTATTTCTGCACAAGAGCTACCACAGTTAAAAAAAAAAAAAAAATGATCCACAGGTGAATAATTGCGCTTAAATCCTGCTTGATATTTACTGGTAATGTTATTAATTCCAACCCTTTCCTGTAGCCTGTGATTGATAATAGGGCTGTACAATTCACTGCTAGCATCATTCAGAGAAATTCCTCTGTAGCTCCTGTGTTCAGGATAAATGCCCTTATCAAATGAAGAACTTAAAAAAAAGGTTTCAAAGAAGTTTTTTTTTAATGACATCAGTTTTGCAAGCATACTTCAGTAACTCGCCAATTATGCCATCTGCCCGCGGAAGCAAAGAGAGAGAGAGAGAGAGAGAGAGAGAGAAGAATCAAGATTCAAGACTCAAAAGATCAAAAGTAGTATTCAGATAAAGGCCTGGGCCCTTTAATTGAAGGGGGTGTACACACGGGGAGAGAGAGAGGGAGAGAGAGAGACAGACAGACAGACAGACAGAAACAGACAGACAGACAGGCAAACAGACACACACACACACACACACACACACACACACACACACACACACACACACACACACAGAAACAGAGAGAGGGGAAGAGACAGACAGAGAGACGTGCCCCAAAATGGACATACTGGCAAACACACACGAAAAGTCTCTTCGATGATAGAGAAACCCCAACAAGACAAGGAGTGGTTACCTGGCTGCTCTTCAACAGACTATGCACCTACTGTAGCTGTCGTCCACTTCAGTGTCCGGGTGACACACACGGCGTGTGGCGTGGTGCTGCCTGTTATATAGGACGTTCTAGGACGTTCGGTTCCCGGCAGCACGGACAATAGGAAGCGCGCATTAATCTTTAGACCAATCCAAAGACGCGACTGTTCATCATACCACCAATCACCTGTCACCTATCACCTATCCCGGAGTCTTGAAGACCGTTGGGTCGCCACAGATGACTTCGCAACCAGCTTCCTCCACTCCTTCCGGTTCTCAGACGCGATTAGGCAGTTGCTGAGTGTGAGGCCAGTCCATGCAGTGATGCTGTCGGTCGATCCATCGCATCATGTTCATCATACATGGGAGAGAAAAAAAAAAGTCATGGTGGTTGATGTATTGAAACATTTCCTTTTCAGACCTCTAGCCTTCAAGACGACTTTGATTTTGAGATTGCGTGCATCGAAGATCAAGTTCGATTGTAAATTGAAAGAAGCAGAACCAGAGATTAGCTTGTACTACAGTTTCAGTTGTTGTCGTTGTCGTCATCGTCGTTGTCGTTTTTAACATTTATTTATACATTAGTAAATGTGCTGTACTACACAATTCCCCGAATTATTATTATGTAAGCTTTTTCATGAATTGTACCTTTTGTTGTTGTTGTTGTTGTTGTTTTCTTCTTCTTCTTCTTCTTCTTCTTCTTCTTCTTCTTCTTCTTCTTCTTCAATGTATGATCACGATTGAGAAGTTTCATTTTGGTCCGAGACTGCATGACAGGGCTTTTCTCTACGCTTAGTATTATGCTCTCAGATCCTTTGACCATAGAGCAAATTTACATAACTCACCGGAATAACGCAAGGTTGTATCCTCTCCCCTCTCCTCTTTGCACTCGCCATTGACTGGGTTCTGAAACACGCAACCCAAGGAAAGGGAATCAAGTGGACAGAAGGAAACAGCCTCTCAGATCTGGATTTTGCCGATGACATTGCTGCTTTTGCAAGCACCACTCAAGATCTGCAGGTGTTTGTAGACAATATCAGCAAGTTTGCAGGCAACATTTGCCTCATTATCAGTGCCAAAAAGACTAAAAACATGCTTACCGGTAAACAACAAGGGCCAACAGACGTTCTCATCGACCAGAAACAAGTGGAAGAAGTAGAGAACTTCACATACCTAGGCAGCTCTATCAACAACATCAATGATCTCGAATATGAACTGAAGTGTCGTATTGGGAAGGCAACATCAGCATTCAATCAGCTGAGCAAACTATGGAACAGCAAGAAATTCTTCCTTGGAATCAAACTGAAATTTTATAACTCCAGTGTGATTTCAACGCTGTTTTGTGGCTGTGAAACCTGGCAGCTGAAGACCACCCAGGAGAAGAAACTCGAAGCTTTTGATACTAAGAGCCTACGTAAGATCTTGGGCATCAAATGGTCAGACTTTATACCAAATGAAGACGTCAGGGAGAGATCCAAACAGCTCCCCGTATCAACCATCGTCTGCAGACGGCGCCTCCAATGGCTGGGTCATATCTTAAGATTACCCTCTTCAAGACCTGCAAACCAGGCCATTAAATGGATCCCAGCAGGCCAGAGAGAAAGTGGACGACCCAGGATGAGCTGGCGACAAACAGTGGAGCGAGACCTCAGCTCCTTGACAGAAGATGGAGTGACACTAGCAGACTGGCTGAGGACCGTGCAGTGGAGCACCTTGACTGCCTCATGCGTCGCAAGACGCGGGAGCATCTAAGTCTAAGTCTAAGCTGTCAGAGACGGATCCATTCAGTGGATGATGCTCGACTGTGTGGTTCCAAACTTCCTAACTGAACCTATAGCAAACTCAACCCTGGGTAGGGGCTGGTCGAGGCAGTAAAAGCCAACTAATAAACGACTCTAATGGGAATCGAACCCATGATCTCCCAGCCGAGAATCCGCCAACCACTGAGCTACGGCAGCTGGTCTCGCGATTGTACGTATGAAGCACTTCAGTTCACCAGTCTCTGTCCCAGCAACCACAAAAGAAGAAGAAGAAGAAGAAGAAGAAGAAGAAAAGAAGAAGAAGAAGAAAATAATAATAATCTCCAGCTTTCTTTTCTGTCTTTCTTAATTTCTTTCTTCTTCTTTTTTTTCTTCTTCGTTTTAGTTTAAAGCCTTCCATCTCTTCACTTGCTGCATAAGTGGAACGTATCAGCTGGGTCCAGATGTTGGCCCGCTTTCCGCCCAAATCTGGCGGAACCAGATCCCAGATATGTCAGCATGATGTCCTGGTTTGCTTGAAGATCTGTTGGCGGAAGAACAGTCAGGGGTGTCACAAGTAATTCCTGAAAGACAGCCCGGTGATGATGGTGGTGGTCCTGGGGATGGTGGCATTGATGTGTGTGTGTGTGTGTGTGTGTGTGTGTGTGTGTGTGTGTGTGTGTGTGTGTGTGTGTGTGTGTGTGTTTGAGAGAGAGAGAGTGTGTGTGTGTATGTGCGTGTGCGGTGTGCGTGTGTGTGTGTGTGTGTGTGTGTGTGTGTGTGTGTGTGTGTGTGTGTGTGTCTGTCTGTCTGTCTGTCTGTCTGTATGTGTGTGAGAGAGAGAGAAAAGAGAGAGAAAGTGTGTGTGCGCACGCGCGCGCGCGCGCGCGGTGTGTGTGTGTGTGTGAGAGAGAGAGAGAGAGAGAGTGTGTGTGTGTGTATGTGTGTGCGCGCGACTCCAGAAAAAAGTCTTAATTACCTCTTGTTTAAAAAGAAGAAGGATTTCATGTATGATTTTTGCCAAGTTTAATTCGAAAGGAGGGAATAAATCATGGCTGCATGCAACATTCTAAGCACATCATCATGACCCAAAATCAACAACGTTGTGTTGCAGATGCCATATATACGCTGTTGATGAGAATTTAAGGAGCAGAGTTAATTAATGCACTGGGTGGAGGAAATTCAATCCGGATTGTAGAGTTAATGCACTGGGTGGAGGAAATTCAATCCGGATTGTAGAGTTAATGCACTGGGTGGAGGAAATTCAATCCGGATTGTAGAGTTAATGCAATGGGTGGAGGAAATTCAATCCGGATTGTATAGTTAATGCACTGGGTGGAGGAAATTCAATCCGGATTGTAGAGTTAATGCAATGGGTGGAGGAAATTCAATTCGGATTGTAGAGTTAATGCAACGGGTGGAGGAAATTCAATCCGGATTGTAGAGTTAATGCAATGGGTGGAGGAAATTCAATCCGGATTGTAGAATTAATGCAATGGGTGGAGGAAATTCAATTCGGATTGTAGAGTTAATGCACTGGGTGGAGGAAATTCAATCCGGATTGTAGAGTTAATGCACTGGGTGGAGGAAATTCAATCTGGATGAACAGAGTTAACGCACCGGATGGATAAAAGTCAATCCGGATTGTAGAGTTAATGCAGTGGATGGATAAAATTCAATCCGTATGAACAGTTAATGCACTAGATGGACAATATTCAATCTGGATTAACGGAGTTAGTGCACCAGATGGACAAAATTTAATCCGGATTAACGGAGTTACTGCACTGGATGGATGAAATTCAGTCCGGATTATAGAATTAATGCACTAGATGGACGAAATTCAATCCGGATGAACAGAGTTACTGCACTGGGTTGATTAAATTCAATCAGGATGAAGAGAGTTAAAGCTCTAGATGGACGAAATCCAATGTGGATGAACAGAGTTAATGCTCTAGATGGACGAAATCCAATGCGGATGAACAGAATTAATGTACAAGATGGACAAAATTCAATCCGGACGAACAGAGTTAATGATGATAAAATTGATGAAATTCATCCAGATGAACAGAGCTAATGCACTAGAAATTCAGTCCGCATCAAAAGGTAGATCCGCCCTTCATTAAGAAAGATTACAGGGAAACAAAAGAAAAAAATAAATAAATAAGAAAGAAAGAAAATGACTGAGCTAAACTTGGTTGTAAGTTGAATGAGGCTCGTCATGGTACAAAATGTCACCTTAACATCAAACATCACCTCGTAACAAACGTCACCGACAATGCCGCAAATAATGTCACGGGGGGGGGGGGGGGGGGGGGGGGGGGGGGGGGGGGGGGGGGCGATATTCCACACCGGCAGGTCACATGTTGATGTCCACTGTGCAATAGACTGTCGTCATTGGTGAATGTACAGCTGGGCTCAGCTCTGACTGATGACTTGTATTATGTAATCCAGGTGTACAAGGTGGAGATAAAGTGATGAGTACGCCAGCATGATAATCGCCAGCAGATTTGAATTCAGTACCTGGAAAAGTACACAGAGAGAGAGAGAGAGAGAGAGAGAGAAAGAAGAGAGAGAGAGAGAGAGAGAGAGAGAGAGAGAGAGAGAGAGAGAGAGAGAGAGATCTTTACTACTCAAGGATTATGTAAATGTTCAGACAGTATTCAAAAATTAGCTTACAGAAGAATTTGTAAATGGAGGGTTATGATTTCCGGTCATATAGTAACATTATTGAGACATGAAATGTTGTTAATGTTTCTTCGGATGTTTTGGTGCATTCCGTATTTCAAGGACTCGCTGGAAGTGAATTCCACACATATGGCCCAGAGTAAATTAGGCTTGTTTCGAAGGTAGGGTAGCATGAAATTGGGAAGGGTAGCACGAACAGCTATTCAGTCTTGTAAAATGGGCATTACTGGCATGGTATGGTATTTGTCGCAATTTTAAAGCTTGATGAATTCCAGTTGCTTATTCATAGGAAGTATTAGCAGTGCTTTCGGTTTTTCTTCTGGCACAGCGGGAGTTAGCTTTGCTGTACGTCTATGGAAAGAATTCAGTCTTTTTAGAGTGTGGACATTATTATTCACATCCCATACAGTTGAAGCATAATTGATATGTTTCATTATGTACGCGCTGAAGAAAAGTTCAAGCTCACTAATTTGACAGAGCGCTTTGGTTAAAATAACAGGAAAAACTTTTTTTTTATTATCTTGCATAAATTATATAGATGAGACCACCATTTTTAATTTTCCACCTATCATTACACCTAAAACACGATGTTCGTCTACCTGTTCGGAAGATGTGCAGTATAAATAAAGTTTTGGATAAAGAACAGCCAATTTGTGCTTTTGGTAAGTGGTTATAATCATAGATTTGGTTTGGGATGGGTGTATGGCCTTTAGTTTGAATTATACCAGTCTGACACTTAGTTCCAACTTTTCTGGAGAGATATATAATGGTAATTCATTAAAGAGATGCAGAAAAGGAGGGGACCTAGAACTGAAGCGTGTGGGACTTCATGTCTTACAAAATCTGTCGAGGAGGTTTTGCCAAGGGGCTAGGGTTAGGGCTAAGGGTTAGGGTTAAGGTTAGGATTAGGGCTAGGGTTCCGGTTAGGGTTTCAGGATGAGTGTTAGGGTTAGGGTTCTAGGGTTAGGGTTAGTGTGTGGTGGGGTTAGGTTAGGGTTAGGGATAGGGGCATCAGATTAGGTTATCCACCAGCAGGAGCACGTTCTGCCAAAATGTTGTTCAGCAAGTGGCTATTTTTCAGGCCAAAAGAGAAACTAGAAGCCATTTTTGTTTACAAGGCCATAGTAACTGAACAAAAAATGTGTTGTCTTGTTTAAGCTTTATCTTGAAGTCAATGTCATTTACTCGCGTGCCACATGCCAACTCGTTTACATTTGAAGGAAATCTTAAATGAGGAAGAGAACAGTATACAACACAAACAAACAAGTTGGGAAACGCTTGCTCCCATGATGAAATAAATACACGCCCATAAATCCAAACGAATACTTCTTAGGACACCGAGTCGCCTAGCAGAAATGACAACACAGTAAACACAGAACAGACACGGAGGGATCTGCCTCTCTGCCTATATGCTTATATTCTCTCTCTCTCTCTCTCTCTCTCTCTCTCTCTCTCTCTCTCTCTCTCTCTCTCTCTCTCTCTCTCTCTCTCTCTCGGGGGTGAACTATAATCAGGTGGGACATGACATGTACTGGGAAAAGTGGTTACATGGTACAGCTGGCGGCTGACAAATGACAGTGCTGGACATCGTATCATCCCGGACCATGCAACGCTGCTCAACCACAATCAACTAATAACCGCTGGACTGGTGCCAATGGACGCTGAGTGTAGATAACTGTTAGCTGTGAAGTCGACAGTATGTGTTCCAGAACTCTTGAAAATGCTGAAAAGTCAGTCAGTGGGCTAACAGAAGAGGTACACAACAGGGGACACGATCAGAAATTTCCCTATGGAAAATGATCTGTTTAAAGCCGAAAACAGTAGACTGGCAAACAAAGTGAACTAGAAAAACTGAAAATGGAGAGTGATGACCTGGAAGAAAGATCCAAGAGAAATAATGTGATATTTCATGGCATACCCAAAAGACACACACACACAAATAATGATTGTGAGGACGCATTGCATGATTTGTGACTGATAACGTAGAGATATTGAAAGTTGTAGGACAGAAGAACACAGACGATAATTCCAAAATCTTTGCAAATGTATACATTTTTTAAGGAAAAAAACCATTTTCTTTAAGTAGAAAAAAAGACATTGAAAGGTATTGCAATGTTTCTATGAGACGACTTTACCCAAAGAGCGTGAGATATTACCTGACTTTCAAGCCACACGAGCTAGCATAAAGCAGGGCACTATGTATTGTGTGATTATCTTCTCATTGATGGTACAAAGAAAACTGGCTTTGATGAAAATGGTCATCTAATAGGTCTGACAGGGATTTGCTTGACCCTGTGACAACGAAAGTGTTTTGAGAGCGTACATAGACTAAATACTTGAGACAATGGGATATCTAACCAGAATGCAATTTTCATGGAGTTTTGGTTGCATAAGACTGGACCACTCTGTATCTGTAGCTGACTGACGTATGAGTGACGTGAAGGGTTGTGTGTGTGTGTGTGTGTGTGTGTGTGTGTGTGTGTGTGTGTGTGTGTGTGTGTGTGTGTGTGTGTGAGAGAGAGAGAGAGAGAGAGAGAGAGAGAGAGAGAGAGGTCTATTGATGATTAGTGACCAGCTATCTTAGTAACTGAGTCTGGAAGAAAATTGATAATGGAACAACCAGACTTTATATCTGGAAATGAAAATCCTAGCAAAATACCTGGTATTGCCCACTGCTTTTCGTTGATGTAAATAAATGTTATGTTTGATCAGTTAGATTTGGACGCTTACAGTGACGAGGGGGAGGGGGGTGGGGAATGTATTAATTTGTAATTGTGGACTGAGCCTCTGCTTCAGGATCGTTAATAGTAATTGTAGAGTGTAGCCAGCGCATGAACAGAAACGATGGCGGTCGGCATCGTTTCGTTTTAAACGCATGCTTTGCACATGTTTAAAGGTGTGTTTTCAAACCATTGTGAGAACTTGCAGATATTTGGATGAAGAATATTTAATTCGCTTATAAACAATATATAGACCTGTTTTCGGTTTGGATCAGTGCATTGTCGATAGGCCTGCTATCCTTTTATTTTCTCAATCGGAAACGAGAGTGGCGCCGTTTGTTGAGGTGGGTTTGAAAAGAGGAAGTGGAGATGAAGATTTTTTCCTCTTTTTTTGTTTTTTGCAGCTGTTGTTAAGTGTGTGTGTGTGTGTGTGTGTGTGTGTGTGTGTGTGTGTGTGTGTGTGTGTGTGTGTTGATCAGAGATCTCTCGTAGCCCTATGAAATGAATCGAAACCTTTTGAGTGGACATGCATAATTTCAATTTTTCTGATTGGTCATTGTAATTTGTAATAGCCGTTCACGAGAATGTTTTAAATTTTTATTTCAGACTGATGTAATTTTCACCTTTTAAAAGAAGGCAGAGGAACAGATCATTTGGAAGAAGTTCAAAATACACCTCAAATTTCAGTGTGTTATAATGCTGAACAATTAAGTAGTGGGAGAAAACAAGTGCAGGCTAACAATTCAGCGTGTTTGAAGAGGAAAGAAGTCACCACCCGTACATGAGCGAGTTATGGAAGAGGTAACCCAGTGCTTGAACGCCAAGACACACAAGGGGCGAGATCCTGTGAACCAGCGACGGGGTATCGAGTCATTCACACAACGACGGTCACTGGATCGTCGCCAGTGTTTGGCAAACAAGGGTTGCGCTGAGGTAGATAGGCCTGCGCTCATTTATTTCACATAATACTTCGGTCATATCATTATTCAAGTTTTAACTAATCGACCACACTATCAAATCCGTTTGTGCAAGCCGTATTGTTACGCCGCGTCTATCTATAACATAATATACGGCTCAAGTTCTGTTCCGAGTTCCGATCTATTTTTATTCACTTCTGGTCTAGTTTAACATCGTTGCACCATGATCAGTTTATTGCCGGGGTAGACTGGATGATTGACATGCTCATCTATCGATCACCCCATCAGCACCTTATCATTATGTGTTGTATTGATCATGCTTTATTTTCAATTTCAGTTATTTTGAAGCCATTATACCTACCATATCCCTAGACTGTAGCATATAATTTTCACAACAATTTTGATCAATAAGTAAATGAATGAAATGTAATAGTAACGAGCTATGGAACAATGCGTTCAATGGTGAAGAATTTTTGTAAAAATTTATTTATTTAAAAAAAGAATGAGTGCAGAAGAGAGAGTGAAGGATGACTATGTTCCATACAGGCGGAGCAGGAAGCAGAAAAAGTATATTTATAGATCACTAAGTAGCGGCGGTGTGTCGCCTTGCAGTTTTTAAATTTCTTTCAACATCAACGTCTGGGTCCATCAAGACGTACTACGTGAGACGAGACGGAGAAGTCACTGCAAGTTCATCAGCAGGACGACAGGATCAAGATCTACATTCCACATCATCAATCATCCTTCGCTTCACAAGATAAGTAACATTTTGTTTTCATCACCCAAGAATACATTGTACATCCAGGAAGGTCTTCAGCAACCAGGACTGAACAACGAACTAGTGCGCACAGTTCAACAAAATTCATAGGAAGAAGTGACATTACCAAAACAGTGTTTTCCTTTTGTCTTTTCGTTATTGAGTTTGTTTATGTACTCTTAAATTGTACATTGACAACATCTTCACGAACCACACACTTCACCATCGCATCATTCACCTCGCCCAGACCCATCAAAACACATACTCACCAAATTGTCATCAAAACTTAAGAGTTATTAAATCATTGTTCATTCTACAGCTCGATCTCTGTTGTTTATTGAAAAAGGGAGGAGTGCGGTTATTCCATTCTTCCGCAAGCCTAACAACTGAATGTGTGTGTGTGACAGGAGGAGGGAGAGGAAGGGAGGGGGAGAAAGGGATGGGCTGTAACATGAGACTTGGCCGAATTCCTTATTTCACGACCCAGTTTGGATCAGTGAGCCTCTAACAGTCACATAACCATTGATCAACAAATTTCACTTTTCAGACTTTTTTTTTTTTTTTAAAGTTGTATTCCTTTCAGGGGAACACTGACTTCACTTTGCTTGACTAAAACACTTGGTCTTGTTCGAGAAGCAGACAGCCAGTTCCACACGGAAGCCAGTGTAGATGATCTCTTTCACCACATAGAAGGGAGGGGTGTGAGAGGAACAGTATGGCGGCATTTAAAGCACACTCCAAGTTTGAAGATCACCAGCCGACCGGCACGGCTGTTTTTTTTTACCTCTGCTCAGGACCAGCAGAAAGAGGTGGATTAGGACAGTGCTTGAGAGGGTATCGTTCTTCAGTGACCGTATCAGAGTGACAAAGCCACTCAAGAGGATCATGTCTGCCAGCCGGGATGTGGTGCCAGAGCTTTTATATTTTACCTGTACATTGCACAAGTTTGATGGATAAAAACTGGTATACGCTGGTCCAACAGAAACAGGTGAATATATATTAATAATGTAACTGTTGACAGTTTTAGAGTATCTGTGTCTTTAATGGTTTGTTTGTTTCATCTGCACTGCCAGTCCAGACAGGGAATGGAAATCTGAAAGCTGCTGAGAAAATCTTTCATAAATTTTTGTTGTTGACAATAGTGCACCTGATTATAGCAAATGTGAAGCCAATCTTTTAAAAGGCACTGCTTGATCCATCATTACACTGATCCCCTTATGCGACACACTGTCTGGGTATAAAAGCATCTTGTGACAAAACATGTATGTGTGGCAGATGTAACCAGAACACGCTTGGAATGCCTGAAGAGTTTCTCACTGTTTGGCAACATCGTGTCCATGCAGTGTGTCAACCTGGCGGGGGCCTAGCGAGACGTTCTGCTGCCCAGCTTCTGGGATGCCCAGGTGACCAGTTTTACCTGGATCTGGGTTGTTCTGTATAATAGGTGCTAGTAGCAGGCACTTGTTTAGACCAGATTTGGGCCACAAAAGGAACACCTGGGCAAGTTGATAAAAGAGGAAACAATGGAATAGTAAAGATCCAAGTGTGTGTGTGTGTGTGTGTGTGTGTGTGTGTGTGTGTGTGTGTGTTTAGAATGGGATGTTGACTTTGTTGGGAAAAGATGAACTGCATCATGGACATTATGAATGTGGAGAAATGTTGGTGATGAAATCTTCGGAGGGTATGTTCTCTGTGTGTGTTGTTTGTGTGTGTGCGTGTGTGTGTGTGTGTTGCGTTTTCTTTTCATGTTTTTCCCCCTCACTTGGAATCTGTGAACTTGTATCCATCTATTGCTGATTCACTTAAGTGTATCTGGTCTCTTTCAGTTCGTTGTGGTTTTGTATGCAGCACACATCATTGCGTACCATTGTGTTTCGCATAATTACATGCACTGGCACTCACTTGGAGCTAAGGTCTAAATAGGTCATGGAAGTCTGAAAGCTGGTCATAATTATGAAAGGTTGAAGCTTACATGTGCAGAAATCTTTTATGTGCATTCTCATCTGTAATTAATGTGTATTTGTGGGAATATGGGCAGCTCTAATATACATTTTATGTGATGTAAAAAAAAAGTATTCCTGTTGTTTATGTCCAGATGTATCCTAGGTGAATTCTGTGTCACCTTGTAAAGAACAACTTTATACTTTGTCTTAGTTCATCTTTTGCATTCAAATGGAAATGTACACACTTTTTACTCTCAAACTGTCACACACATCTAACTTACACACGCAGGCATGCATGTACACATGCACATATGTTAATGTGAGAGTTTTCTTTTGTTAAAGTTGCTGATTTATTATGAATAATGTTGCTTTTCCAATTGTCTATTGTTGAATATGACCCCTCCACACACGGTTTGAAAACGGCGTCCCTTCATCTGCTAGGAAACAGAAATCAACCAGTTTTAAACGTCTCCTGAGGAGAGGAAACGACATATCGGCTGGTACACCGATCTTGGTGGTTATTTTTGTTGTCTCATGTTTTGTGTCTCTTCAATGGCGTTACTCGCATAACATTCATTCCGTTCCCACCCAGTTCATCCTGTCACAGTCCCATCATCGGCAGTTTATAGGGAGCTGCCAATATCGGGTCGCCGGAGGAGATGCTGCATTGCTGCGGAATCACTTCTGCAGTGTTCAGTGCTGCCTGTTCTGATCCAGCATACGCAAAATACCACCTGCTAAGCCCCACACTCAAAAGTCATTATTGTTAGTTTTATTTTCACTGACCTTCACAAGGTGATTTGTCAGATGCTATTGAGATTTCCATTTGTGCCTTTGTCCTTTCTAGTCTCTTCTTGCTAATCTTTGATTCGTCACCATTTCTTAAGGGATACTATTGAGATTTCCATTTGTGCCTTTGTCCTTTCTAGTCTCTTCTTGCTAATCTTTGATTCGTCACTATCTTGAACCAATGCCATCGAGATTTCTGTCAGCGCCTTAGTTCTTCATAGTCTCTTCTTGCCAGCCTTCCCGGATGCCTTATCGACAGACGTCAAAGAATTCGATACATTTGTGCTCAACTGGTCCTCAAATCCTCCGAATCAGAACACGTAATTCCACGTCTGAACTCTCTTCACTGGCTGTCTGTCTCCAAAAAGATTGACCGCAAACTTTCCACCGTCTCATTTTCAGTCTTCTCTGAATTTCCATTGAACAATTTATACATCGGACATGTTCGTACTTCATGTTGACACACCTTTCTAACTACAAGGTTTCCATCCTCTCCTTTGTTGTAATCCCTGCTTCTGTACCCAACTCACTCTTGAATTACTCATTTTACACCTGCACACCTCTTCAGTTCCGCTCTTCCTCCGATACTCGTTTCCTGCGATAGTCCACATTAAAAACATAGACTAAAGGTGAAACAGTACTTAAAGTCCCAGCTACGTAGAACAACCTACGCCTCTCTCTCCAAAACACTCAGATTCTCTTAGTAAACCCTAGACAAATTTTAAAACATCGCCTCCATAATAAACGGTACGTTCAATTCTCGCATGATTGCATCTAGAATATGTACGAGTGTGTGATTTGGACAGTGTATTATGTGAATACCACTGCACGTGTGAAGTACGAACTTAGTGAATGATTCTATGTGAGCGGAAGTAAGTGTCTAGAACGTGCGTTACACAATGTCCAGTATCATTGCTGTTTTCAGTATCAAGATGGCCGTGATTTGGACAGTGCATTATGTGAATACCACTACACGTGTGAAGTACGAACTTAGTGAATGATTCTATGTGAGTGGAAGTAAGTGTCTAGAACGCGCGTTACACAATGTCCAGTATCATTGTTTTCAGTATCAAGATGGCCGAGGGTCACTCCGGAGTGGGGAATAGTAAAGCAGGCCTCTTCTTCGCACACCAGGTCACATTTTGAATGCAGTGTTATTTTCTTTGATATTGACATCGCTTCTAAAATGTTCCACCAAATAATGAACATCCGCACCAGTCAACACTCTCACACAAACATTTCGTCTTGGGCGACTTTTTATTAGTTTTTCTTCTTCATATTTTGAAGTATACACAGTTTGATGTGTGAAACTGCATTGAAAGGGTTAAAGAAACAGTTACAAGAAAGTGGTAAAGAAACTACGACAAGAAAGTAGTAAAGAAAGTGCGACAAGAAAGTGGCAAGGAAGCAGCAACAAGAAAGTGGTAAAGAAACTACGACAAGAAAGTGTTAAAGAAGCAGCAACAAGAAAGTGGTAAAGAAGCAGCAACAAGAAAATGTTCAAGAAGCAGCAACAAGAAAGTGATAAAGAAGCAAGCAACAAGAAAGTGTTCAAGAAGCAAGCAACAAGAAAGTGTTCAAGAAGCAAGCAACAAGAAAGTGTTGAAGAAGCAGCAACAAGAAAAACAGCAACAAAGCATCTTAGTAGAGTAAAAGAATCAGCAACAAGGAAAACAGCAACAACGCATCTTAGTAGAGTAAAAGAATCAGCAACAAGGAAAACAGCAACAAAGCATCTTAGTAGAGAAAGAAGCAGCAACAACAAAAAGTGTCAAAGAAACAAGCAACAAGAAAAACAGCAACATAGTCTCTTAACTAGTCCAATGCGTAGAGGTTTGCCTGCTGAACTGACCATCATCAGCGGGAACTACTCGTGGAGTCGCACTCCCCATCAGCAATAAGTGGCTGCTTGATTCAGGTCAGGGAAGGTTACAGGCAGCGGAAGAAGAGTAGGCCTCCGCCTTTCATCATGTCATGCCTCAAAGTCGGTAAATCTCTGACGATTCAACACTGGATTCTAACTTTAATCTTAAGTCTGATGGTTATTGAATAAAAAATACAAGTTTCTATAGAGAAAAAGACAATGACACTTCATATATACAAACATGCACATGAATGCACACGCGCGCACGCACACACACACACACACATGAGCACACGCATGCGCGCGCACACACACACATGAGCGCACACGCACGCACACGCACCACACACACACACACACACACACACACACTGAGGCTTTCCGAGTAAGGTTTGAAGGTTCTTGATTCTCCAAGGCAAAATGGTTCTCTGTTATACTACTTGTAACTTGCTACTGGGATAACTATTACAAAATCTGCTGAATGGAACACGCCCAATTGAACACAGCCATACAAGTCTTTTAACAGAACGTCCTTTCATGCACAAGCAGATTTCTTCCCAGATGTGGTTCGGGGAGGTTCCGCTGATAGAACGGAACCAGTAACCCGTACTCGGCTGGATACATGGATAATGATACACAGTACAGTTGCCACGTGGCCCAGAAATAATATTCAAAATACCTGTGTTTAGAAATGAACATTATGCCATTACTCTCGACAACTGCTATTTCGAAATATTTCACATTTGCTTGAAAAGAGAAAGAGAGAGAGAGAAAAAAAAGGAAATCTTATGCCCGGTTAGACACATGTCTGCAGAAATAATAGGCTGCACACACACAAGCACGCACACGCGCGCGCACGCACGCATGCACACACACAGACATAAATATGCCTACAGTTGCATAGTAATACTGCAGAAAAAGGTACCTTGAACTGAATACTACCTAGACCTAGTGTCACAAAGCAAGAATTTCAGTATAACTTATGCAGTTTAAGTGATGCTGAATACTTCTGTAGAATATGCATAAAACAAGAGAAAATCAGGAGAAAATATTGAAACAAACTGGGGATGTGTAATTTTGGAGACAACAAAACTGCTTATGGAAGGAATTCACAACAATTAATATATTTTCAAAAATCTTATTAAGATTTACTGTCATTTACTTACTGTCTGCTTGGAACATATCCAACTTTAAAAGCACGTTTAAAGAATGTAGATACTTTTAAAAATGTGATAGCTGACTCATTTTTTTTCTTCAAAGCTATATCAGATTTAAACAAAAGGGAAACTATCATCTTGTTGATTCCGTTTTGGGAATTAAGCTAGTGGCATTAAAAAAAATGGCATTAGAAAAACGAAGGGGCCACTCTTATATGTCCAACAAAGCATTCCATTTCTGTTAGCCAAGTTTTGCAACCAAGTAAGGGTTGTCCAGATGGAAAATTGATCGTCACTGACGTTGTCTCTATCCATAACCAAGAGTGGATTGTCCACAATATATATATATAATATATATATACATATATATATATATATTATCATCACCAACGTTGTAATTGTCCATAACCAAGTGGGGGTTGCCCAGAATAGAAAGAGAAAAACCTGTCGTCATCAACGTTATAATTGTCGATCCAGTGTGAGGTGGTTTGAATTCAAAATCAGTATCATCACAGGAAAGCGACAGCCATGCAAACACAAAACGCAATAGAGATTTTTAGGAAAGTTCATACACTTTTGTTCAAATCTTTTATGCACCGAACATTATCCAATAAGTTACTCAGGAGGACAGAAACGAGTATACATCATCAAAATAGCTGGACGAATTCTTAGAAAAGCAAGCCATTTTGATCTGAGCACCATCAAGCGAAGTTTTGGAATGTATGTCCCATCGGCAGGCAGCCTGGTAAGACACTGAAGCGTTGGCGACCTGACACCAGCTGTGGACGAACCACATCCTTGTCAGGTGACCTACTCCTGGATGGTCACCAAGAGGGACCCGTTGATGTCTTCCAGCTGGCGAGAGTTGAAGACGGCCACGATCTCCCTCTTGCCCAGCTTCCACGGCTTCAGCTTGATGGTGGTGGCGAAGGTTGCCTTTGGTGGCACCTCTCTGTAATCATGGAATAAACGTCGAACATTCAAACCAAGAGGTCAAACCATCTTTCTAGCTTTGATACCCGTTCCCAAGTTCTGATTCATTGGTGGGGTAAGGACTTTAGCATGTACAGACTGATTTTATCCTGCCACAGCCTGTAACCTGTATCAACCCCCATGCACGTCGTTCAGATCCAACCATGGATTCTGCATCCTACACTTAACGCAAGATACTGATTTTAACCCAAAGAAATGGCGATTTATCCGTGGATGAATATTGCAGAATTCTCTTCATTTAGAGGAAGAAATCGGAATCATATCACCATGCCCACATCCCCTTTTCTCCCCCACTCATGTTTGTGGTTGTCATCTTGTCATTGACCGTCTGTAAGACCTCGCAAATGTTCACATTTCTCCTACCAACATCTCCATATCCCGTCCTTCCCTCTCCAAGAAAAGATGCTAGCAGGTAGAAAAAGCCACAAGACAGGATGAATTCATGAGACCTGGAGTCATGTTGTAACCTTTTCGTCTCTCCAGTGAAAAAAAAAATCAGTATTGTTAGTGGTAACTGTCAAAATGGGATGGGAGACCAAAAAAAAAACCAAAAAAAAACCCATCTCCCCCACCTAATTTTTTTTCTTTCTAGTTTTATGTTATTTTGATTTTACATGCACTCTTTTCGCATCTGCTCATCACGGTGTGAAGTACGATATTGTCTTAAAATGTCCTATGATAAAACGCCATCTCTGCTACTACCCTAAATTCTTGATAAATAAAAAAACAAGATGTCGGTGCAAATCTGGAAATAATCTGAAATGAACTCTCAAATAGGATTTCTAGAATAGAAGGCACCTGTCCAAATCTGGGAATGATCCGAAATGAACAGTGAACACAGTGAAATCTTAGGACATCCTACTTCCAGCATTCAGTACCATGATGCTACAAGCGACATTTTTAGATATGCTAGTTCGCGCTTGGACAGCTACAGTGTGCGTGCACTAAAGGCTCCATGGAGACTGTCCAGCCCTTACCCCTGGGGATAGGTCTTGGCCGTGGTCACTCCGGGTCCCTCCACCTCCAGGTAGCAGTCCGTCAGTGTTCTGGCCAGTGGGTTGGTGAAAGACACCTCCACCTTGAACTCCTTGTCCTTCTTGGCGGTGTCTGGCCCCTGCAACATCCAACACCGTCAGCTTTGTGTTGCTGTTGGATCATTTATCCCAACAGTTTATTCTCTGCTTACTAGGCCTCTTCCTATTTCATGAAAATAGATTAATGTGGTAAAGTAGGCCTCCTCTTTTCTAATCTCGTGAGCATAAATCGTAATGTGGTAAAGTAAAGCCTCCTCCTTTCTAATCTCATGAACTTAGATCGTAGTGTGGTAAAGTAGGCCTCCTCTTTTCTAATCTCATGAGCATAAATCGTAATGTGGTAAAGTAGGGCCTCCTCCTTTCTAATCTCATGAACATAGATCGTAGTGTGGTAAAGTAGGCCTCGTCTTTGAAGGATCGACACACGTGCCTGCACTTGGCCTCACACCACAGGACAGCAATGTTATGAGCCTCTCAACCCGCCCTTCACATCGTTGGCCCAGGATTTCCACTGTCATGTCACTGTGCCCTGGAGAAAGGGCTTGCACAGGAAGGCATGGGCGTAAAGTACGGCCTAAGCTCCTGTATTCTAATTTGTACCATGGCGCTCCAGAATCGTGTTTAGATGAAGCGAACTTGACATGGGTTGGTGCTAATGACGCCTGGGTCTGAATAAGACACGTGGGAGACCACGACCGACCTACTTCAATGGCAAGAGGGCAGATGGAAACATACATTCTCTTCAAACTGAGGTGTGTAATGAAGATGGTCGCTTATAATGGGTAAATCTAGCCACAGTCGCCCCCCCCCCCCCCTCCCGCTCCAACTTGCTCTTCATTCGAGAGTGACTTCACGTCTTCAGTGGCCAATTGTTCACAATGGACACAGAAAAGCACTTTTTCTTCCGTTTGACGGGCAAAATGATTATCATGCCAACTTTAACTGGTCATTCAACAGCACTGAAAAAAAAATCAAAATTTTATTCCTACTATCAGTATACATGAGTTAAATCATGACACATCAACCACTTCCAAGAACCCCCATCACCATCTACAACACCAACAATGCCAGTGGCTATATTCACACAGCTTTCTGTCTGTCTTCAGACCGCAACCCCCGTCTTGTTCCCAAGTCATGTTTAGGTGTACCTAGGCCCCCAGCCAGAGAATACGCCTGACAAACAGCTGCATGACAGTTCACACAGTTTGTTACTTATCCTTTCCATCACATCAAGTGACCGCCAGCAGCTGGACCTTTCTACCAAGTTCACTACACTGGACAACATGCCGATAGACAGCACAGTCACCTTGATGTCGAGGTGGGGTTTGCGCAGGCGTGCGCTGTCCTTCTTGGTGAAGATTTGCTGGGTCTCCTTCACCCTGACCATGATGTACAGAGACATCATGCAGCAGTCCTCCAGCTTGTCCAGGTAGATGTCCGGGGACACATTCACGCTCAGACGTCTCTCTAAGGCAAAGAAGAAAAAAAGAGTAACAGAGTGTGACACTCGGAGGAAAACATTTTGTCCGGAGTTTGACCAACGTGCAAGGCAGTATGAAATTTTTTTAAGACTGAAGGCTTCGTTTAAAGCGAGTGAACAGCTGGACACGGAGAAAGACCAGCAAGACAAAAATGAAACGTTTTATATTTTTTAATCGCACCCATGGATTCCATTACCCACGGGGGACCCTACCCCCTCCACCAATAAGGCTTGAAATCATGTCAACCCCACAGTCATCAACTTTTCACACATTACGTAATGTCAGAAAAAGTTCTTCGTGGCCTCATTCAGTCCTAACAGTGCATAGAAGACATGGAAATGATAGGGTATACAGGACATGGGAATGATAGGATATAGAGGACATGGGAATGATAGGGTATAGAGGACATGGGAATGATAGGGTATAGAGGACATGGGAATGATAGGGTATAGAGGACATGGGAATGATAGGGTATAGAGGACATGGGAATGATAGGGTATATGGGAATGATAGGGTATAGAGGACATGGGAATGAGGGGGTATAGAGGACATGGGAATGAGGGGTATAGAGGACATGGGAATGAGGGGTATAGAGGACATGGGAATGATAGGATATAGAGGACATGGGAATGATGGGGTATAGAGGACATGAGAATGATAGGGTATCGAGGACATGGGAATGAGGGGTATAGAGGACATGGGAATGATGGGGTATAGAGGACATGGGAATGATAGGGTATAGAAGACATGGGAATGAGGGGTATAGAGGACATGGGAATGAGGGGTATAGAAGACATGGGAATGATAGGGTATAGAGGACATGGGAATGATGGGGTATAGAGGACATGGGAATGATAGGGTATAGAGGACATGGGAATGATAGGGTATATGGGAATGATAGGGTATAGAGGACATGGGAATGAGGGGTATAGAGGACATGGGAATGAGGGGTATAGAGGACATGGGAATGAGGGGTATGAAGGACATGGGAATGAGGGGTATAGAGGACATGGGAATGATGGGGTATAGAGGACATGGGAATGATGGGGTATACAGGACATGGGAATGATTGGGTATAGAGGACATGGGAATGATAGGGTATAGAGGACATGGGAATGATGGCGTATAGAGGACATGGTTCGCGCAGCACTCGGGAGATGTGCAGGCCAGTTTCCAGGCCAGTAGCTGACCAGGTATACTGGTACCCTAGAGGACAATGCGGCCTGCCATTCCATGCGTACAGACATAGCCACACCCGGCTAGAAATCGGACAGAACAAGCTACGCTATCGTTATGTCTTTCAGCTTCATTGTTAGTCGCAGTGAAGGCTGCCATTGTACTGAATTCAGGGTCCCAGAGATCGGAATTCTTGGGACCTGTTCAAACTCTTGCTACATCTAATGCCTTGTTTGACAATAGGGCTGTGCAATAATGGGTTGTTATTGGATGCTGTAAAAACTGGCCCTTGGCGAATGTGGCTGTATATAATTCCATTACACTACAGAAATTAGAGGACCATTACAGAAATGAGAGGACCATTTTGTTCTTGCTTTTCTTCTTTCCCAACTCCTGCGAACACTCACAGGGATAACTCTGGCACGGCTCACTCCCCTGCGCCCCCCCCCCCCCCCCCACACACACACACCGTCATCGTCCTAGCATCACAGCCCCCCCGGGGATTCCATCACTTCCAGACCGCCATACGGCCACACGCCGGAGATGACCCAAAGACTACTACCACTTACCCTGCTCTGGCTTGAGCTCCTGGTCTCGGAGGGTCAAGGACTTCACCTCAGTGGAGACCACGCCTGTGTAGTACATGGTGCTCACGCTGAAGATGCCGTCCACGGTGCGCGAGAACTTGGTGCTCAGGTTCTTCATGTGCAAGTCCACCTTGAACTCGTCGCCAACGAAGGTGTTCTCGGCGTCAAAGGTCAGCTGGAATTCCACGTCCTGGAACAGGAATTGTTCGAGGTGGATTTAGGCATTCAGCTGGTGGCTTGCGTAGTCATGAAAAAGCACAGTGATGGTGCGATCACGGATGATGACGATGAAGCGATTTACGCAGCGATGAGTATCGTTATGACGGATGACTATGATGGTGATGATGTAGCAATCACATATTGATGATATAAGCAAGCTGATGGGAGGATGACCGATGACGGACGATGATGATGCTAATGTCATCATCATCATAACAACAGCAGAAGCAACAGAATCACAGAGGACACTAATGATGACAAGAACAACGATATGCTGGATGTCTTTGGAAGCCCTAGGCATTCATAGCTGTACAAAAAAAAAACCCGTGGGTTTAGGGATGCAACAGTCACGTGCACATAACAGAGGTACTCTACTCCACACAAGCACGTCCGGCATGCGCGCCCACGTACACATGCGAATGCCAAGTTTTACGCACATATTAATTAGTCATCGGTTTACAAAGACTGTAGTTTTTAAAAAAATAAAAGAGAAAGACAGAAAAATGACCTTGGACTTTGATCCCTCCACATTGTCATTGTTGACCTTCCTGACAGCTTTCTTCACCGCCATCCGCTCCTCTGGACTGCCTGTAAAGCACACACACACACACACACACACACACGCACAAACACACACACACATACACACGTCCACGTGCGCACACACACACACGCATACACACATATACTTTTAATGTCATTGCGCCATATTGAAGAGCCACCCGTAAATGCAGGTAAAATATTGATTTGTTTTGACTCCAAATCGGCATTACAAGCTATCAAAGGTCATAATGTCAAATAGCGTGTTGGAATGATCCTCGAAATCAAACATTTAATTCATAAATTGTCAAACAAAGACATTAGTGTAACTTTTTATTGGGTTCCTTCCCACTGCGGAGTATACTCTAATAATGAACTGGTTGATAGAGCAGCTAGAAATGCAGCACGAAATACTGAAGGGGCAAGTCAACTAAACATTGAATTAGATTTGCATGAATGTTGTAGACACATTGAAAAAGTAGCCGAGGGGAATTTGTCAACATTTTGAAGGCATCAGAGAGCCAATATTCTCTCACCTGCATTAAAGGCTCCGAGACACTGAATTCAAATTTGATGCTAAGGAATATATAATTGATGCAGGGTCAAGACCAATTACATCTTTGATGTTTAAAATTCGTTTAGAAGCTTTCAAAACAAAATACTGTAAAGACGTCAAATGTGCATGTGGGAACCATATTTCAGTGGATCATCTGCTCCTGCACTGTCCTAACATCAAAGACCAAATTACTAACACTGCAGGTAGCTTGCTCGTAAAAAGACCGTTAACGACTGAAAGAATTGTGAATGATTTCTATCTTTTGCGAATTTTTGCTGAAATATTGCGTTTTAGCCCTCTTGGTATTCTTCTTTGAGTAATCGGTACATTTTGGTTTCAGTTGGGTTGCAATATTCTTCTTGTTGATTATTTGTTGATTACTTGATAGTTGCTATCCCCCCTCCTCCCCAATCCATTTGTTTTCTACATATGCATTCTTACACACACACACACACACACACACACACACACACACATATATATATATACATACATATATATATATACATACAATATATATATATATATATACACACACTCATACAACACTGATTTTTTTTTTCACAATTGTACGAAACAATTGAAGCATTTCACATGCACAATCAATCACTACTTTCATATCCATCCTCTCCCTTCTCCATTTATCTTCTCTTCCCTGCCTTTCTCCGCCTCTCCTCTATCTCCCACCCCTCTCTCCTCCCCCTTGTACTCCACCCCCCCCCCCCCCCCCGGGACTAATATCACTTGACGTTAAACTAAAGAACTAACACACATGCACGCGCGCGCGTGCACATACACGCGCGCGCGCGCACACACACACACACACACCAGTGGTGGATCAACTACTGATGGAGGGGAAGAGGGGGGTTCCACACCGAGTTTGGGGTGTTGGGGCCCTAAGTAAAAAAAAAAATGGTGAGGGGGGGGGGTGGTTGTATGGGAAACGGAACCACAGCACAGATTTTGTAAAAGTGGGGAAGGGGCGGGGGGGTTCAGAGTGAAGGAAGCGTGTGGGGGGGGGGGGGAGGGAAGGCGAGAGTTGGGGATAGATAACACCAGGGGATGGAATTGAGGAGGGGGTGGGGGGGGAGTAGACGGAGGTGCAGGCAATTCTACACAAGGACATCATTATGAGTTGTATTTTATGTCTCTTCGGGCGAAACAACCAGTGTCTACTCACTGCGGCTTTGCACATCCCTTTTTTCTGGGCGATGGAGAAGGGGGGTGTGAGAGAGGGGAAGGGGGAAAGGAGAAGCGGTGGTGGTAGTCCGGAACACCTGTAACCTTCCCCCAAATGCGCCTATGCACACACACACACACACACACACAAACACAAACACGTGTGAGCACGCGCGCGCACGCTCACACACACACAAATAAACACACACACACTCCTCCAATCAGTGGTATTAACAGACTAATGGACCATGACGACTGACATTAGAAAGGGACAGCACTCCAACCTGACGACAACAGGGACAGATTCTCGATTTTAGAGGAAGTACATCAGATGGTGGCCATTATTGTCACATACTTTTTTTTTAAAAGATTTTCTTATAGCTTGTGGCAACAGTCACTTGCCCATGTGTGAACTTCTGTCTATATGCACTTCCGGTCATCCAATGGCCTTGACCTGGAACCTTAACATGTCTATGCACTTCCGGTCATCCAATGGCCTTGACCTGGAACCTCCACATGTCTCTATGTACTTCCGGTCATCCAATGGCCTTGACCTGGAACCTCCACATGTCTCTATGTACTTCCGGTCATCCAATGGCCTTGACTTGGAACCTCCACATGTCATTCGGTTTCTCATCTTTTACTATGGAATATGTACAGCTTTAACGCTAGTACAGAGACGCACGAAAAAAAAAAACGCCACGTACTTCTGTGAATATAGAACGCGTGCGCGCGCGCGCGCTCACACACACACACACACACACACATACCCCTCTCACCCCATTCCACCCCAACACCCACACAGACAGGCAAACAACCACAGAAGCAAAAGGGTATTTTACCTTCAGGGTACTTGTACCATCGGGTCAGGTCTTCTCGCTTATTTTCCCCCACGGCCAGTGTACTTATCAGTTTGCCAACTCTGAAGCAACAGTCGTGGACAGTCATGAAGGACAACAATGAGAAGGTAACTATGTGCCTTAGCCTGGCTTACTTCCCTTTAGACGAACACATGACAAGACTTAGGCAACACGTTTCAACCATTTAAGGTCTTCTATATGCTAAATAATGAATGCAGGCCTATATGCGCGCGCGCGCGCACACACACACACACACACACACACACACACACACACACACACAGACGGACAGAGGCAGAGCGATACAGACAGAAGGAAAGACAGACGGACGTTGAGAGAAAGTGCGAGTGAAAATGATCATTTACACTGAGAGAGAGAGAGAGAGAGAGAGAGAGAGAGAGAGAGAGAGAGAGAGAGAGATCTTCAGGGTCGTTCCGTTGAAAGGACTGCGGCGATCCCAGCTTTTTGTGGAGGACAATTGTACCTGAAGCTGACCTGACGTTTGACTCGGTTCGAGCTAAGGGAAGTAACCCTATAAAAGTTCTGCCAGAGAAACGTGAATGTGGCTGGTTGCCTTAACATTCTGGACCAGCGGCGGCTGTGTAGCCCAGGCAATCTACTGACGGAACGAAACTTAACGAATGATTCAAAAACTTCTTTCCATAAGGTTACTGTCTTCTTTTATCTAAGTCTTGAGCTACCTTCCGTCAATAAATCATCTTCTCTTGCCTGTGACTACGCAGCCATTGCCTTCTCGATGTGTGGCAAATATTAATCGGCAATATCGTAAGATTTAAGTTCACCTCACCTTAGCAAGACATCAGAAATTTTTGGACAAAGATCCTGTAAAAATCGATTTCACACAGATACCTAACCGTTTCCAAGTCAACAGGTCGTAAGAGCTAATCTCGGTCGTTCAGGGCAGTAATTTGCAACGTACAGAACATGTGTTCTATCTCTTGAGAAAAAAAAACGAAACAAAAAATATCGTTCAAATTTCTAGAGATCGTGGCAACGCGGTAATTCTGTGCAAAGGAGATGGTGGCTCGCCAAATACAGGTCAGAGTTCGGGGTTACAGCAAAGGTCAAGTAGCAACAACACAGTTTGAACAGATTAAAACTGCCCTGCCTCTGCCCCCCCCCCCCCAAAAAAAAAAAATTTGAATGTGAAAAAGATTACTTTATCCGGAATTCGGGGACCGTAAATTAGTTCAATGTTAAATGTCTGCAAAAATAGCACAAAAATGCATTACTTGTGGACTCTTTTGTGTTTCTACGATATTGGTAGGGCACTAGGATTTTGGAGTGGAAAGCCTAGCAGGCGACACAAAAATGAAGGGTCATGTGAATTGTGCTTGCATAGAAAAAGAAACGGACATGACATCTGCCTCAGAGTCAGGTATAGCATGGGTCAAGGGCTGGACTCTGTGATGAATGTTTTGATACTGGCTAATCTTCTGAGAAAAGCCAGATTCAACTCTGAGTGTAATGCAGAATATAGCGTTTTCGGCCTAAACTGTAACCGTGGACTCAGACCAAAGAAAGGCGGACCTCCAGATTCTCTCATGAGTCTTTCTGCTCCCCCACATTTCGCCCACCTCGTGTCCGGGAGGAGGGGGGGAGGGGTAGGGGGGTCGTTCTTTCCGGAATCAAGTTCTTTTTCCCATTTTAGTCCAGTTCATCGTCTATCCAAAGAATGACATCAGTTCAAAACTACACGTGTAATGGATTTTGTTGTCGTTGTTGTTTGTTTTCTTCATGTCACGATGAAAATCACTCAGATTTTAAACACACGCACACAACACACACACACACACACACACACACACACACACACACACAACACACAAACACAAACACGGAAGTGAAAGAAGCATATCGAATCGAAACTAGTGGGCGGTGCTTGATGACAATGTGTAGGGGCCTAACTTTTGCTACAAGAATTCTGGTTCGCCCCCGGCAAGGGTAAGTTTTAAAAAAAAAGGGTGGGGGTGGGGGTGGGGGTGGGGGTCCAAATCAGACCGTATTCCAGGAAGAAAAAACAGACCTGGGCTCGTTGTAAAACCAGGGAGCTGAATAATAGTTCGACTTCCAGTCCACACAGAGAGATGGACCCACTTACTCATGTTAGCCCACGTGTGTCTTTATATACAAAGAGAGATGGACCCACTTACTCATGTTTGCCCACGTGTGTCTTTATATACAAAGAGAGATGGACCCACTTACTCATGTTAGCCCATGTGTGTCTTTAGATACAGAGAGAGATGGACCCACTTACTCATCTTTGCCCACGTGTGTCTTTAGATACAAAGAGAGATGGACCCACTTACTCATCTTTGCCCACGTGTGTCTTTAGATACAAAGAGAGATGGACCCACTTACTCATCTTTGCCCACGTGTGTCGTTAGATACAAAGAGAGATGGACCCACTTACTCATCTTTGCCCACGTGTGTTACTTTAGATACAAAGAGAGATGGACCCACTTACTCATCTTTGCCCACGTGTGTTACTTTAGATACAAAGAGAGATGGACCCACTTACTCATCTTTGCCCACGTGTGTTACTTTAGATACAAAGAGAGATGGACCCACTTACTCATCTTTGCCCACGTGTGTTACTTTAGATATAAAGAGAGATGGACCCACTTACTCATCTTTGCCCACGTGTGTCTTTAGATACAAAGAGAGATGGACCCACTTACTCATCTTTGCCCACGTGTGTCTTTAGATACAAAGAGAGATGGACCCACTTACTCATCTTTGCCCACGTGTGTCTTTAGATACAAAGAGAGATGGACCCACTTACTCATCTTTGCCCACGTGTGTCTTTAGATACAAAGAGAGATGGACCCACTTACTCATCTTTGCCCACGTGTGTCGTTAGATACAAAGAGAGATGGACCCACTTACTCATGTTTGCCCACGTGTGTCGTTAGATACAAAGAGAGATGGACCCACTTACTCATCTTTGCCCACGTATGTCTTCTTGTATGTGCCGTCATCTTGCTTGGCCCAGTTGACCTTGTCGGCGTTCACCTCAGCAAATATGAAAGGAGCATCGTACCCAAGGTTCACTTCCCCTTCCTTGATGGCGCGAACCGGGCATGGACCGCAGCACCACACCCCTGTCAACACAAACACACACACACACACATTATTTGAGTCGAGAGAGAGAAAGAGAGAGAGAGTGAAAGAGAGGAAGAGAAGGAGAGAGAGACAGAGGGGAGAGAGAGTGAGAGAGAGAGAGAGAGAGAGAGAGAGAGAGAGGGACAGAGAAAGAGCGACAGAGAAAGACAGACAGGCAGGCAGGCAGGCAGACAGAGACCGATAGACTGAGAGAAGGCCACGGTGCTAGCAAATCCATGGCAGCATACAAGACCCCTTCACTGACCATCGCTCGGCTCCTGGGGCGTGGAGTCGAAGGCCTGCCAGCCTCCGTAGCCGTCCGGCAGATCAGGCCGGGCCATCCACCCCTCGTTCCACACGTGGAAGTTCCTGCAGCCGTTGAGTTCGCTCGTTAACAATTTCACGACACAAATGCAATCCACAGAATTCCGTGAGAAGTGGGTTGCATCCCTATCAGAATCTTTGGGAAAGTAACAGATAAAAAATACCATTGTCTAGTAACGTAGATACTGTCAATATTTTTGCCACTTCCTATGTTTTTTGCCACTTCCAATATTTTTGCCACACCATATGTTTTTGCCACAGATTGTTGTACTCATACGAATGTTTCTTGATGCATTGTACCTTAGTTACTACAGCGATTGCTTTGCCTTTCCATGTCGTAATGATGACATGCATTTGTTTGTTAATGTGCAAAAAAAATTAAGTTAAAAAAAATCATTGCACGACACTGTAGGGTCCACTCAGACACTCGGCTGGTGGGGAAACAGCTATATCTTCTGTCCCACAGCGACTTTGAAAAAAAAAGACGATTCAGCTAGCCGTCATGTCAGGAGAAAACAAACAAACAAAAACAAACAGACACAACAACCAAGTCCTAAAACTGTACAAGGGGACTCGGGAGAATTCAGACCTCCGTCACGTTGGTTGGAATCCCGGGATCCGCACTTTAATCCAGAATACGGATACACATCAAAATGGTGTGGAATCCGTTGTTATGGTATGCTTCGTCTTTCTACCCGGTTTCGTTCCACCAATCGGTCGGGTAGATTTTGCCTAATGGTGGTGATAGACAGAGGGACAAACAAACAGACGGACGGCGGAGAGAAAGACAGCCGTGTTGAGGGAGGTCACTGATGAGAACTGAGCTAGCGCTGAAGTGGAGCTGGTTTGAATACAGGCAGAATTCAAGCGCTGCCTCCTTTCTCAGCCCCACCCCCACTCCCTCCCTTCCCGATTCCTCCCTCCTCCCGCTCCCATTCTCCCACCACCTCCTTCTCATCTCCCTTGGACCCGCCTTGGCTTACGGCTGTCAGGCCAACTGACATAGGCTACAACACCAAGGCTACATCAAAATGTTGTTATGCTCAGCATAGTTATGCGGGGATTGTCTTCAGTTGTGACAAACTCCTAGCATAACATTTTCAGTCTCCAAAATCCCCCGAAGTCGGAGTGGAGTGTGGCTGCCCATGTGGCGAGGTAATCAAGAACGGTCACACGCGTGATGTTCTCATCCCCAGCTGATGCATTTGTACCAATTATGTACTTCGGCTGTTTGGATGATCCCTGGAGTCTTTTAGCCAGGGTACGACAACAACATCATCATCTCCCTTGGAACATCGCCAAACCACCTCACGCCCCCACCCCCACCTCGCCCCCTCAAATCTCCCCCAACCTGTCTTATTCTACATCAAGGGGAAACATTTTAACAAAACAAAACAAAACCAGGTAATTTCAAACTGAGGAGACTGCAAGCGGATAGTAAAACAAACTGTAAAAGTATTTTCAGTAACTCCGTCAGTTAATACGGACAGACAAATTATAAAGACAAAACACGACGCGTTTCGACCTCTTAGGTCTTCTTCAGGCAAGATAAGCAACATTCGGGCCGATGAAAACATTTTTAGAGTAATTCTAAGTAACTCCGCCGGTTAATACAGACAAACAAATTACAAGATAAAACACAACACGTTCCGACCTCTTAGGTCTTCTTCAGGCAAAATAAACAGCACTGAAGACATTGAAAACGAATTTGAGATGACGAAGTGATTGCTCGTTCTTCGTTTTCATTGTCCTTGAATATTGTTCATCTTGCCTGAAGAAGACCTAAGAGGTCAAAACGCGAAGTTTTTTGTCGTGTAATTTGTTTGTCCATGTTGACCGGCGGAGTTATGTAAAATTCCTTTCAAAATTTCAAACAAAGAAAGGCAAAAACTTTCTCTCCGCCGATTTCAAAGTCAGCAGATGCCCTGTACTTTGACCATTGGACTGTGGTTTAAAACAAACAAATAAAATCAAAACAAAACAAAACCGAGTGCATCATTTATATCCTGTGTCATTTAGTTCGGATCAATACTCAAAAAAACAAACAAAAAACCCGGCAACGTTCGTATTTGCATCACTTACTCAGTTACACGAGGAAACAATGAAATTGGGTGTCCTCTGCTTTCCGATATTATTACTAAACGATCACCCTGACTCTTGAGTTTGATCATGGGAGTAGAGTGGAAGGGAGGGGCGCGGGGGTGGGGTGGGGAGGGGGGCAAAGGGGAGGCACTTACCAGATCGAGTCACTACGTCTTTTCAAGAGCTTCCCACTCTCGTCAAAGTAGAAGTCGATGGTGACGTCCATATTTTGGTCATGGGCCGACTCGAAGTTGGTGACGCTGCGGGTCGGCAGACCCAGAGCCCTGCACACTGAGTCACGACAGAGCCCAGACAATGACACGTGACAGGAAGCGAGTTGTATTTAATCCTCCAATACAATGACACGTGACAGGAAGCAAGGTGTATTTAATCCTCCAATACGACACGTGACAGGAGGTCGGTGTATTTAATACTCCAAAACAATGACACGTGACAGGAGGTAGGTGTATTTAATACTCCATAGTTGATACTAATGATAGACATAGGGCCTGCCCATTGAGCCAGTACAATAACAATGAGAGGTGGTCAGCATATTGAACGGTTTTTTTTCTGCCTGATCGTTTGTGCCACTCCCCCCCCCCTCATCCCCCACCCCACCCCCACTCCCCTCGTTCTGGCTTTTCGTCCACAGCCATTTCAGGATTGTCCCGTCACAGCCCCTGCATCGGCAATCCACAGGGAGCAGTCAATGTCAAGTCGCCATGAGGCAACCCACCAGAGAGGACACTGCACTGCTGCCGAGTCATTTCGGAGGTGTTCAGTGGTGCCTGTTCTGATCCAACAGACGCAGCACACCTATCAGCTGAGCCCCCCCAGACCCATGGCTCAGGACAGAACGAGAAAAGTGAGGGGAAAGTTGGTGTCTCGGTTTGGCTCAGCGGGGTAGAGCACCCAGGTGGCAGTCATACGCTACGAGTTAAAATCACCTGGGGTCCCACACCCATCTTAATCAGTTGTTCGTTCTGGCGGTACCGTGTAGTGCAAGTTAGGCCCCCTCCGTCTCCTCTCCTGGAATGTGTCTGCCGCATCACCGTCAGTAGGTGGAGACGTTCAACCTGAATGCTGCTAGACGTTCAACCTGAATGCTGTTAGACGTTCAACCTGAATGCTGTTAGACGTTCAACCTAAATGCTGCTAGACATTCAACCTCAATGTTGCTAGACGTTCAACTTGAATGCGGCTAGGCATTCAACCTCAATGCCGCTAGACGTTCAATCTGAATGCTGCTAGACGTTCAACCTAAATGCTGCTAGACGTTCAATCTAAATGTCGCTAGACGTTCAACCTGAATGCCACTAAACATTCAACCTGAATGCTATTAGACATTCAACCTCAATGCTGCCAGACATTCAACCTCAATGCTGCCAGACATTCAACCTAAATGCTGCTAGACGTTCAACCTGAATGTCGCTTGATGTTCAACCTGAATGCTGCTAGACGTTCAACCTCAATGCTGCAAGACGTTCAACCTGAATGCTGCTAAACGTTCAACCTCAATGCTGCTAGACGTTCAACCTGAATGCTGCTAAACGTTCAACCTGGATGCTGCTAGACCTTCAACCTGAATGCTGCTAGACGTTCAACCTGAATGCTGCTAGACATTCAACCTCAATGCTGCTAGACGTTCAACCTGAATGCCGCTAGACGTTCAACCTCAATGCTGCTAATTCAACCTGAATGCTGCTAGACGTTCAACCTGCTAGACATTCAACCTCAACGCTGCTAGACGTTCAATCTGAATGCTGCTAGAAGTTCAAGCTGAATGCAAGACGTTCAACCTGAATGCTACTGAACGTTCAACTTGAATGCTACTGAACGTTCAACTTGAATGCTACTGAACGTTCAACTTGAATGCTACTAGACGTTCAATCTGAACACTCCATCGATCCTACATAATCTCATACTCATTCTTGTTTCACTTCGGTCAGTTTGGAGCACAAGCTCTCTAAAATGCGTTACCCGGAAACAACTGCATTTCTAACCATTCCTGTATATCTTAGACAATCCCGGAAAAAAAAAATCAATTATTAGTACCAGACTCTTTCTACCACTATCAACTTTAATTCAACGTTTTTACTGACTCACATTTATATGGGGGTTATCCTCGTGTCCTACCTCCGGAGGACTAGAACTTTCACCCCTACTCGTCACCATCTTCAAACAAACCAAGACCGTCCGACAGAAGACAGCTATATACGCACAGCTATAAATCGGAGACCTTTAAGTAGTAGTGTGCCCGTTTGACTTCATAATAAAGCACCGAGTTGTCAATCGACATTGCCACTTGGAATTTTGCTGACGCCCTACATCAACTGATGCCGTCGTCACAGATGCCATTTGGAATCTTGCTGACGCTCTACATGAACAGATGCCGTCATCACTCATCTTGTTGACGCCCTACGTCAACAGATCTCGTCATCACTGATCTTGCTGACGCCCTACATCAACAGATGTCATCATCACTGAACTTGCTGACGCTCTACATCAACAGATGTCATCATCACTGAACTTGCTGACGCTCTACATCAACAGACGCCGTCAACACTGATCTTGCTGACGCTCTCCATCAACAGATGTCACCACTGATGTTGCTGACGCTCTCCACCAACAGACGTCATCACTGATGTCGCTGACGCTCTCCATCAACAGATGTCGTCATCACTGATCTTATTGATACCCTACATCAACAGATGCTGTTACCACTGTTGCTGACGCTCTCCATCAACAGATCTCGTCATCACTGATGTTGCAGACGCCCTACATCAACACATGTCATCATCACTGACCTTGCTGACGCTCTATATCAACAGATGCCATCATCACTGATCTTACCCATACCCTACATCAACAGATGCTGTCATCACTGATGTTGCTGACTCTCTCCATCAACAGATGCCGCCATCACTGATCTTGCTGACGCCCAACATCAACAGATGCCGTCATCATTGATGTTGCTGACGCTCTCCATCAACAGATGTCGTCATCACTGATCTTGCTGACGCTCTCCGTCAACAGATCTCGTCATCACTGATGTTGCAGACGCCCTACATCAACAGATGTCATCATCACTGATCTTGCTGATGCTCTATATCAACAGACGGCATCATCACTGATCTTATTGATACCCTACATCAACAAATGCTGTCATCACTGATGTTGCTGACGATCTCCATCAACAGATCTCGTCATCACTGATGTTGCAGACGCCCAACATCAACAGATGTCATCATCACTTATCTTGATGACGCTCTACATCAACAGATGCTGTCATCACTGGTGGTGCTGGCGCCCAACATCAACAGATGCCGTCATCACTGATCTTGCTGAACGTGTTGGAGGTCTGTAGGACCCACCCCTACCCACATCCTCAGCCCCCGCGCGCTCCCTTCGGGTCACCTTGGTCTGTCTCGTAATCTTTGGTGGAGGAGAACGTTAAACGTGAAGGTCACTGACCGTCAGGGTCAAGGACACTGGTAGTGTGTATGACTCTGACTGCTGTGCCAGCATCTTGTGTGCTCGGCTGGCTTATAACAATAACATCTATCAACGCCCAATCCCCATCCTCGCCTACCCAGCCCCACCTTTACCCTCGGCTCTGTTCACTCTCAATAATATATCTGAAAGCGAACAACAAAAAAGCAGCGCTATTGAAAAGAAAAAAAAAGTATTAAACCAACAACAGCAACAACTACAGAGTAGGAGGGGGAAGGTGGGGTAGGAAAAATGAAGTAAGCGTCAAACGAAGAAGAAGAAGCAGAAGAAGAGAAAAAGGAGGAGGAGGGAAGGGAGGAGGAGGGAAGGGAGGAGGAGGAGAAGAAGAAAAGGAGGAGGCGGAGGAAGCAGCAGCAGCAGTCTAGTAGTAGTAGTAGTAGTAGTAGTAGTAGTAGTAGTAGTAGTAGAAGATGAAGATGATGATGATGATGTTGAAGAAGAAGAGGAGGAGGAGGGAAGAAAAAAGAAGAAAAGGAAGAGGAAAGAAGAAGAGAAAGAGAAAAAGGAGAAGGGGGGGAGGAGAAGAAGAAGAAGAAGCAGAAAAAGAGAAAAAGGAGGAGGAGGAAAGGGAGGAGAAGGAGAAGAAGAAGAAGAAAAGGGGGTGGAGGAGGAGGAGATGGAGGAAGTAGTAGTAGTAGAAGAAGATGATGATGATAATGATGATGATGTCGATGAAGAAGAAGAAGAGGAGGAAGAAGAAGTGTCCGATACCTGTGACAAGGACTCCAGAGTAGACCCAGCACTGGCCGTACTTGACCGGTCGTTTTTCACTGTAGTATTGCTCCAAGATGGGGGCACTTCCGGTCCAGGACAGGGGAGACTTCCCCCCGGCGTAATTTCCGCTCCAGTTGCCCCAGACCACCCCGTTGTCGTCGTTGGAGTTCACCTGTCCACAAGCGGTGGTTTATTATTGGCATAGCTATTGTTGGTTAAACTATGTCCTACACTTGCTTGTTTCACTGGCCAAACCCTTGCTGGTTTCTTTATAACGCTAATACAAAGAGAAGGGGATAGTTGAGAAGAGAGAAGAGGAGAGAGGAGAGAGAGAGAGAGAGAGACTGACAGATAGACAGAGACAGACACACAGGCAAACAGAGAGACAGACAGACAGATACAATCAGACAGACAGAGAGTCTGGCAGACAGACAGACGGAAAAGAGGAATGAGGATATAGAAGCATCAGTCACCAAACTTGTAACATCAGCATAGCCTGAGAAGGAATGGACTTTGTCCACGAGGCAGTCATGTTCAAGTAGACCAGCATGTATTCATATTCAGCATTCTTGTTCATAAAGTGAGACAGGTTTTCACGGCAATATGGAAAAGGAGATACCGTTGTTGTTAAGGGCTGAAACAGAGAGAGAGAGAGAGAGAGAGAGAGAGAGAGAGAGAGAGAGAGAGAGAGAGAGAGAGAGAGAGAGCATGTGTCAATATTATGGAAGAGAAATATAATGAAAAAAGTAACAAAAAAAAGAAAGAAAGAAAGAAAAAGTAGAAAGCCAAAACAAAACAAAACAGGAAAAGAAACAACACAAGAACAACAACAACTGTTACTACTACAAAAGAACACACTATCCATGTCACCACCTCCCCCATCCCTACCCCTGAAAAAAGATACATATGATTATATGAGCAGCACGCTGGCTCACACACATATACACTGCATGAGTACATTATAGATCTTTCACATATTGACATTTACATGTATACAACATGCACGATCATTTACAATAGCAAATTATTTTGAAACAGCAGTATGCAGTATCTGTAAACAGCAACAATCACTTTAGAAAAATATGTAACGGTATTTTGGTGATGATATAGCAATAACATACATGTGGATGAGCACCGGTAATATGAATTATACTGCATATCTACATAACTAGTGAGAGTGTGCAAAACGTATCTACAGTTTTCCTCTGTGGGATTCTGACCTTCGATGGCATTTAAGGTCAGGTGGAAGTGAGATCTAGAGAAGACGAGTGGAATAACAGAAACTTGTTTTGAATAGGTGAGTATATAGGAACCTGGAATTCGATGGAATTTCTAGAACTGATGATAGATTTGGATTGAATAGTCTGCTGGGGTAATTCACGTCATTTATAGCTTTACATATTGAAGGAGAGAGAAATAGAGAGAGAGAGAGGTGGGAGGGAAAGCGTGAGCTGGCATTCATTTAAATCTTTTCCAATCTCTCTCTCTCTCTCTCTCTCTCTCTCTCTCTCTCTCTCTCAGTAAAGAGGTTCATTTTGTCTATGTTGTCGAGCACTAAATGGCTTAAGACAACAATACATTTCCTGCAAAGTTTTACAGATTCCCAAGCCTGTTTCGACCAAGTTTACTTTTGGCATGCAAATGTGAAACAACCGTTAGAAATCTGTCAATATTCTTGTTCCAAGCGTATCAGTTGCGTGAGACTGCTATCTCGTAAAATCCTATTCTGACTGTCTTTATAATTGGTATAGACAACTTTGTATGAAATGATTGTCCAGTAACTCCCCTTCATTAGGGGCAATGGCCTAAATATGAATAAAACATCTGAATCCGAATTTCAATCTCTCTCTCTCTCTCTGAATTCTCTCTCTCTCTCCTCTCTCTCTCTCTCTCTCTCTCTCTCTCTCCATACGACTATGGAAGTCTTGTGTTGGTACTGGATGTCAAGAATGCTGCTGCTGGTGCGTGGACCCCATACCATGGCTGAGAGCCTCCTGGCGATGTGGACGGGGTCTCCACGCCAGCTCCAGTTCAGCCCCGAGGCGTCCAGCAGATACATGGAGCAGTCCAGAACGTGGCCCGAGAACTGTGCGGAGCACAACACACAACCTAGCAATGTCATAGGTATCACGTGCTAATAGTCGTATCAAAGTTTTTCCTCTATTTGTCGACATTCTGTCAGCCTGCCTGTCTGTCTGTCTTTGTACCTGTATGCATGTCTTTATTATTTGGACATAAGTGTGTGTGCGCGTGCTTCTTGTTGTTGTTGTTGCTGTTTGTGTTGTTGTTGTTGTTATTTTTGTTGTTCTCTTGGCTTCCTTTTCTATGGTTCTCTTCAAATTTCTTATTTGGACATCTGTGAAAGCTTTTTATTTTTCTTTTTTTTTTTTTTACATAATGAGTAATATCACTTTTCCTATTGTACTTTGTTATGTCATGTAATTTCAATTTGAATAAATGTTTTTTTTAACATGTCAAACTTAAAATAATTGTAAGATAAGTCTACTATGATGTTCAAATTAAATTTACTGCACAAAAAAATTAACCTTTCTCCATATTCTCTTTCACCATTGTTTCAGCTGCTTTATATAGAATTGCCTGTTTTTAAGGTTGAAGAAGAAGCGCGCAAGTGCGCGTGCGCGCGCGCACACACACACACACACCGCACACGCACACGCACGCACGCACGCACGCACGCACACACACACACACACACACACACACACACACACACACACACACACACCACACACACGCGCGCGTCAGAGCCAGAGAGGGAGAGAGAGCTCACAACAGAATGTCCGGACCCCCATAGTCAGCATGGCTGACAACTCCCCTCTGACCTGCACGTGCGCAATGGACCCACCTGCCCGAAGCTCCAGGGCCTGGCGGTCCAACTCCGGTAGTTGCCCACATACAGTCTGCCTAAGTCCTTGAGCACGTAGGCTGCCAGCCGCTCCTCCTCCTCCATGTACACAGCATCGTCTGGGAGGAACAGTTCCAGTGTCAGTGTCATCAAGGAGCTGTCACAGCGTGCGGACCAGTCCATATACGCTACGCTACACTACATCCGCTAAGTCTTGAGACCACGCTGTGCATGATTTAAAGCTGATGGATCAATGAATTAATGACGAAGAGGAGAGAATTTAAGAGGCGGATTTCGTGGCTACGACTTAACAGATGTCTGACCTATGCATCAGCCCAATGCATTGGTCAGACCTTGAGTGCCCAACTTACGCTGGCTGTGCCATTAATATCATTGTATGTGTGTGTGCGTGTGTGGTGAGTGTGCGTGTGCGTGTGTGCGCGCGCGCGCGTGTACACGTGTGTGTGGGTGTGGGTGTGTGGGCACAGGCCAGTGTATGCGGTGCGGAAGCGCATGTGTGTGTGTGTGTATGATGTGTGTGTATGCGTGTGTGTATGTGTGTGTATGCGTGCTTGCGCGCGCGCGTGCGTGCGCGCGTGTGTGGTGTGTGTGTGTGTGTGTGGTGTGTGCGCCCGCGCACGCGCTTTTGATTGAGTGGAACAGAGCAGAAGACAGCCTTTGGCCAGGCACTAACATTGCAACAATGCAAGAACAAAGCGTGGTCTCCCACATTCCCTTCCAAGCTGTCACCGCACATTCCGTGCACGCATCGGCTTTTACAGCCACCGGCATATCCACAAATCATCTCACCTCCCCTAACTCCAAGATGACTGAAGTGGTTCTCGTCGACTCGTAGAACGAACAAAAAAAATTATAGACTTGACTAAAGAAGTGAAGATGTTACTCGATTCCTTCAGCAAAACTCGTTGTCGACGCTTTTAATACAAAGAATGTGAATGATTTGATAGTGCTGTGAATGGAGTAAATCAGTGCCAGTCGTGGGGAAAAAAACTATACATTCCTCCGCAAACCTATTTTTCAACATTGTTAACAATCACACGGTAACGGCGTAAATATAATAATATATTCCTCTGCAAACCTGTTCTTCAACATTGGTAAAAATCACACGGTAACGGCGTAAATATAATAATATATTCCTCTACAAACCTGTTTTTCAACACTGGTAACAATCACACGGTAATGGCGTAACCGTGTGACAATAGGAAACTGCTATCGCAAACAGGCAACAACAAAAAAATAAATAAATAAAAAAAAGGACCCAAGATTCATCTTCTTAACCCCGATTGCAGAATGTTGACATACAGGCCTCCATACGTGCGGCCTACCTTTGGACCAGGGGTTAAAGAGCAGGTAGATGGGGTCCCTGTGGCTGTAGCGGATGATGGCGGTCCTGTTGAAGGCCTTCTTCACCACGTGCAGCCTGAAGCGCCACTTGCCCACGAAGCAGTCAGGTGGTGTGACCACGGTCACCGTCAGGGACTTGCCGGACTGCTGGGAGATCTTGGCCCCCCACTGGTTCTCCTCGTCCTTGTCGGTCAGCACGAACTGCACCAGCGTCCCTTTGCCGGTCAGCGGGTGATCACCTTAGAAACGAATTTATAAAACAACAACAAATAAACAAAAAAGAGCCTTCTCCTTCAGTTCAGTTTGCTTTAAAATCAATGTGAAAGACCGTCCTGAACACACACACACACACACACGCACGCACGCACGCACGCACGCACGCACGCACGCACGCACGCACGCACGCACGCACGCACGCACGCACACACACACACACACACACAAAGTGGTGAACACTAAAAAGTCCCTCACCTGAGAATGTCCATTAGTAATAGAACATACAGACTTACATGGTGCGCGAGCGTTGTGGTTTCTTGTTGGGAGGGGAAAAAAGAAAAGAAAAGATAGGGAAAAAAAAGAGAAGGATGGAGGTCCCACCTTTTTTTTTTCTAAAACCGGAAAAAAATGGATAAAAGATTCTTTTAATGTGAAAACAGGCTGGAGGACAAAAAAAAAACAACATGAAAACGAAACAGGAAAAAAGGGGTAAAAACCCAAACAAACAAAAACAAACAGTGGTGCAAGCCCACGGTTATTTCATGCACCTGACCCAGCCTATCCGGTGACTGTTTCGACCATCCCACCTCCAGACGTCACGGTCCACAGACATGGACAACCATTCATTGAACGATTCGTCACAGAGCACAGCCAACACAGTATGATACCAAGGACTAGAACAGAGCACAGCCAGCACAATATGATACCAAGGACAAGAACACAAACAATCCTTCAGGTCCATGCCGCTCGCCACGCCTCCTTCCATTGTCTCAGCTTGGGAGGCTTGCACCTGGATCACACTGAAATGGGAGGGGAGGGGGAGGAGGGGAGGGTAGGGGGCGGCGGCGGGCACTTCAGCTCATGCGTGACTGATCCATTCAATTGAAATCTTCTGGCAAACAAGATCGAAACATGTTTTCAAGATATTTTGTTCAATGTTTTTTTTCTGTTCTTTGTTCTCTCTCTCTCTCTCTGTATGTGTGTGTGTGCGTGTGTTCGCTTAATGGTTCATTGCTATATTACATTTACCTCGAAAGGATTTCGCAAACAATCGAATTCTTCTCTCTCTCTCTCTCTCTCTCTCTCTCTCTCTCTCTCTCTCTCTCTCTCTGTTTGCTGAGTGGTTCATTGCTATTCGTTTTCATTTACCCCGAAGGGATTTCGCAAACAATCGGATTCTTCTCTTTAGACCCATCAAAGTGGAATATGTTTACAAGAGGCAGGGAAGGGTGCCACAGGGAGTTGGGAGGAGAAGAGAGAGGGCAGGAGAAGAGAGGGCAGGAGGGGAGAGAGGGCAGGAGAAGAGAGAGGGCAGGAGGGGAGAGACGGTGAGGGAGGCGGCATTTCTAGCCTATGAACCACCAGATGCCTGGGCCTTACAAGGCTTGCGAAAAGGCTCTGCCATGGTCCTGATCACAGGGAATCCACTGTCTTCAGTTGGCCTCGTCAGCCGACACGGTCACACACCACACCTGAGACCACGTTAGCATCAACCCCCTGGTACATCTCCTTGAAGACAGTGACCAGGACAGGAGAGGGAGAACAGTGACACCACACCTGGGACCACGTTAGCATCAACCCCCTGGTACATCTCCTGAAAGACAGTGACCAGGACAGGAGAGGGAGAACAGTGACACCACACCTGGGACCACGTTAACATCAACCTCCAGGTAAACCTCCAGAAAGACACTCGTAAGGTCAGGGGGAGAGAGAACAGCGACACCTCACCTGAGACCAGGTTAATATCACCTCCTCCTCCCTTCACTCCCCCCCCCTACCTCACCCCCGACACACCTCCAGAAAGACACTGACCAGGACAAGAAGACAGAACAAGTCACACCACACTTGAGACCACATTAACATCCCCCCCCCCTACTCTATCCTGTACACCTCCAAAAAGACACTGTTCAGGACAGGGGAGAGAGAGAGAGAACAGTCACATCACACCTAAGACCATGTAAACATCAACCTCGTGGAACATCTCCAGAAAGACACTAGTCAGGACAGGAGAGAGAGAGAGAGAGAGAGAGAGAGAGAGAGAGAGAGAGGAGAGAGAGAGAGAGAGAGAGAGAGAGAGAAAGTTCACAGGCGTTGCTCACCAATCTCAAAGACAAGGCGGAGGTCGTCCTCGGCGGAGTCGTAGGGCCGGGTGAAGTCCATCCGGATGGTGAACTGCTGCCCACGGCGGACCACCAGCTGAGGTGTGGGACCTTCAGTGATGTCATACTCCTCCGTGTGGTGCTTCTTCACGTTGTCAGCCACCAGGAAGTCCACGCTCTCCACTTGCAGAACATGTTCGGCAATGGGGCCTGATCCAACCGCCAATCGATATCACTGATCAGACGCCAATCGAAATCATTGATCAGTCGCTAATCGATATTATTGATCAACCGCCGATCGATATCACTGATCAGGCGCCAGTCGAGAAGTTGTCAGGCGAAGAGAGTTATATACACACAGAGGCCGACTGACTGGCTACTATAGAGAAACGGATACGTGCGCGCGAGCGCGCGCACACACACACACACGCACGCACGCACGTATCCAAGCACGCACGCACGCATGCACAGATATGTATGCACGCGCACACACACACGCACGCACGCATGCGTACGCGCACGCAGGCACACACACACACACACACACACATGCATGTGCATGTGCGTCTGTCACATCGCAGCAGCAACCTAGCCTGGAACGTCACAATTAAGTTGGACAGAGCTAACTCGTGGACATGTTGGACAGTTGACGCGCTCTGCCGCTGCTTGCTGTGCACATTCATTCTCTCTCCCCTCTCTCTCTCTCTCTCTCTCTCTGACACTGGATTACACAAAGTGACTGACTTCAATTGCCTTATGAATCCGTAGGTGACAACAAACACTGACTAGTGAAACCTGCTCCGTCATTTCGGCCATTTTGCTGGGCTGCTCTTTTTTACAAATCCATTATACAGAGGAAGACAGATACAGCCTATGCATGTGTATATGTAGGAATGTGTTGGTCATTATTATGGTCTAGCTAAGTGGAACGCCCTGTCTTCAAGTACAGTACGCAGGCTCGTATCCGAATAAACCAGTTCAGTATTCTGATAATGAAAAAAGAAAACGTATCAAGCCCTCGCGATCATGCAATGCGCACCTGAGCAAAACGCCATCACCACCATCAACACCAACACCACTACCACCAGAACAAACACGCAGTCAAAGCCAAGCACTCGCACAACAGACGAACCCCGAACTGTTAACACCTGTGAAATCTCTCACTTGACAACAAAACTATAGGGCAACAATGGAAACAAGTCGGACACACCAAAGCTTTTAAGCGTGCGAGCGTGTGTGTGTGTGTGTGTGTGTGTGTGTGTGTGGCGTGTGTGTGTGTGTGTGTGTGTGTGGTGTGTGCGTGCGTGCGTGCGTGCGTGCGCGCGCGCGTATATGTGTGTGTGTTCTCCTTACATAAACGATCAGTTCAGTAAGTGCTCAACAACAAAAAAAACCCAGAGAGAGAGAGATTTTAATCATCGAAGTCAGGCATGTGAAATCCTCTCTCTCTCTCTCTCTCTCTCTCTCTCTCACACACACATTACTCACTGCTAGCTGCTTCTTCTCCATGGAAACCTTCATCCACAGCATTTTCAAAATGGGAGCCCAGGTAACCGTATTCAATGGTGTTTTCGTAGATCCGAAATGGGCGGCCATCATACCAAAGAGTTTCCTCGTCTGCTCGCGAACGGTTACTCCCACGTCCCCTGTTCGACATACTATGGGGAAGAGGAAGGGGTAGGGGTAAGGGTGGGGGATATACATAAATAGAGACATTAATGACTACAAATCACAAAGTGTGCCCATTTGCACTATACGCATAGCCCAGTGCATGCATAATTATATCGCTATTTGCACTTACAAGTTCTTTTCTGATTCAGGTCCCCGCAGATTCCGCTCCATATTTCTAACAAACCCAGGTTAATGTTGGTCATGTGGCTGCACACCAAAAATGAACGCGTCGAGGCCTTGCGCAAGAAGTCGAGTATTTATAGACTGACGCAATTAGATTGTTTTGAGAATTTATATTACGTCTGAAAGTTGATTCTCATTTCCTTTCATGTGGTCATCAAGGTACAAGCCAGGTGGTTCTAAGCAGACAGATTAAAATCAAGTAATGGAATTATTTTATGCATTTGAGGCTGGCGCAAAGCTAGGGTGACGGGCGTGCAAAGGCCGAGATGTGTGTCAACGAAGGGGTAGGTCATGTATTTGAAGATCGTGATTTCATGGATGAAGATCCCCAAAACAAGGGAAATGATTGGTGGCGAGTTGTACTTTTGATCAATTATCAGTTTAACATTAAATTCCGGCTCAAATTTATGTGCGCGCACACACACACACATACATTCATAGATAGGTAGATATAGATAGATGTGTGTGTGTGATCTGTTGGCTTGTGTGAGCATGCTCCTTCATGTACGCATATGTGTGTATATGTGCTTATGTTTATGGGTGTAAACGCATGTGTGTGTGTGTGTGTGTGTGTGTGTGTGTGTGTGTGTGTGTGTGTGTGTGTGTGCGCGCGCGCGCATACATGTGCATGAATGTGTGCGCGTGTGCGTGTGTGTGTGCATATGTATGTGCGCGCACGTACGTGCGCGTGTGTGTATGTGTGAGTGTGCACGTATGTATGCTTTTGACCATCTGCAGGAAACGAACGCTTCTTCACAAAAACTTTTGAAAATCCCTAAGCGTTCTCTGAAATCTGTTGGCGAAAGAGCCTTCAGTTTTAGAGCACCTTCTATTTGGAACTCCCTCCCTGAAGACCTTCGTAATCAGCCTACTCTTTCTTCTTTTAAATCTCAGCTCAAAACTTACCTCTTCAAAAAAGCCTATTCTCTTCTGTAGATGACTAGATCTCTCTTAAATTCCTCCACAACTACTTCGGTGAGACAGTTTATGCATGTAGGTGCGTCTGCCATTGTGTATTTTCTTTTTGCTGTGTGCATGAATATTGTATGAATAAGTGCAAATGGTGGATGTAAGCGCATTGAGTTGTACAACAAGAAATGCGCTATATAAGTATTATACATTATTATTATTATTATTATTGATCAGATACAGCAACAATAATGATGATGATGATAAATACCAACTATCACTGATTAAATACATGACACAGCTATTATTGATCAGATACAGCAACAATTATGATAATGATAAATACCAACTATTACTGATTAAATCCAACAAGCATGAAGTAATGTGCAGCCTTCCATTGGGGAGACTCAGATGCATGTACTGCCGCGGACAGGCAGATGTGAAAGGAATGAAGAGAGCAAACACACCGGCGGGCGAGGCGACGATAAGCACTGGATTACAGCTCGCCCGATCTCATGTGATAAGAAATCTAATGAATCACCTCAACAAACCAGTGCAAAGCCACTATACCATAGACCATCTTTCAGAGCTCACCATCAAGAGAGTGGCTGTACATTCAGACTTAAAGAGAGAGCAAGAAACATCACCAACCAAATATTGGAATAAACTCGAGGCCAACACTGCGAAAACGCCTAGAGAATGGGGCAAATTCACACTGGGCCTTTCCAATAGCGGACGCAAAGGACCAGTGCACACGGTGACTGGGGCGGCGGACTTTGAGTCTGTCGGGACTCCCCTGTTTTTGCTGTAGGTTTGGGTGCGCTGGTGAGTGTGCAGCAGTGAAGAGATGCAAGTGCGTAGCGTGGAGAGTCCATAGATATGAGTGCATATGCTTTGAGAGGTAGGGGTGTGTGTGTGTGTGTGTGTGTGTGTGTGGGAGAGAGAGAGGAGAGAGAGAGAGAGAGAGAGAGAGAGAGAGAGAGTGAATGCGAACGTTTAATACATATAGGCCATAGGCATCTTAGAGAGAGAGAGAGAGAGAGAAGAGAGAGAGAGAGAGAGAGAGAGAGAGAGAGAGAGAAGAATGTGTGTGTGGAGGGGGGGGGGATTTGGTTGCAACTGTTTGCTCTGTTTTCTTCTTGTTTTTCTTTTTATTTCTTTTTTTTCTTTTTTCTTTTTTTCAATGGACCAGTTGATTCGTCTGTTTCTGTGTATCAGGTGACGCGCTGATGAAGTGCCGTGAGAGGCATTTTCTGGGATGCAACACGGAGTCATGGTGTCCTTGGCTTTGTAGCCGTGGGCTTTTAGGGTGCGTGGGTGTGCGGGTGTTGATGGAGGGAGGGAGTGGGGTGGTTGTCCTATGAACGATCCCAGGGCGCGTGTGCTCTTGTGGGAATACATGACGCGCATCCACGCACACCGTCCACTTTCGCCACGCCACGATGTGTTACATTGTTGGGCACTTTTACACGTGCCGCCGACTCACGTCCCCCTCCCCCCCCCCCCCCCCCCCCCCCCCCATCCAAGGGAGGTAACATAGAAAGCACCTGCCTGTAGACCTACATGTGTAGATTTCCAACACCTATGCAACACTGCCAAAACGACGAACTCTGTTTAATTCTTCAGACTTTCAAGAGATACAACCCCCCCCCCCCCCCTCCCCATTTTTCTTCCTAAACATTAGTTCATGAATATTGTGACAGTGACAATACTCCATGTGAGAAAACTAGAACAGTTTAAACACATGAGAAAAGACTACACATGCGCGCGCGCGCGCGCGCACACACACACACACACACACACACACACACACACACACACACACACACACACACAGAGCCAGAGTGCTTTCTCTCCCGAGTGCCGCGGCAGGAAACCGATCTTGCGCGCTGGACAGGAAAGGATGGGGAAGGAATAAAGAACGCCTTTGGATACCACAGGCCCATGATTTAAGATAAATAAGATATCAGGTGGAAGTTAAAAACACAAAAAGAAGAAACATTTCGTGTGATTGCCGGTTACATGTGCCAATGGGTGTAGCCCCGAATGCTCATCACCACCTTGAAGTTTACTTTAACAAGTGGGAAAAGAAAATGACAGAAAAGACCATGAACAATTTACGCCATGAGTTAGTTACAAATCTACTGAAAGCCGTAACATAATGCGTCTACCTGAGTTAAAGTCAATTGATGAGGATATTAATATATAAAAGTAATAATAGAAGTAAATGAAAATAAACCAAAAAAATAATAAATCGCTGAAATAAATGAGTGAATAAATAAAATTAAATAGTGAAGTGGATAGATATATGAAATAGATATAAACAGACAAATGAATAAATGAAAATTAAACAAATAATGCACACACAGACACACACACGCGCGCGCGCGCGCGTTGGCAAGCGCGCTCATGTTATTCGCTTGAAGCAATGAACATCTTATTTGTCATAATTTTACATGATCCTTTCATCATGATGAGATCGATTTTCATTCCTCGTATAAGATCTGGTTAAATACATAGGAAGTTATAGACACTCGTTATTATCGTGCAAGCTGATCGCTTACTGCTCCGTCAACAGAATTCCTCAATTTCCTGTGTCTGACAGGATTTTGTTGTGGAACTTCAATGTTAAAAAAAAAAAATGTCCATCTTTGGAATAACGTAAATTATCTTAAGTTTTCCTGCTGGACATGCCATCTGATGCAATCTTTAGTAAAATATGTGTAAATATGCACTTATGATCAGAGTGATGCCCAAACTAACTATACTGTGCACAAAAAGAAACGCATATTTTTTTCGCTGAAAATATTAAGGATAATTTTGAGAGAAACATGCCCCGTATAGCAGGGAACTCTGTCCGGTGTGAATAGTCAGACATAATGAATAGACATAACAGTAGATTGATGTCTTATTTCTTCTGTGGTTGTAATATTTTGAATGCTAAATGACGCATGAAATGACTGAAGTAAAAATATGCGTTTCTTTTTGTGCACAGTATAGTTAACACTATAAAACGACGTTGTTCGTTGAATTTAAAACGACATAGGCGTACATAAATTACGATCAAATAAACAGAATGAATAACTATACATTTTCACACACACACACACACACACACACACACACACACACACACACCACACTCGCATCAGTGTTTGTAGGTAACTAAGTTCACAGCCACATATTTTCAAACTTTTTTTTTCTTTTTTAAATATTTTGAAAACCATAAATCTCAAGTGATTGTTGTGCATTCTAACACCGTGCTTTGTTTTGCATCCGAAGAAGACATATTTGTCGAAAATTCATTTATCTGTTTTGCATTTTACATTACATCAATATCATTTTACACCTTGTGTGTCGATTAAAGTTTCGCCCTTTAATCAACGGAAATAATTTGCCGGGAAAAAAAAGGTAACACACCACGACTGCCTCTTTCTGTTGTGTGCTACCAGAAAGCATGGAATTCCACATATGCTGATAGTTTATAGGCCTACCTGTCCTCCACCGTCCGCCGCGCGACTGGGAAAAGTTGGCACATGCCATTCATTGTAGAGATGTGTAGCAGGTCTATTCGGAAATCTGTGTCAAAGCTTGGCGCAGTCTCTCGAACACACGCAATGCGCACTTTTAAAACAAGGTTATAGCATCATCAACTCGATTTAAAAAAAAAAAAAAAAAAAACTTCCAAAAAGCATTGATGATTTACAGTTATTGTTTTATAACCAGAAAGTAGGGGTTTTGTTTGTTTGTTTGTTTGTTTTTTAAGTGAAAAAATACCTGAAGTGGGGCCGCGATCTCGGATCTCGTTCTCAGCAGCGACGAGTAGGCTGACTGGCTTATTATACGTGCTGCACACGAGGCTTAGGAAAGGTTTCTAATATGCAACCGAAATGTTACTTTCCCTGAAACCTGAGTTGCGCTGTTGTGAAACTCATACGGGTAACGCCACGTGTAAATCGAGTTAGGTGTGTAGACACGTCCCTATCGAAACCGGCACGGTGCGGGCGTGAGAATGTGCCACACCGACTGAATACGTTTCCTATCTAGCCCGTACCGAATAAGTCACGCGCGCGTGTACACACACACACACACACACACACACACACACCACGTAAATCCAATTTTTCTGTCTGTACACGCACACACACACACACACACACGAGCGCGCGTGCACACACACACACACACACACGCGTGAGCGCGTGCGCACACACGCAAACACGCATGCACGCACGCACGCACGCACGCACACACACACACACACACACACACACACACACACACACACACCACGTAAATCCAATTTTTCTGTCTGCACACACACACACACACACACACACACACACACACACACACACACACACTATGCACGCACACATGCACACACGCGCGCGCGCACACGCACGCACGCACGCGCGCACACACACACACACACACACACACACACACACACACACACACACACACACGTGAATCCAATTTTTCTGTCTGTACATACACACGCGCGCGCGCACGTACACACACACACGCACGTGCATGAACACACACACACACACACACATCCACACACACACACACGCGCGCGCGCGCGCGCGCGCACCCACCCACACACACACACACAACACACACACACAGATCAATAATGATAATGTTGTTGACGATGAGACTGGGTTTTCTACTGGCTTGTTTGCCAACTACTGGTCGGCCATACCCTTTGAAACCCGGCAGCCTTAATCCTCAAGATACGAACATTCAACATGATCGTGTTGTGACGCGGTCACGCGGGCTCTTGTCCCAGCATGTCAATCGCCACCATGTTCAAAAATCGCCGGACAGACGGACTAAAAGACCGCGATTCTAAATGTCTAATTTTGGAATAGTCACGAAAGACGAATGGTCGTGGTGCAATGCGTAGTACTGTCACTCCGCATTTCTTGCCCTTGCATCTTATAACCGTTGCCTTAGACAGTTCATAGCAGGCAGGAGAGGACTACGTGATACAGGGAGGCAAAGCAAGGCGCCATCCTGTTCTTACATCATAACCATTACTTGCCAAGTTTCACCTGCATCCTGTCAGACAAACCAGGACTGATTCCTCAGAGGAAGAGCTACCATCATCTCATTACTGCGCGCTGCTCTCCATAACCTAAGCTTACATATTGATCCTTCAAAAAAAAAAAAAAAAAAAAAAAAAAAAGGAAGAAAGAAAAACCACATAGTCACACAATCCAGTTGGTTGTTAAGCACATCTAGAAGCCAGTGAGAAAAAACACACACAAAACCAAGTGGTGACCCAGTGATTGCACTACAAAAATTAATATGCCAAGGCCTAGCTTAAGTTCAGTATTTATAGACTGGCGCAATTAGATTGTTTTGAGAATGGTTATTGTTTCTGAAATTTGATTCTCCTCACTTTCTTTCATATGACCATGAAGGTACAAGCCAGGTGGTTCCAAGCAGACAGATTCAAATCAAAGGAATGGAACTATTTGGGTGCTTCCAGCTGGCGCAAAGATAGGGTCACGAGAGGGTGCAAAGGACTGAAATGTGACGTCAACTAGGGGGAAGGTCATGTAGTTGAAGAATTCTTTTTTCCAAGTCACACATTTGTTTTCCTTTCAAGTTTTTATACATATTATTACTACATTTCACAAATGAAAAAGTAAGGAAAAATGTGTCCAAACTCGGGATAGAAGAAACGAAAACTTACAAGAAAAAAAAAAAACATGAACAAATATCAAAATTGTTTGTGATTTAATCGGTGAAAATCCCCCCAAATCAAGAGAAGTAATTGGTGGGGAGTTATTCTTTTGATCAGTTATCAGTTTAACATTAAACGCGGGCTCAAATTTATGGTAAGCCTCAAAACGCTTCCGGGAATTATAAATAGCATTTAGTGCAAAATCCTAATTGTGGCGTGTGGCCAGTGTCATAGTTCGTGCCCAAAGGTCGCCGCCATCTGGGTCCGTGCAATCCAAAGGAAAGGAATCTCAACCCTATCAAGAGCGATGTCGCGACACACACACACATGGCGACTAAGCAGCAGCTCCTGTAAATACGTCTTGGGGAAAAAGTGACCTACCACACACGACCGGACTACAGAGCCGATATATTTCACGTGTCTTGCATTCAGTGAATATGACAGGCAGTCGTGGTGCAAAAAAAGATAAGCAAAAGTTTTTATGCAGTCAGTGTGGGACGGCAAACTGGAATTTTCACCTCGTGGAACCTTGCATCGAAGTCAGTGACTGGTTTCCCCAAAGCGGTGCACAAGGCGTACGACACGCAAAATCAAGCCAGAGAAGCCATGAGGTTGGCCGGACACCACGACCCTGCAGTGTTCAGTGGAGAGGACATGGTGACTGATCAAGAGCAAACAATGCCGAAAACAGTAGCATACAACGAGGGGCAGGGTGAGTACACCATGACAATGCCTTGTGTTTGTGACAGTTTGCATGATACAGGCCGTTCTCTAAAATGTACGGAGTGTGGCCGTAAAGTTAGCTGGGAGTGCACAGAATTACCTGTATACCAAATTCTTATTTTCGCTCGAAGCTCGAGAAGATATACATGCAAACTGTGTGCCCAAATTGTGTACGGGACAGAAAGTGTAGAAGAAGAGATTGTTTCACAATTAGCCAGTGCCGCTGACAACGCTGTGCCAGACAACACACCACCACTCATGTCGGGCCTGGTTACACAAGAGAGTTTCGAAGCCTTCACACAGCGGGCAAACAGCACACTTGGAAACCTGGAGGGTGCTGTGAACACACTGGCCGAACAAATGTTTCAGTGTGAGAGGGCCAGGCGTGAGGAAACTGGCCAGCTTATGGCGGCCTGGCGACAGCAGGGAAGGAAACATCACCGAGACCGTCCCTTCCCCACATCTGGCAAAGATGACCAGTGCCCACCTCACCCCGTAAATACCACCCCCTCCCCTGCCTCTACAAACCCTTCTCCCGCCCCCACACCGCCACTACATGAGGTACCATCACCTCACACCTCTAATCCCCCACTTACGGAGGAGACCCAGAGCGTCAAGGCGACCACAAAAACCGGAAATGACCCCGCTGGCAACGCTACGATAGAGGCGGTGTGGAGAGAAAAAGACCAGCCTCTACAAGAGCAACACATCTCACTTTCAGCAGTATCGTCGCCATCCTCATCGTCTTCATCTTCTTCATCATCCACAGACAGTGGTAGCGATGACGACACAGAAGACAGCGACCGTGAGGAGGGCGCTCTTCCCAAAGTGCTACTACTGCATGATTCTGTGTTAAACAGAATTGACGGGAAACGCCTAGGCCAGTCCTATGGCCTCACAGTGACCACTGGGAAGACGCCTACCATTGGTGACTGTCACAAACACAGCCTGCACAACATGACAGCAGTGGCCATACATACTGGTGTCAACGACCTTAAGAGTGCCACTCCTCAGACTGCCAGTGGAAATCTGGAGTCCCTGGTGAGAAACATTCTCCAGAACAATGATCAGATCAGAGTGGTCATCAGCAAAGTAGCTCCACTGAACGACGAAGAGCTGCAGACAAAGGCTGACCTTTTCAACGCCTTGAACTCATCTACGTTTACTGGTGAGAAGCGAGTCAGCTTCGTTTCCCACAACAACCTGAAAGTATGGGACAAGCGGCTGATGAGGGACACTATCCACCCCACTGATAAGGGCACCAGCATCCTGGCAGGCAACCTGGGCAGACAACTCGCGGACCTGTTCTGGGAAAAACCCAAACAGCGACGCAGACGACCCTTCCGAGACCAGAGAGAGAGAGAGAGAGAAGCCGACAGCAGACCACGCCACCACCAGGGCTTCTACCGACAGCACAAAGGTGCTACCACATACCACGGTGACACGACGCGCCAACATTTCGGGCGTCTCAACCAGCCTGATCACCAACCTGGTCATGACGATTACCGTTGGCTCGGTCGTCGCATGGAAGACCGTCGGGATGGACGCAGATATGGCCGACGGGAAGCCTACAGCCATGCTGCCCGAGGCGACAACCGATATTACCGCCGAGGTGACCGCCGTGACATCACCGAACATTACCACGGGTACGACCGCCGAGACGAACGCCGAGATGACCGCCAACCCTTCTACCGACACAACCGACGAGAAACCTACCAAAATGATCGCCGAGACGACCGCCGGGACCACCACGGCAATGACAGACGAGACAACATGCGCCCTCGGCAATATCACAGTCGGCCTTTCCATCCCCATAACTCAAACCGTGCCCACAGCGGCTTCTATTAGCTCTTAGTCCGCGAGTGTGGTGTATAAGCTATTTTCCCATAGATGTATTGCACACTATTTCGTACGCAAAATATTACAAACAACTTTTCCGTTACGTGTGCTATCATGGAATATTAGAGGTTACAAGGGGACCGATGACGGCTTAAAGATTAACAAACTCCTTGATAAAAGTGTCGTAGCAATCCTGTCTAAATATGACATTGTGTTTTTACAAGAGACCCATCTTGATATAGAAAAAGCCAATAAATTATCTTTACCTGGTTTTGCAGCAGGGGTTCATTATTATCGACCAAAAAGGGGGAAAGCCCCAAGGGCTTCGGGGGGTATCTCTGTCTACATAAAAGAGCAGTACAGAAAGTATATAAAATTCCTACCAAGAAATAACAGCGATGTTGCATGGTTACATATTAAAACAGCATGTATAGTTAAAACCGCAGAAAAGAGAGATGTATATTTAGGTTGTGTATATATTCCACCGGAACATTCTTCCTTTGGCAAGGACTACACTAGACGCATATGGGACTCATTAGAAAGTGACATTGAAGAACTAACAACAAAAGGCAATATCCTCCTGTGTGGTGACTTTAATGCAAGGACAGGCAATCAAGCCGACTTCATTAGCCTGGACAATGAGAAGAATTATTATGATTTACCTGCTGACTACCATTTTGATAACGGCATAAAAAGACAGTCGATGGACCTCTTAACTAATAAGAACGGACGTCGTTTATGTAACATGTGTATTGAAAATCAAATGTGTGTTTTGAATGGAAGAGTGCTTGGAGATCTTGCAGGATTGTACACTTGTCATAATTCACAGGGAAGCAGCGTAGTAGATTATTTCCTTTGCTCACAATATTTGCTTAGACATGTGTTAAACATGAAAGTAACTGACTTGACACGACATTCTGACCACTGCCCACTAGAGTTATTGATCCAACTGCCCATAGAAAATGAAAATACATTACACAAAAGACAAGCCTCTCTCACAACCCACGATGAACAACAGTTACGTAAAGACCTATTTCATAGAAATTCTACAATAAATACAGAAGAAGACTATCTAGTATTTCAGTGGAATGAAAAGTCTGCCGAAAAAGTAGTAGCAACCTCTAAAATGCCCAACATACGCACCATGATCCAAAAAATCAAGACCGACATTGTGACACAACTTGCAACAAATGAACATGACATCGACATAAATACGACTATTGAACAGATAACGAATATATTTTCAACCACAGCAAAGATGGCGCTTAGACAAAGACGGATAGAAAAAAAAACTAAACAGAGAAAGAAGTGGTTTGACAGAGACTGTCATTCCCAAAGAAGAGAGATAAGATCACTACTGAACGCGGTCAACAGAAACCCCCAAAATAAACAACTAAGGCAAAAATACTTTTCACAATGTAAAATATATAAACGACTTTTAAAGAAAACCAAGAAAATATATCGGAACAAACTCCTTAATTCCCTAAACGAAGCCCTAGAAACTGATCCCAATTCAATATGGAAAACTGTTCGGGAACTGCAAACATACGATCATGAAATGTATGGTCAAGAAAATTGTCTCAGCGCGAACAAATGGTTTGAACATCTTAAAACACTAATAGGTGAGAAACAGAAGATCGCAGAAAAACGAAAACAGACAGTTGACGACATGTTAGTAGCATTTAAGAGGTCAAATAATCGTCCTTCTAGGAATTCAGAGTTAGATTATGAAATATTAGAAACGGAGGTAAGGAACGCGGTCAGAAAGCTGAAAAATAAAAAATCCCCAGGCAAAGATGGAATCAGAAACGAAATGCTTAAAGCAATGTTACCTGAAATCGCTCCTCTTCTGAAAGACGCGTTTAACTTAATCTTAAAATCAGAAAAATACCCGGAACTCTGGAAAACAGGAATCACAGTCCCAGTCTATAAGTCAGGCGGCCAGTCCAACCCCAACAATTACAGAGGCATAACTTTGAATAGTTCGCTGGGAAAAGTGTTTTGCAACATAATAAATGAAAGGATAATGAATTATCTTGAGGCAAACCACCTCTTGGCAAAGGAGCAAGCAGGGTTCAGAAAGGGATCACGGACCACTGATCAAATATTCATATTGTCAAAACTAGTTGATAAGGTACTAAAAGACAGAACTAAAAGGCTTTACTGCTGTTTTGTTGACTTCAGCAAAGCATTTGATAATATATGGCACGAAGCCCTACTGATGAAAATGATGCAAGCGGGAATAACTGGTAAATGCTACCAAATCATACAGGACATGTACAACGGGGCTACAGTTTGTACAAGAAACCAATCTGGTCTCACTAAGGAAATATTAATACAAAAAGGTGTCCTCCAAGGTAATAACCTTAGCCCAACCTTATTTAACATATTCATAAATGACATTGTCGGATATCTCAGAGACCATGATTCCCCAAGAATTTCCGATCTAAAACAAGTCGAAATTCCGTGTCTTTTGTATGCAGATGATTTAGCTATCCTCTCGACTTCAAAACAGGGACTTCAGCATAAATTAAACCAGTTACAAAACTACTGTTTAGACTGGGGAATGAAAATCAACACAGAGAAAACAAAGGTCGTTGTATTCACCAAATCAGATCCAAAGGTACCACTATTCTTCAATTGCGGTGAAAACATAATTGAAACAGTAGATCAATATAAATATCTTGGAGTCATTTTCCATAAAAACGGACATTTTACAGAAGCCCAAGAACACTTAGCAAGACAGGGGAATAAAGCCGCACATTCCTTGAAGAGAACGTTTTATGGTCAAAATGTAAATATGAGAACAGTTACAACCCTGTTTGACTCGTTAGTCTCTCCCATCTTCACATATGGGTCGGAGGTGTGGTTCCCATCCTCTTACCAATACAAAGATGAAATATGTCGAGAAAAGAAAATGCAGCATTTGTTCAAAACCTGCCTTGCAAACAAATTCCCACATGAAACTGCACACATTAAATTCTGCAGGCAATTATTAAGAGTTCATAGAAAAGCAATGACATTACCGGTTTTGGGCGAGCTGGGAAGATTCCCGATTACTTTTAAAGTGATAACCCAGACTATCGCATTCTGGATACACATATTAGAGTCAGACCAAGACTCTTATCAACAACAGATTTATCAGTCAATGATCTCTCAGTGCACCGAAGAAAGCAAATGGACGAAGTTTATACGACAAACCTTGTCAACGATAGGATTACAGCATGTCTGGGAAAATCAGGGTACATTTAGTGTGACTCGCCTGAAGTTTCTAATCAATGCGAAGCTGGAAAGGTTTTATATTGAGTTTTGGAAGAAACAAAAGAACGAAAGCACATCCAAGCTCAAATTTTATGCCACAGTTACTACCGAATACAAACAGGCGGCTTATTTGGAGCAACACACTGACACAGATTGCAGACGAGCACTAACTAGATTACGAATAAGTGCCCATGACCTCCAAATTGAGAGGGGCCGTTATACCAACACTGACAGAGAAGACAGATTATGCACGACATGCCACGTCGTTGAGGACGAACTACATTTTCTCGATGAC
>CM065725.1:5594188-5694188 GCA_033310375.1 Conus canariensis | reverse complement strand
GAGAGAGAGAGAGAGAGAGAGAGAGGAGAGAGAGAGAAGAGAGAGAGGATCTTTACTACTCAAGGATGAAGATCTTAGGCCGAAATATAATCTTACTGCCTGTCCTTGTCACGCATACGTCATTTCAGTGCAAACGAAAGAAACAAAGACAAATTGAGAGAGAGAGAGAGAGAGAGGGGGGGGGGGGGTGAGGAAGGAGAAGGAGAAGGAGAGTAGAAAGGAGAGTGGGAGTGAATTGTTGAATTATGCAAATGTTCAGACGGTATTCAAAAATTGACTTACAGAAGAATTTGCAAATGGAGGATTATGATTTCCGGTCATATAGTAACATTATTGAGACATGAAATGTTAATGTTTCTTCAGATGTTTTGGTGCATTCGTATTTCAAGGACTCGCTGGAAGTGAATTCCACACATATGGCCCAGAGTAAATTAGGCTTGTTTCGAAGGTAGGGTAGCATGAAATTGGGAAGGGTAGCACGAACAGCTATTCAGTCTTGTAAAATGGGCATTACTGGCATGGTATGGTATTTGTCGCAATTTTAAAGCTTGATGAATTCCAGTTGCTTATTCATAGGAAGTATTAGCAGTGCTTTCGGTTTTTCTTCTGGCACAGCGGGAGTTAGCTTTGCTGCACGTCTATGGAAAGAATTAAGTCTTTTTAGAGTGTGGACATTATTATTCACATCCCATACAGTTGAAGCATAATTGATATGTTTCATTATGTATGCGCTGAAGAAAATAAAATAACAGGAAACACTTTTTTTTTGGTGATTATCTTGCCTACATGATTAAGATAAGACTACCATTCTTAATATTTCATCTATCATTACATGTAAAACACGATGTTCGTCTACCTGATCGGAATATGTGCAGTACAAATAAAGTTTCAGGCAAAGAACAGCCAATTTGTGCCTTTGGGAAGCGGTTATAATCATAGATTTTGTTTGGGCTGGGGGTATGGCCTTTTAGTTTGAATAATACCAGTCTGACACTTAGTTCAAACTTTTCTGGAGAGATGTTTGTATTGTTTGTAGGTTACTGCTATTTGTTTAGAGTGACGAGTCATCAGCAAATGTATCAGTTGTGACTTTCTCATCTGATATAATAATGGTAATTCATTACATAAATGCAGAAATGGAGCAGGCCTAGAACTGAAGCGTGTGGAACTTCATGTCTTACAAAACCTGTCGAGGAGGTTTTGCCATAGTGTTAGGGTTAGGGGTTTGGGTTAACGTTAGGGTTACAAATAGGACTAGAACTACTTAGCCGCTGACAATGCTTGGGTTATTGAACGGCAGAGCTGACCACTCAGACTGTTCAATATCTTTTGATCTCCCTTGCATCCTTAAATGGATCCTCAAGCATAGGCTCAAAGATTGTCCCCTACATTTTATACTGTTTGCATAATGTTTTAGTTTTTCTGCAACTTTTTTTTCCTCTCCACACTTTCGTTTTGTTTTATTTACTACCTTTCGCTGGCTGCTTTGGGGATGGGATTCTTTTTTGGACCTTTGGTGGTGAGAACACCACAGAATTACGGACTGTGGTGTGTCTCTATTTGACGCCCAAATCGGAGACACAATAAGCCGTGTCTCCCTGAAGAGTCCGATCCAGCGGACAAAAGGCCTAGGAGCAGGCGATATATATAGATATGCCTTCGAGAGGGATTGCGATGGTTCCCTCATGCAGCTAGTGAAGGATTTTCATATTTATAACATACATTTTCCCATTTTCTTCATCTTCATTTTTTTTTTGTTATAATTTCAAATCTTTGCCAAGTTATTACTATGATAATGGAAAAATTGTTAACCTGCACTTGTTTTCCCCCACTACTTAATTGTTCAGCATTATATTGTTTGGTCAATCAGTGGGCGATTGCATCTCTTAGGAGATCCAAGTACAGGTTGTTCTGCACACTTCTTAGCCGCTGACAAAGCCTGGGTTATTGAACGGCAGAGCTGACCACTCAGACTGTTCCATATCTTTTGATCTCCTTTGCATCCTTAAATGGATCCTCAAGCATAGGCTCAAAGATTGTCCCCTACATTTTATACTGTTTGCATAATGTTTTTAGTTTTTCAGCAACTTTTTTCCTCTCCACACTTTCGTTTTGTTTTATTTACTACCTTTCGCTGGCTACTTTGGGGGTGCTGTTGGATTCTTTTTGAACCTTGGTGGTGAGAACACCACAAAATTACGGACTGTGGTGTGTCTCTATTTGACGCCAAGCGCACAGACACAATCAGCCGTGTCTCCCTGATGAGTCCGATCCAGCGGACGAAAGGCCTAGGAGCAGGTGATACATATAGATATGCCTTCGAGAGGGATTGCTATGGTTCCCTCATGCAGCTAGTGAAGGGTTTTCATATTTATAACATACATTGTCTTCATCTTCAATTTTTTTTTTTTAATTTCAAATCTTTTCCAAGTCATTACTATAACGATGCAAGAATTGTTAACCTGCACTTGTTTTCCCCCACTATTTAATTGTTAAGGGTTAGGGTTTCAGGATTAGTGGTAGGGGGTTAGGGTTAGGGATAGAGGCATTGGATTAGGTAATCCACCAGAAGGAGCACGTCCTGCTAAAATGTTGTTCAGCAAGTGGCTATTTTTTTTTTTTTCAGACCAAAAGAGAAACTAGAAGCCATTTGTTTTGTTTACAAGGCCATAGTAACTGAACCAAAGATAAGCTGTATTGTTTAAGCTTTATCTCGAAGTCAATGTCATTTACTCGCGTGCCACATGCCAACTCGCTTACATTTGAAGGAAATCTTAAATGAGACAGAGAACGGTAAACAATACAAACAAACAAGTTGGGAAACGCTTGCTCCCGTGATGAAATAAATACACGCCCATAAATCCAAACAAATGTTACTTAGGACACCGAGTCGCCTAGCAGAAATGATAACGCAGAACAAACAAGGAGGGATCCGCCTATATGCGTATACTTGCTCTCTCTCTCTCTCTCTCTCTCTCTCTCTCTCTCTCTCTCTGAGGTTAACTATATTCAGGTGGGACATGACATGTACTGGGAAAAGTGGTTCCATGGTACAGTTGGCGGCTGACATATGACAGTGCTGAACATCGTATCAGCCTGGACCATGCAACACTGCTTAGCCACAATCAACTAATGACTGCTGGGCTGGTGCCAAGGGACGCTGGGTGTAGGTGATTGTTAGCTGCGAAGTCGACAGTATTCCAGAACTCTTAGAAATGCTGAAAATCAGTCAGTGGGCTAACAGAAAAGGTACACAAAAGGGAACACGATCAGAAATCTTCTTGTGGAAAATGATCTGTTTAAAGCAGAAAACAATAGACTGGCAAACAAAGTGAACTAGAAAAACTGAAAATGGAGATAAATGACCCGAAGAAAGATCCAAGAGAAATAATGTGATATTTCATGGCATACCCAAAAGACACACACACACAAAAAAATAATAATGATTGTGAGGCTGTATTCGACGATTTGTGACTGATAAAGTAAAGATATTGAAAGTTGTAGGACAGAGGAACACAGAAGATAATTCCAAATTCTTTGCAAATGTATACATTTTACAAGCAAAAAACCCTTTTCTTTAAGTAGAAAAAAGACATTGAAAGGTATTGCAATGTTTCTATGGGAAGACTTTACCCAAAGAGCGCGAGATATTACCTGACTTTCAAGACACACGAGCCAGCATAAAGCAGGGCACTATGTATTGTGTGATTATCTTCTCATTGATGGTACAAACAAAACTGGCTTTGATGAGGATGGTCATCTGATAAATCTGACAGGGATTTGCCTGACTCTGTGACAACGAAAGTGTTCTGAGAGCGTACATAGATTAAATACTTGAAACAATAGGATATCTAACCAGAATGCAATTTTCATGGATTTTTGGTTGCATTAGACTGGACCACTCTGTATCTGTAGCTAACTGGCGTATGAGGGACGTGGAGGGTTTGTGTGTGTGTGTGTGTGTGTGTGTGTGTGTGTGTGAGAGAGAGAGAGAGAGAGGGGGGGGGGGGTCTAATGATGATTAGTGAACAGTGATCTTAGTAACTGAGTCTGGAAGACATTTGATAATGGAAAAACCAGACTTTATATCCGGAAATGAAAATCCTAGCAAAATACCTGGTATTGCCCACTGCTTTTCGTTGATGTAAGTAAATGTTATGTTTGAACAGTTGAATTTGGTGGAGGGGGGGGGGGGGGGGGGGGGGTAATGTATTAATTTGTAATTGTGGACTGAGCCTCTACTTCCGATCGGTAATGATAATTGTAGAGTGTAGCCAGCGCATGAACGGAAACGATGGCGGCCGGCATCGTTTCGCTTTAAACGCATGCTTTGTTTGTTTAAAGGTTTGTCTTCACACGTTACCATTTTCAGAACTTGCAGATATTTGGATGAAAAATATTTAGTTCCCTTACCAACAATATATAGGCCTGCTTTCAGTGGGGCTGACTTAGAAATATGGATGCAAATCTGGGGAAACAATACCGCAGTGATGTTTCCCTCGCTGTGTTCACTGTTCAGTTTTCAGCTCCTGTTCTTTGGTCTGGATCTCCGATTTGGATCAGTACGTTGCCGATAGGCCTACTATCCTCCTTTTTTTTATTTTTTTTAAAATCGGAAACGAGAGTGGCGCAGTGAAAAACATAAGTTTGTTGAGGTGGGTTTGGAAAGAGGAAGAGGAGGGGAAGGATTTTTCCTTTTGCCTTTTTATTTTTTTATTTATTTATTTATTTATTTATTTTGGGGGGGGGGGGGGGGGGGGGGAGAAACGAGGGCTGGAGAGGACCAGTGTGCTAAGTAGTTTCATAGACGTTAGAATTCGCAAGTGGCTAGTTTATGGTTGTGGCAAAGTTGACTTACAAAGTGACAGCCCAGATATGGTCCTTCGTGATCGACTGGACTATAACTTATAATCTCGCTGTGTCTTGCTTGCAACCAGGGATGTGAGAGGCAGGGCATTAAAAGAAATAAAAAAAAAAAATCCAACCCCCAAAACAAAAGAAATGGACGCACAGACAAAAATACAAAATGACAATGTGACGGCTTCTTCAAGTTCTTGCTGCCGAAGGGTCAACATTTTTATCATTTTATGTACCAGTCAGAGAACATTATTACTTATCATGCACCAGTCATTGGATATCAGCAATTTACCTTTGCATGTGTGACAGCCAAAAAACGGTCTATTGAACCCCCACCTTTCCCTTGCCCCATTTGCCATGATGGTATGTTGTAACTAAGGCTTACACTTGCCAACCAGGTGAGAATTCTTGCCTTCTTAAAAAAAAAGTTCTTTTCCATATGAAACGCACTACTGTCAACTGCTGATGAAAATGTGGAGGTAGATAAGACTTGAATGATCTTCTCATCCAGCTGGTTTCACCCAGTTTATGCAAGTAAAGAAAGAGGTTCATCCATACTTTAGCCTTCTGCTGTTTGGCAGCTGTTGGCCATGGGTGTTGCAGATGGCTTGCAGCGCAATAATGGTTGGTTGAATCCTAGATCACTGGTGTAAACTTTTCCACCCCATTTTGTATTGTTCCTGGCTTCAACTCTTGTCCTGATTAATTTACTCAAAATTATTGTAAACCCCGTGCATACATTTTGCTCATGAGGAGCCTGAGCAGCATTTAGCCAGTGCAGTGTACAGCAGAACAAACAATCAAATCGTTGATAGTGGCTAGGCCTATAACACACATTTCAGGTGCTGAAACTCACGAAATGCAAGTAGAATACCACACTGCAGTATACAAATAAAGTGATAATTTTTTTTTTAAGAAGTTTTGACCCTTTAGTTGGAAGAATTTTCAAAATCCATTGGAGCTAACCTGCCTAATTTTGATTTAATGCTTTATTCATATATTGTAACTTTCACAAAATATCAAAAGCTCTAGTGAAGCCAAAACGTACTCCTACATAAAGACAGTCACCAGATTTTCAGACTGTTATATAGTTAAACCAAAATATATGATTACACAATGACAGTTGCCAGAGCTTTGGATTGTTAGGTACCCATACCATAAGTCAAAATGTACGCATACACAGTGACAGTTCACAGACTGATCCATCCCAGAGTAAGATGTATTCATACTCCTTTCTGGAAAACTAGGGTATTGTAATACCTTCAAGAATTTTCAGGGGAAATTTTATTTCTTTAATCTACTGCAGGATCTACTATTGAAAGTTTGTGCTTGCTTTGCCATCATGGACACTTTTACATTCAGATGAGTTTGACTTTGTAGTATGGTGGAACCATTCAGAGGGAACATACTTTCATAGTACTGGGCACCATCATTTAGTGCAAACATGCCGAGGCCAAATTGTCTTCATTGAGAGAGTGTTTGTGTTTATTAATAATGTGTAAAATGAGTTTTGTCACTTGAAGTAAAGAAATGATTCAGTTCTTGGAATTCTGATGGAGTTGATAAAGTTTTGCTCGAAATATGTACCTCTACAACCTGTTTATCAGTATGCGATGAGAGACCTCAGAGAAAAAAGATACTTCAGAGAAGTGACGTATGTATTCTTAAAATTTTATCTTCATGATTTTTAGCAAGTAAGAGTATTATACCCCGATTTCTGTGTGATCTAAACACTTACCAGAGCTTCAGATTGTAGTGTGCCAGCACCATTAGAGCAAAATGTTTTTAGATGATGTATGGTATTTTAACCAGATGCGCCCTTGAGGTGCACATTGATCAGCTGATAGCAGACCATTGTGATGAGAAGTTCATGCTATGGTTTGCTTGTCCAACAGAGAACTTTTATTTCTCGCTCTGCAGCTGTTGTTGATCAGTATTTATTGTGTGTGTGTGTGTGTGTGTGTGTGTGTGTGTGTGTGTGTGTGTGTTGACCAGAGATCTCTCGTAGCCCTATGAAATGAAACGAAACCTTTTGAGTGGACATAGATTATTTCAATTTTTCTGATCGGTTATTGTCATTTGTAATAGCCGGTCACGAGGATTAGGCTGTCAGTCCTACATGTCTATGTCAACACCCTGTGGAAACCCCCAAGTGTTTACACACATCAGAACCATCAAAATGATGATGGCTGATGTTCAAAGAAAGAAGAAGAAGAAGAAGATTTGTTTTTAATGTTTATTTCAGACTGATGGAATTTTCACCATGTAAAAGAAAAAGAAAGCAGGAGAACAGATCATTTGGAAGGAGATGAAAAAAAACCCTCAGATTTCAGTGTGCAAGAGTAGGGAAAGGGAAGGTGATGGAAGCCAAAACTGAGATGAACAGAATGAAAATCGGGCAAATTAAATGTATTGCAGAGTGCTGGATTACAAAAAAAAATGTACATAATGGAGAACTATATGCATTTATAAGAAAACAAACAGATAATCCTACTTAGACTGGCAATAGTATGCTTAATTTCTGATGAACAGGTAAAATGTTTAGTTTAAAACAAGATGCAAAGCATATAAACATACTCCCAGTTTCTCTTCCTGAAAAACGTCACAATCAAACATGCGTTATAATGTATTTGATGTCACAATCAAACATGTGTCATAAAGAGATATTCCATAAAGAAGAAAACCCATTTTGGGCCGTTATAGCCGTTAGTAACAGCTATTCTGGTAAAATTAAACATTGGGCATCATCCATGACCCATAATGAACATACCTATAAATTTTCAGAAAGATCGGCCCAATAGTTTTGTCTGGAGCGAGTTGAACACATTTTGACCATGGACAGACGGACGGACGGACACACAGACAGCATTTCTTCATTCCCATTGTAAAGTACTCCTTGCTCTATAAGAACTGGGAGTACAAAGATTCTTTCTTTCTTTCTGCGTATGCAGGCTGATACTCCTGCGGAACACTAGCTGTATAGACAGGCAGCGGAGTTTTGTTTGTATGACTGTTTTTTTTTTTATCCTGCCATTAAGGCAGCCATACTCCATCTTCAGGGAAGGTGCATGCTATGAGTAACGTGTCATCCATACCAATGGCCAAACTGGCCTTCTCTTCCGAAAGTTGGTGATGGGATTTTACATGTGTGCAAGATGTTGTGTGTGCGTTCACACATGGAACCTCGGTTTATAGTCTCATTTGAAGGACTGTATGGGGAATGGAGTCAGAACCAATGTTAACTCCAAGGGAAAAGTCCCCCTGTACTGAAATTCGAACCCGCGACCCCAGGATCATGAGTCCGGCGCTCTACCAACTGAACTATTCCGGCCCCCGGAGTACAAAGATGAAAGTAGAAGTTCTGCAGTGTAGCAGTATTTGTAAACTGTTGCTAGCACACAAAAAATTGATTTGAATCAGAGGTTCTGCTTTCCTGTTAAAAGTGATGGTGCATGGCTCCAGCATTAAGAAGAAAAAAAGGCTATCAACTGTCCAGCAGCTGGTACAGTCAGACTAAAGTGCATAGTTTTCACATTTCCTCCCCTGGCAAAGCACAGGAGGCAGACATGCGAGGTAAAGAGAGCACCTACTCCATCGTGTGGTTGGCTATTTACAATGACCTTCACCACCTTCATGTTGACTCTCTTCTGCTACTGTTCATTCCCTCTTGACTGGACGTGTTGTTCCACTTAATGTTCAATAACAAAATGTCTGACAAAATCCTATTAATTTTATGGAAACTCTTCTGTATAGAAAGAAGAAAAATTTGGGGAAATGGGGGGAGGAGGGAGAGGAAGAGAAGGGGAGAAAGGGATGGGCTGTAACATGAGACTTGGTCGAATTCCTTATTTCACGACCCAGTTTGGATCAGTGAGTCTCTAACAGTCACATAACAATTGATCAACAAAGTTCACTTTTCAGACTTTTTTTTGTAAGGAGTTGTATTCCCTTCAGGGGAACACTGACTACACTTTACTTGACTAAACACTTGGTCTTGTTCGAGAAGCAGACAGCCAGTTCCACACAGAAGCCAGTGTAGGTGATCTCTTTCACCACATAGAAGGGAGGGGTGTGAGAGAAACAGTGTGGCGGCATTTAATGCACACTCCAAGTTTGAAGATCACCAGCTGACCGGCATGGCTGGTTTTTTACCTTTGCTCAGGACCAGCAGAAAGAGGTGGATTAGGACAGTGCTTGAGAGGGTATCTTTCTTCACTGACCTTATCAGAGTGACAAAGCCACTCAAGAGGATCATGTCTGCCAGCCGGGATGTGGTGCCAGAGCTTTTATATTTTACCTGTACATTGCACAAGTTTGATGGATAAAAACTGGTATACGCTGGTCCAACAGAAACAGATGAATGTACGTTAATGATATTGGTCACACACAAAATATAGTAAATTTGTATACCAAGTTTGTTTTTAATTGGATGTTTCTTTCTGTTTTTTTTTAATTTTTTCAGAGTGTAAGCAGTATTAACAGTTCGTCATGTCGATGACCTCGCCCTCCATGTACTGTGTCTACAAGGAGACGCATCCTCCAACAGGAATTGAGCATTGTGTGCAGTGCAACTTCTTCAACTCCTGGGAGAAAAATCTGGTCATAGCTGGCGCCAATCAGCTTCATGTATACAGACTCAATTCAGAGCCTGAGGTTGGTTTACATCAGTTGGATGCTGAAAGTTTTACGGGGGGGGGGGGGGGGGATCCCTTCTCTCTCTCTCTCTCTCCCCCCCCTCTCTCACTCTCTCTCTCTCTTCTCTCTCTTTCTATCTGTGTCTCTCACTCTGTGTGTGTGTGTGTGTCTCTCTCTCTCTCTCTGTCTCTGTCTCTCTCTCTGTCTCAGTTCCTCAGCTTGATCAAAGGTTCTCCAGTGGTGAGATTTTTGCGTATGTGACTGTTTCTAATCCCACCGATGAGGTAGCCACATTCCATATCCGGATATGATGTCTGTTCTCAGCGTCATTGTGCATGTGCTTTACATTCATGTCATCCACTATACCAGCACACAGTGGCCTTTTCTTCTCCAAAAGGTGGAACGTGATTTAAAGTGTGTGTAAGGGTTTTTATGCAGTGCATTCACACACAGGACTCCAGTTTTAAGTCTCATTCTAAGGACAAGGAAGGGATTACAGTCCTCACGGACTTTGAACGCCAAAAAAAGAAAATTTTCATATCGGGCTGTCCTGAGTGTGAATTGAACTAGGGACCCTGGAAGACGAGTCAGACACCGTACCCACAAGGCCAGCCAGACCCTTGACACTTCACTGATGTCAGCAGGTTGCCAAGTTTCTGAAAGAAAAAGTCTTTAGTGTTTGTGTACATGAACTATCAGCAGTCGCTGTCAATTGTTAAGCAGTTAGAAACAAGTGAAATTGTGCACATCAGTGTGCGAATTGTTAAGCAGGTAGAAACAAATGAAATTGTGCACATAGTATAAACCAGTAAGAATATAGTTTGTTTTCCTTGTATCCTCTGCATGCTGATTCTTTGGAAACTCTGAATCTTTCATGAGCATTTCATATGCATAAAATGGTCATTTAAAAAAAAAAAAAACAAATGTAATAAATACTAGACATGACAAAATTTGAGGATCTCTCAGACTTCAGTGACTTGTTCTGTTTCCTAGGCGGGAGCTGCCACTGAATCTGGGGAAAAGAGTTCAGCTGGTGAGTAATCAATCAAACAAAATACTGTCACTTCTTCGACTAGAGTATAGAGTATCCTCATGTTTAGGATCATGATCTACAGGAGTACTAAAAGAACAGAAGCATTTGCAAAGGGACAAAGCTTTTCATGGGGTAAAGTTGCATTAATCAAAGCAAGCATGTAACTGTTGACAGTTTTAGAGTATCTGTGCCTTTAATGTTTTGTTTGTTTGTTTTATCTGCACTGCCAGACAGGGAATGAAAATCTGAAAGCTGCTGAGAAAATCTTCCATAAATTTTTGTTTGTTATTGACAATAGTGCACCTGTTTATTGCAAATGTGAAACCAGTCTATTAAAAGGCACTGCTTGATCTATCAGTACAGTGATCCCCTTATGCGACACACTGTCTGGGTATAAAACCATCTTGTGACAAAGCATGTATGTGTGGCAGATGTGACCAGAACACGCTTGGAATGCCTGAAGAGTTTCTCACTGTTTGGCAACATCATGTCCATGCAGTGTGTCAACCTGGCGGGGGCCCAGCGAGACGTTCTGCTGCTCAGCTTCTGGGATGCCAAGGTGACCCGTTTTACCTGGATCTAGGTTGTTCTGCATAGGTGCTAGTAGCAGGCACTTGTTTAGACCAGATTTGGGCCACAAAAGGAACAGCTGGGCAAGTTGAGTGAAAGAGGAAACAATGGAATAGTAAAGATCCCAGTGTGTGTGTGTGTATGTGTGTGTGTGTGCGTGTGTGTGTGTGTGTGTGTGTGTGTGTGTGTGTGTGTGTGTGTGCTTTTCATGTCTTTCTTCCTCACTTGCTGATTCACTTAAGTGTATCTGGTCTCCTTCTGTTTGTTGTGGTTTTGTATGCAGCACACATCGTTGTGTACCACTGTGTTTCACATAAGTATATGCACTGGCACTCACTTGGAGCCAAGGTCTAAATAGAAGGTCGTGGAAGTCTGAAAGCTGGTCATAATTTTGAAAGGTTGAAGCTTACATGTGCAGAAATCTTTTATGTGCATTCTCATCTGTAATTAATGTGTATTTGTGGGAATATGGGCAGCTCTAATATACATTTTATGTGATGTAAAAAAGTATACCTGTTGTTTGTGTCCAGATGTATCCTAGGTGAATTCTGTGTCACCTTGTAAAGAACAACTTTATACTTTGTCTTAGTTCATCTTTTGCATTCAAATGGAAATGTACACACTTTTTACTCTCAAACTGTCACTCACATCTAACTTACACATGCAGACAAGCGGGCTTGCATGTACACATGCACATATGTTAATGTGAGGGCTTTCTTTTATGAGAGTTGCTGATTTATTATGAATAATGTTGCTTTTCCAGTTGTCTGTTGTTGAATATGACCCCTCCACACACGGTTTGAAAACAGCATCGCTTCATCAGTTTGAAGATCCAGAACTGCAGGTCTGTTTACTGCTGGCTGTACGATTAGATTGTGTCATCTCTGTACTTAGCTGTTCTTTTGACAAATTGTCTTGTTTGTTGCCATGTTGATGTTGTGACCCTAGTGTCCTCTGTGTGTGTGTGTGTGTGTGTGTGGTGTGTGTGTGTGTGTGTGTGTGAGATAGAGAGAGAGATGGGCTGTACAATTAGATTGTGTCATCTCTGTACTTAGCTGTTCTTTTGACAAATGCCATGTTGATGTTGTGGCCCTAGTGTCCTCTGTGTGTGTGTGAGAGAGAGAGAGAGAGATGGGCTGTAAACTTTAAGACTATCCCTATGTTTGAATGTTGTGTCTATTTTTCCTCTTGCAATAGGCACTTGGCTGCGCTGAGCTCCCCATCTGCGTAGTGACAAGGGTATTTCTCAAATTTATTTTGTGCGTTGTATTTAAGCACAGTTGGCAGAAGAGTAGGTGTGATTGAAAAGAAAAACAAAACCCTTTGTGAAAAATATACATTCAGTACTCAGAGATGTCCTGTGATCTGGCAATATGCAGATGAAAAAGAAATGCTGTTAAGATGCATAAGAATAAGAACCAGCTCACAGTCTGACAGTAAGGATTTCATCCTCAGATGCAGTCAAACTGAATCAAACACAACTCTCATCTTAAACAGTTGTACATAGAATGCATTTTACTTTTAAATATTGCTCAGATTTCCAAGAAGTTTACACTCAGATGAAAAGAAAAAAGGTCATTGATTAGATACGACTTCTGACATACACATACATACCACTTGTTTCATGTATACATACTACCACAAGCTGTGGTACCTGCATCCACACAACACACCCTCCATACAAACTATTTCCCTGCAAACAAAAAAAAATATCAGGAATCACGATAGAATTTCATTCAGCATAAAGCAAAAACAAAGAGCACACAGAGCTGTTATAACTCTCTCTGTTGTTCTCTTCCAACCACCCATGCCCCCATCCTGACCCTTACTGTGGCCTTCAAACCCACTCCTCCACCCCTCCCCATCCCCAGACATCACTCGCCCTTCTGAAGCTCTTTACCTTCATTCTGTCCAGCCCACCCACTTGTAAAGTTTCGATAAATTTAGCAAGGTGAACTCTAGTCAGGTTACGTCTGGGAAACCCCACAGAAGGGTTCTTTGCCTTATCTGCAGAAAGTGGCCATGAACCGACCCTGACCTTATCATTTATTGGCTGATACTGTGTTAGAAAGGTTGTGCTGTGTTCTGGCACCAGTTGTTTTGATCAGGCCATTAGGATTTGAGTACTAGAATGATCCGAAATAGCAGTGCTCACATATGAGCGCCACACAGGCAACAGAGCTCAGGGTCAGCTGATGCGTTCTGTAGCCAGTGGAGTGATGCACAACACACATATGTTACGCTCAATCGAGAAAAGATTAAGAAGTATTGATTGATAGATGAAATGTTCAAGTTCATATTTTTAAAAGACATAAATAGAAGTGAAATAATAGGAGTATATATAGATTTAAAACATGTGTTTCTTGATTCTAAGAGACAGGTAAAAAGTAAAAAAGAAAAGCTGAGGAAAATCTACCTATGGAAATCACAAGGTATTTACTTTCTTTAGAGCCTTTGGATGTTATCTGTATTGTTAAGTAAAATGTACATTATTCCTACAACCACACTTTTATTGTAAGGTGCAAGCTTTCAGTCCACTTGTGAGAAAGTGACATGTACCCAACTGAAAATCTCAAGAGATAGCTGAAAGCTTGTAACAGACACATGCACTTAAAGCTGTCAGCTTCGTTTTGATGTTTTATGTGTGCTTTTCATTCAGCCATATAAAACACATGTTTGTGGATGCCATTTCACCAGTGTCAAAGGTGTTGACAACAGTCTCTTTTGACAGGGTGGACTGTCTTACAACTGTCACATTCCTCTGGTGCGGGTGGACCCTGATGGTCGGTGTGCCACCATGCTTGTGTATGGGCGCCATCTGGTAGTCCTGCCCTTCCGCAAAGATGTGGTGGTGGATGAGCTGGACGGTGCCGGAGCCAGCAGGTTGGTTGGTGTTCGTGTGTATTTTTGATAGGATGGAATCTCCTGGAAGCAACCTGTCTGAATGAACTTTTCCTGTTAATTGAAAATGTCACTTTTTTTTTCACGTTTTCAGTTCATCATTAGTTCTGGCTGGCTATCCATTCACCAGAGTATGTTTGTGTATATAGCTGTTAGAGAGTAATGCCATCGAAATAAGATGGAAGCTGAGACTGGAGAAACAAAGAAATTATGTGCAATTCCAGAACTTCTTAAACTGTGAATGAGTATTTTTTCATTTGTATTTCCATTTTGAGTGTGGGGAGGAGAGCATGAGCATGTGTGAGACACACCAGTTGTTGAGAGAGAGAGAGAGAGAAAGAGAGAGAGAGAGAGAGATTCAATCTTGTGTGGTCATAAGCAATGTTCTACTTTACTTTTTGGATGTTGCTTGTAAATTGTGTTGGTTGAGGAAGAATGCATCACAAAATGTTTCAAATTGTTGTGTTTGAATTGTTGATATTGTTACATAGTATTTGCAATATCAACGATATTTTGATGTTTTGTTTTTCCAGCAAGTCGCCGATCATGTCGTCATACGTGATTGATCTGTGCAAGCTGGATGAGAAGATCATCAATGTGCTGGACGTGCAGTTTCTTCATGGCTACTATGAGCCCACAGTCTTCATTCTGTATGAACCACTGGCCACCTGGTCTGGGTAGGTAGCTGCTTATGTCCATTCATCAGTGAGTTGTGGGTGATGGAGGAAGGCTTGTTGGACTCCTCAATCAATCTTAACTTTTTCAGTAGTATCCATTTGCACCACTGCTTTTCCACACATACTGTCCATGTATAAAGTTTTTTTTTTTAATCTTTAAAAAAAAAAAGCTATTCAAAGTGGTATAACGAAATATACGGAACTGATGCAATACATTGAGAACTTCAGCATGAATAGACATTGCTTTTGCTGCCTGATTTGACTACTTTGTGACTGCAGCTAACCTGGGTTAGAAGCCATTTCTGGCAGGAGTCAAACACAACCATAGTGTAGGGTGTGGTTTTTGTGACCATGAACACAGTGACTGACTGTATTGATTGATTGCATTCAATGAAAGATTGGTCAATTGTGGTAATATTAGCTGATAAGTTTATATAAACATTAGGTGCAGCACCAAAAATTAAGAATTTTCCCAATTTCCTGTCTGGAATATTCATCTGAAACTCTCGAAACTGAAGATTCCTGATCGGCTGCATCAGCTGAAAAATAGTGGAACATTGTGCGCTTACATATGAGGAGTGAGTATGGTTTCCAGACTCTCAAGCTGAACTTTCCTGTTGACTTCAGTTGTGAACAAGTTGCCCTAAATTTAGCAGCAGATGCTTGATGTGAAGGTAGCATCCAACCATATGATTTTAATTGTTTGATGAATGGTTTATGCAGTGACGTGTCTTTCTTCATGCTTGCTAAGTTTTCAGTTTATTAAGATGTTCGTAAACTTACCAGTAAAGGTGAAATGGGTATGCGGCAAGGATTGTAGTTGATGATCGATCATATTTGTGTCCAGGAAACACTTGTATTAATACCAGGGACATAAGGAATAAGAGATTGGACTTGATCATGCCCTCAAATCACTTGGCTAAGATATACAAGACCTAAATTGCCATTGTTTTCTGGTAAATCACTGTTGTTTTTTGATTGGGGGGGATAAGCTTTCTTTTCTCTTCATTAGTGACTGCACAATAAATTTGGTCAGAAGACCTTTACTCAGTTTTGTGTCAGAATGCAAGAAATCAGATGGCGTCCTTTTTTCTGGGATTTAAGGTTTTAATGGATATTGAATGTCAGTTGTTTTACCAAAATGGGATCAAACAACTTGTGAAAAACATGTCTTGGCACCATCTTCTTCCCATTGTCTGTTCTGTCCTTGTCTAGTGCACTTCTTTATCCGTGTGCCTTGAGCATTGTTAGGCATCCAGCTGGCATAGACCTGCAGTTCTGCCTACTAAAGGGCAGACAGTTTGTCAGCCTTACTATCTGATTCGGTAGTTCTTAGTAATCTTGTAGGATGAGGGTACATGTTGTCATGGAACTAGAATATTTGATGCATGTGATGCAGAGATTTTAGAGACAAAAGTTGACTGCAGGGTTCGTGGTGAAAATGAAAAAATAATAAAGTTTATAAAAACCTTTTGGTGGTACTGGTAGTCGAACCCTTTGGAAGGTAGAGACTGACGTTTCAAGCCATAGGCCCGTTGTCAAAGTGATTTTAGTTATGCTCACTACCTTTGAGGTGGCACTCTTTTTTCATTGTTGTATACCAGGAGATACAAGCTGTACATCTTTTAATGTGTGGAACTTGGTATATATCTATGTATATGTGTTTTTTGTATATTACAAGATAATGATAAGCATGTTAAAGTTAGGAAGTTGCTGGGTATACCATCATGTTCAAAACACAGTCCATGTTTTTGCATGTTGCTAGGCGCACAGCCATGCGCACAGACACGTGCAACATTGTAGCCATCTCCATCAACATGCAGCAGAAAGTTCACCCCGTCATCTGGTCACAGAGTGATCTTCCCTTTGACTGCTCTCAGGCACTTCCCATTCCCAAACCCATCGGTGAGTTGTCTGCGCAGCTGAGGGGACATTGAAAGTGATGTTTTAAGCCGCTGGGCCTAATTGCATGAAATTTATTTTTTGGTAATTGAAAGTTAATGAAAATGTGCTGTATTTGGCAACTTCATATCATTTAAATTGGTTAAGCAGAAAAGGCACCCAGTTTGATCAGTCAGCTTTCTGTGATTGTCACAAAAATGGCATTGTCTGTAAACGCATTGTCATTGATTGATTGTTGTTCATGTTGTTTTGTATCGTGTGTATAGTTAATTGTGTTTGACAGTAAAACATTTTTATGGAACTGATATGTAATGGCTGCACACACACACACACACACACACACACACACACATATATATATATATATACATACATATGTATATATATATATATACATACATACAAACAAACATACATACATACTGCAGAATGGCAAAAGAGGTTGTTTCAAAGGGTCTGTAGTCATGTGATTTCTTAAGGATCCATTTGTTAAGTTAATTCAGTCAACCGTTCATGTTTTGTCTGTACAGTGCTACCATTCTTTCTACACTTTATTGACTTGAGAAAAGTGTATTGGTGACACAGTTTGTGTTTACCTGATATTCATGAGTCACCACGGTGTGTTGCAGGAGGGGTGCTGGTGTTTGCTGACAACTCGCTTTTATACCTGAACCAGAGCGTTCCTCCCTATGGGGTGTCCCTCAACAGCATATCAGAACAGAGCTCCTCCTTTCCTCTACGTATGTTTGTGTTGTGGTTCTTACTGCCTCAGCCAGGGAGCTTACATTTTCATTTGTGTGTGTCTGTTTATTTGTGTGTTCAATAACAAGACTGTGCAACAGCAACAGAATTAATTTTAACAAAACTTGATGGGAGAGACGGAGTGTAGCCCAAGGATGGACCCTAAAGATTGTAGTGCAGGTCTGGGTCAAAGGGCAGATCCCAGATTCAGTTAGCTACATAACACAAAATCTGCAGAAGCAGTTTTGATGAAACTCGGGTGGAAAGGTGGAATGTAGCCGACGGAGGAGTCCATGAAATTCTGGTTAGGATTTGGATGAATCTTTTTTGACTACTTGGCTGCTTTATTCCGCTATTTCACCATACTCCACTCAGCTACTGGTCTGCCCTGCTCCACTCCTTTTGATTGACCCATTCCACTCCATTCGATTGACCCTACATTTTGTTCCTAGATGGGGGTATTTTGGAAGCTTTTAGTTTAAAGCTGTGCTGTTTGAGAACAGCAATGTTTGCCAAAAAGTTGCCACCATTGTGAATCTACTTTGATTCATCTCGAAGAATCTTTTAAAAAATTTCTTTTTGGCTCATGTCAAGGGCTCCAATGACTGACAGTCAATTCAACAGGATTTTGGACTGCTGAATCGATAACAACAGCTGGGAAAACCATGTAGACTATACAAATGCACTTGAACTTGCTTCAGACTTCAGTGGTAACAGACTGTTCAGCTTTGCTACTGGGGAAAGGGCTAAGGGACCACAATGTGTCAGGATAAACACGATTAGCATGGAAACAGGAACACTCACAGCTAATTGCAGCCACTTCTTGATCTTTATTGAAGAAGAGAAAATTTGTATGGTTTAGACGTAAAATTTTGTGTGTGCTAGTAATTTCAGAAAAAAATATCTTGAGTTGAAATTTTTATTTGCTGCTTTCGGAAATAAGGTTGGAAATCACCACAATGTTGAAAAAAAAAGGATGGTCATTAGGTTATTGTGTGGATCCAGGAATCTGTGAAGATTATGCCAGAACCGTTGAACAGATGTATAAAAACTTGATGGACAGATGGAATGTGGCCGAAGGACAAAGCCATGGAAGTCTGTTGAGGATCAGTGGTTTGTATCCAGATTTGGATCCAGGAGACGTTGGCAGAGATCTCCACTGTCCTGCTCTTTCAGTTCTTGCTGGGTTTTGCTTTGCTTTTTGGTGCTGAGATTGTTTGTTATTTTCAGTTGTAATTACAAGAAGTTGATGTCTTGATCTGGTATTTTGTTTTAATTGCAGTTTCTTTTAGTACACCCAGTTCTTATAGAACAGGGAGTACTTTAGAATGGGAACGAAGAAATGCTGTCTGTGTGTGTGTGTGTGTGTGTGTGTCTGTGGTCAAAATGTGTTCCACTCGCTCCAGACAAAACTACTGGGCCGATCTTTCTGAAAATTTGTAGATATGTTCATTATGGGCCATGGATGATGCCCGATGTTTTAGTTTACCGCTGTAGCCGTTACTAACGGCTGTAACGGCCTGTAACGGTTTTTCTTCTTTACGTAATATCTCAGAAAGTACGTGGCCGATCTTTGTAAAAATGAGCAAGTACGTTCATTATGGGTCACGGATGATGCCCGATGTTTCAGTTTACCTCGTTATAGCCATTACTAACGGTTGTAACGGCCTGTAACAGTTTTTCTTCTTTATGGAATATCTCAGAAAGTACTTAGCCAATCTTTCTGAAAATTTGTAGTATATTCATTATGGGTCACGAATAATGCCCGATGTTTTAGTTTACCGTTATGACCGTTACAACGGCTGTAACGGCCTGTAACGGTTTTTCTTCTTTATGGAATATCTCAGAAAGTACTTGGCCGACCTTTATGAAAATTAGCAGGTATGTTCATTATGGGTCACGGATAATGCCTGATGTTTTAGTTTGCCCCGTTATAGCTGTTACTAACGGTTGTAACGGCCTGTAACGGTTTTTCTTCTTTATGGAATATCTCAGAAAGTACTTGGCCAATTTATAAGCAGTTTGGATGTTCTTGTGACAAATCGGAGCCTCTTTCCATATGTAAGTGATGTAATGCTGAAAATGGATTAAACAACTGTTAAAAACCGTTATTCTGCCGTTGTTTCTTATATATAGGAGGATTTTAATGAAATTTGGTATATAGAAAGGTTATCACACACAAATGGCACTTCTACATAGTGTTTCAAAATTTGACCATTAAAAACCGTTATTCTTAACATATTGTCCGATTTGGATGAAATTTGATATGTACACAGGCTTTAGCCCAGTGAGGACTAAAATACCGGTTTCAAAAGTGTATATCGGTTATATAACCGTTAAACCATTATTTTGCCGTTATTTTTTATATATTGGTGGGTGTTAATGAAATTTTGTATATAGAAAGGTTATCACACACAAATGGCACTTCCATGTAGTGTTTCAAAATCTGACCATTAAAAACCGTTATTCTTGACATATTGTCCGATTTGGATGAAATTTTATATATACACAGGCTTTAGCCCAGTGAAGACTAAAATACTGGTTTCAAAAGTATATATCGCTTATATAACTGTTAAACCGTTATTTTGCCGTTATTTTTTTATATATTGGTGGGTTTTAATGAAATTTTGTATATAGAAAGGTTATCACACACAAATGGCACTTCCGTGTAGTGTTTCAAAATCTGACCGTTAAAAACTGTTATTCTTGACATATTGTCTGATTTGGATGAAATTTGGTATGTGCACAGGCTTTAAGCCTAGTGAGGATTAAAATACCGGTTTCAAAAGTGTGCATTGGTTAAATAACCGTTAAAACCGTTATTTTGCCTTTATTTCTTATCTCACAAAGCACTTGGCCGATTTATAAGCGGTTTGGAAAACTGGGAGTACGTTTGTATGCTTTGCATCTTGTTTAATTTGTAGAACCAAGGGCTCTGTGGGCTGGCTCCCCACTTTGCCTTAAACATGTGGCTACTAAAAATAAAAGGAAAAGATGCTCCCAGGATTCACCGAAAGGGGGAGAGAATGATGAATCCATCGGTGCTCAACCAATCATGACTGCAAATCCCAAACGGACTATGAACATGGACCAAATGGAATATCCATGTGTCTGTGGAAAGCGTTTCGCTACCACCCGTGGCATGAAGATCCACAGAACAAAGATGGGATGTGTGAAGACTCATCTGAATGAGCAGCAGCGCACTGCATCAGCAGATAAGACGTCGGAAGACCAAGGCCAGGATTTAAACCACAGTGCCAAGGACATCCACGCTGTTGGTTCGGATGAGGAATTTGCACAGGCCCTCGATGCCAGGCGCCTGAAACTCAACCTGCCACGAGCAAACGAAACTGAAGATTGGGAGAAACTGGATGCAAAAATCGTCCAAAGACTCGATGCACTGATAGGGAAAAGCACCCTGGAACACAAACTAGCCACATATGGGGACATTGTGTATGCCACATGTAGAGACGCCTATGGAGCAAAACTACCCAAAGAGAAAACACCTCCAAAGAAATCCAGACGCCAAGAAAGGATGGACAAGATCAGGGTCCAAAAGAAAAACCTCAAGATGCAAATGAAGACCGCACTGCCAGCTGAAAAACAAGGCTTGGAAAAACTGTGGAAAGACCTGAAAGAAAAACACAGTGCCCTCAGCAAAGCGGAATCTGCGAGGAAAAGGAAGAGCAAAAAGAAGAAGACACAAGAGCGCTTCTTCAGAGACCCCTTCCAGTTTGCCAGAACACTGTTTGAGCAGCCAAAATCTGGGACCCTAAGTGTGGACAAAGGAGTTCTTGAGCAGCATCTGAGGAAAACATACTCTGACCCACAGAGCAAAGCACCACTCGACATTCAAGGTCTGGTGTGGCCAACCAACCCTGAGGAACAGTTCAATGGCAAGCCTCCAACGTTGGCGGAAATCAAGAAGGTGGTCGACAAAGCCAGAGCCAAATCATCACCAGGGCCAAACGGAATACCTTACCAGCTTTACAAGAAATGTCCCAAGGTGCTGGAGTGGCTCCACAGGCTGCTGCGATCGGCTTGGAGAAACCAGAAGATCAGCGGCCAGTGGATGACGGCAGATGGTGTGTACATCCCCAAAGAGCAAAACTCAAGTGACATTAGCCAGTTCAGGCCAATATCACTACTGAACGTCGAAGGGAAAATCTTCTTCTCTGTCATGGCAGCAAGGCTGACCAAGTACCTGATGGAAAACAAGTACTTGGATGTGTCAGTCCAGAAAGGTGGCATCCCAGGCGTGGCGGGCTGTGTAGAACACGCCACAATGATCTGGGACGCAATCCAAAAAGCAAAAACAGAAAAGAGAGACCTGGACGTAGTGTGGCTTGATCTGGCAAACGCATATGGATCTGTGCCCCATGAGATGATACAGTTGGCTCTTGAGATGTACCATGTGCCAAAGAACATCCGCGACATGCTCAAGAAGTACTTCAATGGCTTCTCAATGCGGTTCTCTACCAAGGAGTACACAACAGACTGGATCAACTTGGAAGTGGGTATTGCAATGGGCTGTGCAATTTCCCCAATACTGTTCGTGCTGGCAATGGAACTCATCTTGAAAGCAGCAACAAACAACGCGAGACAAACAGACCTTGGCGATGGATACAAGATGCCTCCTCTCAAGGCCTTCATGGATGACACTACAGTGATTTCATCCAGAGAAGACGAGACACGTCATGTGCTGGAGAGGCTGGACGACATAGTTGCCTCATCCAGAATGAAGTTCAAGCCAAAGAAATCACGGAGTCTCTCACTGAGGAAAGGAAAAGTGGCCGGATCTGTGGTCTTCAGTGTTGCCAACCAGGCCATTCCAACAGTCACAGAAGAACCAGTCAAGAGCCTTGGAAGATGGTATGATGATACGCTGAAAGACACACAAAGAGCAAAAGAAACCAAGCAGATGGCGGAGGAAGGCTTGGAGACCATTGACCAGTGTGGGCTCCCTGGCAAATACAAGGTCTGGTGTCTGCAGTTCATGCTGATACCAAAGCTGCTATGGCCTCTGATGATATACGACATCTGCACCAGCATAGTGGAGGCAATGGAAGCCAAAATCAACAAGTTCACAAGGAAATGGCTTGGTGTCCCACCCTGTCTGACTGACATAGCGCTGTACTGTCGCCAAGCAAAGCTGAAACTACCCCTGAAATCCATCCTGGAGGAATACAAAGCAGGGAAGATCAGACTTCAAAGCATGCTGGAGGACTCAGGAGACAAGGTGGTAGAAGCAATTAAGCCCCAGCTGAAGACAGGCAGAAAATGGAAAGTTCAAGAGGCGATGGATTCTGCAAAAGAAAGTCTCAAGATCAGAGAAATAACAGGACACACACAGACCAACAGACAGGGACTGGGGGTGACCAAAACTGAATGGTGGTCAAAGGCCAAAGGAAAAGCCAAAAGAGACATGATGATTCAGGAGATGAGAAAAGAAGAAGACCAAAAAAGACTCCAAAAAGCAGTCCAGCAGAGCCAGCAAGGGCAATGGACAACGTGGGAGAATGCACTCCAAAGAAGTCTCACTTGGAATGACATTTGGCACATGGCCCCTCTCAGGATCAGCTTCATTCTCAGATCTGCATATGACCTTCTGCCCTCAAATGCAAACCTGGTGAAGTGGGGGAAAACAGACGATCCTGCATGCCCCCTCTGCCATGAAAAACAAACAGTGGAGCATGTCCTAAGCTCATGTAAAGTAGCCCTGGCTCAAGGAAGGTACACATGGAGGCACAACCAAGTGCTCAAAGAAATTGTACAAGTAGTCTGGGCTAGTACCAACACCACAAAAGGGAAAATCAGGACTCCAAAAGCACCCGCAACATTCTTCACGGCAGGAGGCAGCAAATCATGGCCAAGAACAACAGTGCCACTCGAAACATGCAGGCAGAGTCTGCTGGACGGGGCAGATGACTGGGAGTGCACTGCAGACCTCCCAGAATGGAAGAGTCACCCAGAGATCATCAGCAAGAGTGGCATGAGACCAGACATAGTAGTCCACTCTAAGTCAACCAAGCAGCTGATCATGATCGAGCTCACGGTGCCATATGAGAACAGAATGGAGGCAGCTCAAATCTACAAGACTGAAAAGTATGCTGATCTGGCAAACAGCCTGAGGAGAGAAGGCTATCAGGTCAAAGTCCTCACTGCAGAAATTGGAGCTAGGGGGTTTGTAGGAACGTCTGCATACAGCCTCATGAAACAGCTCTCAGTTGCAGGGAAGGAAAAAACCAGAGCCCTGAAAGCAATGGCAGAAGCGGCAGAGAGGTGTTCAAGCTGGATCTGGTCAAGGAGGAACAAAAGTGAACTTCATAAGGCTTAATTTCCCTACAAATATCAGGTGTCCCTGTGGCTCAGTGGTTAAAGCGCGAGTCATTAAGTGGAAAATGAGCATGTCCAGAGGGTCATGGGTTCGAATCCCAGCCATGACTCGTCCCAAGATGGGAAAAAAAAGGGGCAGCAGAGGGACATCCGGAGTCATGAACCGGGTGTGGCCCAACCCCCCTAGAGTGTCAGGAGATTAGGGCCGAAACACTTGCTTGAAGGGGGCTTCTCTTCTGAGGACTGTCTGCTGCCACGCTCTCCACGAGTTTCTTTCTACTGTAGTTACTAAATAATTAATTATTTGAGTTTTTGGTGAAAATTCAAAATGGTGAATAACTTGTTCTTAATATTTTTTTGTGTGAAATGACAATTGATTTTACTCGCTAGATGTTGACTGTGTCTGGGGCACCGCATAATGGAAGGTGATGTCCCCTCCGCTCCTTATGCTGCCTCAGCCTTCCCAGATCTGAAACGAGTACTCATTACTGCTGGCATTTCAGCGTTAGCTGTCTGCACAAGGTCAGCATTTCAACTTCCCTTGACTGCAGAAGGTTGACATCTCAACATTCCCTGACTGCAGAAGGTTGGCATTTCAACTTCCCTTGACTGCAGAAGGTTGACATCTCAACATTCCCTGACTGCAGAAGGTTGGCATTTCAACATTCCCTGACTGCAGAAGGTTGGCATTTCAACATTCCCTGACTGCAGAAGGTCGGCATTTCAACTTCCCTTGACTGCAGAAGGTTGGCATTTCAACTTCCCTTGACTGCAGAAGGTTGACATCTCGACATTCCCTGACTGCAGAAGGTTGGCATTTCAACTTCCCTTGACTGCAGAAGGTTGAAATCTCAACATTCCCTGACTGCAGAAGATTGGCATTTCAACATTTCCTGACTGCAGAAGGTTGGCATTTCAACATTACCTGACTGCAGAAGGTTGGCATTTCAACATTTCCTGACAGCAGAAGGTTGGCATTTCAACATTCCCTGACTGCAGAAGGTTGGCATTTCAACATTCCCTGACAGCAGAAGGTTGGCATTTCAACATTTCCTGACAGCAGAAGGTTGGCATTTCAACATTACCTGACTGCAGAAGGTTGGCATTTCAACATTTCCTGACAGCAGAAGGTTGGCATTTCAACATTTCCTGACAGCAGAAGGATGGCATTTCAACATTCCCTGACTGCAGAAGGTTGGCATTTCAACATTCTCTGACTGCAGAAGGTTGGCATTTCAACATTTTTTGACAGCAGAAGGTTGGCATTTCAACATTCCCTGACAGCAGAAGGTTGGCATTTCAACATTCCTGACTGCAGAAGGTTGGCATTTCAACATTCCCTGACTGCAGAAGGTTGGCATCTCAACATTCCCTGACTGCAGAAGGTTGGCATCTCAGCATTCCCTGACTGCAGAAGGTTGGCATTTCAACATTTCCTGACAGCAGAAGGTTGGCATTTCAACATTTCCTGACTGCAGAAGGTTGGCATTTCAACATTTCCTGACAGCAGAAGGTTGGTATTTCAACATTCCCTGACAGCAGAAGGTTGGCATTTCAACATTCCCTGACTGCAGAAGGTTGGCATTTCAACATTCCCTGACAGCAGAAGGTTGGCATTTCAACATTCCCTGACAGCAGAAGGTTGGCATTTCAACATTTTTTGACAGCAGAAGGTTGGCATTTCAACATTCCTGACTGCAGAAGGTTGGCATTTCAACATTCCCTGACTGCAGAAGGTTTGTATTTCAACATTCCCTGACTGCAGAAGGTTGGCATTTCAATATTTCCTGACTGCAGAAGGTTGGCATTTCAACATTTCCTGACAGCAGAAGGTTGGCATTTCAACATTCCCTGACAGCAGAAGGTTGGCATTTCAACATTTCCTGACAGCAGAAAGTTGGCATTTCAACATTTCCTGACAGCAGAAGGTTGGCATTTCAACATTCCCTGACTGCAGAAGGTTGGCATTTCAACATTCCCTGACTGCAGAAGGTTGACATAACATTTCTTGACTGCAGAAGGTTTGTATTTCAACATTCCTGACTGCAGAAAGTTGGCATTTCAACATTCCCTGACTGCAGAAGGTTGGTATTTCAACATTCCCAGACTGCAGAAGGTTGGTATTTCAAAGTTTCCTAACTGTTGAAGGTTGGTATTTCAACATTCCCTGACTACAGAAAATTGGTATTTCAACATTTCCTAACTGCAGAAGGTTGGTATTTCAACATTCCTTGACTGCAGAAGGTTGGCATTACAACATTTGTTAACTGCAGAAGGTTGGTATTTCAACATTCCCTGACTGCAGAAGGTTGGCATTACAACATTCCCTGACTGCAGAAGGTTAGCATTACAACATTTGTTATCTGCAGAAGGTTTGCATTTCATTATAACTTGACTGCAGAAGATTAGTATATCAACATTCCCAGACTGCAGAGAGTTGGCATGTAGGTGGTAGAGGCAGAGCCAGGCGGAGTGAGTCGGCTTCAGTTGATGGCAGTGTTGATGTGTGGTGTGCAGGACCACAGGATGGAGTGAAGCTGACGTTGGATTGTGTCCAGGTGGCACTGATTGACTGCGACCGCTGTGTCTTGTCCCTCAAGGGAGGTGAACTGTGAGTATGTGTGTACATTGTGTGTGTGGGTACAAGAGTAAGCATTGGCACTCCCCTGGAGTGACCATGCGAATGAATGTGTCCATCCCTGGATGTGTGTTACCATTAATGGTGGACAACATTTGAGATGACATATGTCACTGACAGTGTAAACATCTCTTTCAGGTACGTGTTGACTCTGGTGGTGGACGGCATGCGCTGTGTCAGGGGGTTCCACTTCGACAAGGCGGCATCCAGCGTGCTAACCTCCTGTGTAAGTTGGACCATCTTTTTTCCCCTCTCCCCCCTCCTGTCTGTTTTGTCTCTGCTAATTCTGTCATCGCTTCTTAGATCCTTTGATAGTACTGCAGAAAAATGTTTGAATCCCACAAGCTTCATGTCATTTTCTCTGTACTTTTTCTGTTATTTAAGATCCACATCTTGTTGTTTAATTTTGATTTCATCTCAAGGTGTTTGTTGTTACAGTGTGTTCTTCAGTTCTTGTGGGAGTGAAGTTGTATCTTTAGTGTTTATTTGCTCTGTCTTCTTGTCTAGATTAGATATTTTTCTTTGAGTGTGTTATTTGATCTTTTGTCTTCTCATTTCTTGCTGACCTGTATTAAAGCTCAAAGTTTCCTGTGTACATTTTGAAACATAGTAGACTTCTACAACATCTATCACCTTTGGTGTATGGCATAACCAAAGAACAGAAATCATGCAGCATTCTGTTTTTGAATGAAACTCTCTAGTTTTTGTATGTTTACATCATTCAGAATAACATTGTGTTTACTGAATTCAGATTTTTGTTTATTTGAATATGACTCATTGTCATAGAAGAGCACTGCTCATAGTGATCAGTGAAGAGATTATGTGGAGGGGAGGTATGGTGATGAATCAGAAGCAACAAGACAACAGCACATAACATTAATGCCCCCAAAAGCAAGCAGTCAGTGTGTCATTGACAAATCAACCTACACATAGTCCCCAAAGTCAGTTTTAATCTTCAAGCATATGACTGCTTGTCAATAGGTTTTTCTCAAACTTGCCGCAAAGACACAGTATCCTACTCGAAAGAACATTGCCCTAACAAATCAGAATATGCCATACAAGTTTGGGGAGAAAAGGGAACTAAATCTGCTGGTCAATATTGCCTCAATAAATGCTGATACTCTTAAAGGGAGCTTTCTTAATTCATGTGTCTCTTCTTTTAAGTGAGGTCTTTGCCATATTGCTTTCTTTCTTTGGCAAGGGAGCAAGCCAGCCTTTGGCCTCTCATTTTTCAGTTCAGCTTTGCTTGGCATTATGAAGCCTCCAATTGCTATAATAAATTTGACTTTGTCGCGGACGATGTTCTCTCTGCATGGGATAATCTCAGACAATCTTGCCTACATTAAAAAATCAATTGATCAAAAGCTCGAGTCATACAGCTGCTTGTTGATAAGTTTGTTTATGTAACAAACGTGATGTTGCTGGGCAGATATGTTTGTTTACTTAACACAACACGATGTTGCTGGGCAGATGTGTGTGATCCCTGATGACTACCTGTTCCTGGGCTCCCGCCTGGGCAACTCCTTACTCCTGCGCTACCAGGAGAAGAAGTCTGGCACCGTGCTGCAGCCTGATGCTGACCGCAGGCAGCCTGACCCCCCGACCAAGAGGCGCCGGGTGGAGGGCCTGGAACAGCTGGGTGAGAGGGACCTTGTCGTCATCGCTCTGTGAACTGTTGAGTCAACTCTGTGTGTGTGTATGTGTGAGTGTGAGTGTGTGTGTGTGTGTGTGTGTGTGTGTGTGTGTGTGTGTGTGTGTGCATCTGTGAGAGCAAGAGAGAGAGAGAGAGAAAGAAAGGGAGAGAGAGAATTAGCATCACTCAGTTTGTCATAGTTTATGTTGATGCATGGATTCACATTTTTAACTCCAGTCTGATATAAGGAGAAAGGTTAATAAAAGTGACAGGCTTAAAAAAATGTAAGTGTGGTATCAGAGGAAAAAGGTGGCTCATGACCTGCTTAAGGTATTGTTTCTATTCCCTCCCTCTCAGTTCTTTTTACACTCTGTCAAACATCAAGCCTGTGGCGAGGTAGCAGTTTCAGAAACTGGAAACTTGAATGGCATCATGGATGGAAGAGCATTCACAGTCTTCCATCTCTTGTAGTCTGTCAATTTAGCTGTGAATGTGTGAACATGGAAGAAATGTCTGTATGTCATTCATCATCCTCAGTATGTACTACAGAATATTTGGGATTTGAACTTCTAATCTCAGTGCTCATTTTATGATTTCAGTCAGAATTAGACTGTTCTATTGTAGGTAAGCCATTAGCCAATCCCAGTGTTTTCGCTACATAAACCAGCATCACGACAAACCTATGTTTTCCCTCTGTAAACCTGCATCACGACAAACCTATGTTTTCCCTCTGTAAACCTGCATCATGACAAACCTATGTTTTCCCTCTGTAAACCTGCATCACGACAAACCTATGTTTTCCCTCTGTAAACCTGCATCACGACAAACCTATGTTTTCCCTCTGTAAACCTGCATCACGACAAAGCTATGTTTTCCCTCTGTAAACCTGCATCACGACAAACCTATGTTTTCCCTCTGTAAACCTGCATCATGACAAACCTATGTTTTCCCTCTGTAAACCTGCATCACGACAAACCTATGTTTTCCCCTGTAAACCTGCATCATGACAAACCTATGTTTTCCCTCTGTAAACCTGCATCACGACAAACCTATGTTTTCCCTCTGTAAACCTGCATCACGACAAACCTATGTTTTCCCTCTGTAAACCTGCATCACGACAAACCTATGTTTTCCCTCTGTAAACCTGCATCACGACAAACCTATGTTTTCCCTCTGTAAACCTGCATCACGACAAAGCTATGTTTTCCCTCTGTAAACCTGCATCACGACAAACCTATGTTTTCCCTCTGTAAACCTGCATCATGACAAACCTATGTTTTCCCTCTGTAAACCTGCATCACGACAAACCTATGTTTTCCCCTGTAAACCTGCATCATGACAAACCTATGTTTTCCCTCTGTAAACCTGCATCACGACAAACCTATGTTTTCCCTCTGTAAACCTGCATCACGACAAACCTATGTTTTCCCTCTGTAAACCTGCATCACGACAAACCTATGTTATCCCTCTGTAAACCTGCATCACGACAAACCTATGTTTTCCCTCTGTAAACCTGCATCACGACAAAGCTATGTTTTCCCTCTGTAAACCTGCATCATGACAAACCTATGTTTTCCCTCTGTAAACCTGCATCACGACAAACCTATGTTTTCCCCTGTAAACCTGCATCACGACAAACCTATGTTTTCCCCTGTAAACCGGCATCATGACAAACCTATGTTTTCCCTCTGTAAACCTGCATCATGACAAACCTATGTTTTCCCCTGTAAACCTGCATCATGACAAACCTATGTTCTCCCTCTGTAAACCTGCATCACGACAAACCTATGTTTTCCCTCTGTAAACCTGCATCACGACAAACCTGTGTTTTCCCTCTGTAAACCTGCATCATGACAAACCTGTGTTTTCCCTCTGTATTTAAACCTGCATCACGACAAACCTATGTTTTCCCTCTGTAAACCTGCATCATGACAAATCTATGTTTTCCCTCTGTAAACCTGCATCATGACAAACCTATGTTTTCCCTCTGTAAACCTGCATCACGACAAACCTATGTTTTCCCTCTGTAAACCTGCATCATGACAAACCTATGTTTTCCCTCTGTAAACCTGCATCACGACAAACCTATGTTTTCCCCTGTAAACCTGCATCATGACAAACCTATGTTTTCCCTCTGTAAACCTGCATCACGACAAACCTATGTTTTCCCTCTGTAAACCTGCATCACGACAAACCTATGTTTTCCCTCTGTAAACCTGCATCACGACAAACCTATGTTTTCCCTCTGTAAACCTGCATCACGACAAACCTATGTTTTCCCTCTGTAAACCTGCATCACGACAAAGCTATGTTTTCCCTCTGTAAACCTGCATCACGACAAACCTATGTTTTCCCTCTGTAAACCTGCATCATGACAAACCTATGTTTTCCCTCTGTAAACCTGCATCACGACAAACCTATGTTTTCCCCTGTAAACCTGCATCATGACAAACCTATGTTTTCCCTCTGTAAACCTGCATCACGACAAACCTATGTTTTCCCTCTGTAAACCTGCATCACGACAAACCTATGTTTTCCCTCTGTAAACCTGCATCACGACAAACCTATGTTATCCCTCTGTAAACCTGCATCACGACAAACCTATGTTTTCCCTCTGTAAACCTGCATCACGACAAAGCTATGTTTTCCCTCTGTAAACCTGCATCATGACAAACCTATGTTTTCCCTCTGTAAACCTGCATCACGACAAACCTATGTTTTCCCCTGTAAACCTGCATCACGACAAACCTATGTTTTCCCCTGTAAACCGGCATCATGACAAACCTATGTTTTCCCTCTGTAAACCTGCATCATGACAAACCTATGTTTTCCCCTGTAAACCTGCATCATGACAAACCTATGTTCTCCCTCTGTAAACCTGCATCACGACAAACCTATGTTTTCCCTCTGTAAACCTGCATCACGACAAACCTGTGTTTTCCCTCTGTAAACCTGCATCATGACAAACCTGTGTTTTCCCTCTGTATTTAAACCTGCATCACGACAAACCTATGTTTTCCCTCTGTAAACCTGCATCATGACAAATCTATGTTTTCCCTCTGTAAACCTGCATCATGACAAACCTATGTTTTCCCTCTGTAAACCTGCATCATGACAAACCTGTGTTTTCCCTCTGTAAACCTGCATCATGACAAACCTATGTTTTCCCTCTGTAAACCTGCATCATGACAAATCAAACCACTTTCATCCAGAACATTGGCATTACCATCTTTTGTCCCTGTCTTTGTTTGGCAGCATCTGATGTCAGTGAAATAGAGAACCTGGATGAGCTGGAAGTGTATGGCGACAGCGATGAAACGGCAGGCACAACACTCACATCGTATGCTTTTGAGGTGGGTTGGCACATGCCTGAAAGAGTTTAGTTTCTCCAGATTTGGCCACACATACACACAAACATATGCATGAGTGAATTATGTTTGTGTGCTTGTGTATAAGGTATCATTTGGACGTATGCAGGTTTTTAATAATTTATGGTGCAGTAATCAGATTTCTGTTTGTTTTTCTAATAGTATGTCACCAAGGATTAAGTTGTGGGCATGGTAATAAAATGTATATTGTTCGATTCAATTGAATGATTTCTCTGATCACATAAGTGATATTTTTTTCAATTGCTTCTCATATTTTTTCAATTACCTCTCTTGTTTATGTATATGTCAATGTATTCATACATTAAACTGCAGTCCTAATTAGACATGTCTGTATTAATTGGGTTTTCAGGTGTGTGACACAATCTGGAACATTGCACCATGTGCCAACATGGCAGCTGGTGAGCCTGCCTTTCTCTCTGAGGAGTACTCCAATGACCTTGACCCTGACCTTGAACTTGTCACAACGTCAGGCTATAGCAAAAATGGCGCTATTTCAGTCCTGCAGGTGGGTAATTGAGGAAAGTGTATTGTTTAAATGTAAGTGGGTAAATGTGTTTGAGTGTGTGTGTGTGTGTGTGTGTGTGTGTGTGTGTGTGTGTGTGTGTGTGTGCCCACACCCATGCATCTCTTTATACCTGGGTTAATTTATATCTGATGGTTGGAAGGAATGGGAGATTCTGGTTCATAGCAGGCTATAGAAGAGTCTAGAGCTGAACTGAAATTAAGATAAAGCACTGAAAAGATGGCTGGTTGTAGCAAACAGATCAGAATATGTGAGTCTAATGAAGAAGAAAGCAAATTTTGCTATGAAGGAAGAAACAAAAAATCAAGGCTGTCAGACCTTCAGGAAACGATATGAAGAATAGTAGCCGTGTTTACAAGGAGAGAAAGGGGGAGAACTTCGGTTTGAGCATGATTTGCAAGCATGCAATTCTCCATCAGTAATGGTGGCAGTGATGATGTGAGTGTGTGAACATGCATACATGTACATCTGCACAGCATCACATTTGTAACACTACCACGCATTTCTGGAAATTCTTGAAAACTGTAGTTTGTGATTTTCACATAATCTGTTCCTGATGGGATGATTTTGGGGTAGGCAGGCATGTCTGCAACTGCATGTTGAATGATAATCCATTTGAGAAGTGTTGGAATTTGGTCTTCCTGTCGCTGGCAAATCCAAGGAGTGAAGAAAAGCAAGAAAGCCCGGTGTGTGTGTGTGTCTTGTACAGCGCAGCATACGGCCCCAGGTGGTGACGACCTTCCAGCTGGAGGGGTGTCATGACATGTGGACAGTGTACGGGCCCCCATCAGACAACACCGAGGAAAAGGAGAAGAAGAGCGACAAGAAGGGAGACGGTGAAGAAATGGAGGAAGAGGCTGCACCATCTGTGTCCAATGGTCACGCCTATCTGGTCCTGAGTCGCAACGATTCCAGTATGGTGAGTTCTGTGTGGGCGAAACGGTTTCTTTCTGGGTGTTCATGCGTTAAAGAAGAACTATATTATGTTCAGATGTTTTTGTTTACTTTTTTCGTGTAAATGTTGATGTTTTTAACTGTGTAAGCAGAGCATATCTCTGTGATCTGTTAGTCTTTGTTAGTGTTTGTTGTCTGTCAGTACATTTGAGTTACGATGAAGAATCAAACTCCTAATCATTGAAGACTCTTCAGCGGACATAGAATGCTGACTGAAGTGACATGGTTCCAGTCTCTCACCTGTTCAGATTTTCCAAACATGTTACTCATATGATTTCAAATGTATTGTGTACTGATGTTTGGTGAAAATACAACAAACATGATAGAATTTACAAAGAAAGTTGAAATTAAAGATTGAACAGGAAGTTCTTGAGCAACACTCACACTTGTGGAGTGTAACCATGGTGTTGTCTCGGTTTGCCAAATAGGGTGTTTTGACCAAAGAGTAACAACTCTTTTGTACTCTTGCTTGCAAAATCGCATCTGGCTGTGTCTGCTTCTTCGACAACATGCCTATACACAGAAAAAAACGTGGAGACTAGGGGCCATAAAATATACACACACACACACATAAAAAAAAAACTGAAATAGTGAGAGAACGTGAATTTGTGCCAAAGTATTACAATGAACTAGGCGTGAAATAAATTTAGTGTTTGATAATTTATTTTTAAGTATAGTTAGAGCAGTGTAATGGCTTCAGATTGTACTCTAGTTTTAAGGTTGGCTGACTCTCTTAAAAAATGAATTTGGTTATGACATACATGCTACATAAAGTTTCAGTTTCATCAAGGAAATGTCACTGCGTTCGGACTAGTCCGTATATGCTACACCACATCTGTAGTTTTGAGACACGCTGTGCAGGATTTACATCTGGTGGATAAATGAATTAATGACTAAGATGAAAGCTTTCAAGATGAGTATCTCATGGATAGGACTTAGCTTCGCATTAGCCCAACGTGCTGGTTAGACATTGGGGACTTACCTGACATAGTCTGCGTGACTATCATAATTTTGCGTTTGTGTTTGCGTGTGTGTACATGTGTGTGTGCTTGAGTTGGGTGGCACGGGCCCATGTATGTGTGCCAGTGTGCTACACAAAGAATGGTGGAAGTTAGGTTGAAATACCAAAGTCTGCTGCAGAAACCTCTATGATCCACACACACAGGTCTGTTTCCTTAGGTTAAGCAGTCAAAGGGTGACTTGCTGCTTGAAGTTCTGATGGGCTTGCTGGGCTGCAGACCACATGGTTTGACTTGCAGTGATTCTGTGTTCAGATCCTGCAGACGGGGCAGGAGATCAACGAGCTGGACCACAGTGGCTTCTCCACCACCTCCCGCACCCTGTGTGTGGCCAACCTCGGGGAGCGCAAGTATGTGCTGCAGGTCTCCCCGTCCACCATCCGCCTGCTGGAGGGAGGTGAGTGATCCCCGCCGTGTTGGTTGGGACTCTGGCTGCAGTATTGAGTAATTTGTCGGTCAGCTGTGTTTGTATTTTACTAGCCTGTACAGAGGATAGACATGACCCAAGTTGATGTGAAGACGTCCATTTGCAAAAGCTGCACCTCGATTACTGGACACTCACTTTTAAGTCACAAGAAGTAAAGAGTTATATCAGTTTGAATTAGTGCTGTGGTGAATTTTTGGCTTTACCCACATTTACCCTCATAAGAGAAGTTAATCTGTTGAGAAAAAATGTTTTTGAATTATTCATTGAGCTTCTTTCAGACAATAGATTATCTTCCCTTGTAGACGTGGATAGAGCCTGGGTTTTTGTTTGTTTTGTTGGTTAGTATATAAAGCTGTTGTGTTTGTGTGTTGTATTGCCTGGCATATGAAATTGTGTTCATGTATTTTTTCTCTGGTTAGTACCTAGTCTGCATTTCTCTGGTTTCTTTCTATATCCACTGGGTTCATTAGAAGTCCTGGAAGTCTGAAAAGTCTTGGGGGGAAAAATAGGAAAGACCTGTCCTGGGCTAGAAAATTCTTGAGGAACACTATTCTTCCCAGAAGGGTTTGGAAAAGCTTTGAAATTTAGATTCCATTTGCTTGGATGTTTTAATACTACCTAGCCAAGAGCGGCGCGTACGGTACAATTCCCTGCTGGCGCATGGCGCACAGTCCCTGCGCCGACGCGCATATTTCGCCACTTTTTGATTTATTTTTACGGTAACTAGACAAAAACTGACAGTGTTGTGTTAGGTGTTATAGGAAAGAACAAACACTCAACTAATCAAACAGTAATTTCGAATCATTTACTTTCAATATGTAGACACGACTGCGTTGAAAAACATGTCTGACAAGTAAAAAAAATCTTTGTTTACATTCTATTCTGTTCTTTTACAACACCAAATCAGAAGATGAAGGGATGGCTGTATCTTCAAAAAATTCACTTTCCTCTTTTCTTTCAGTTTTCTATTTCTCTATCACTCCCCTCATCACCAGATCCACTTTGTAATATGATTTCAAGCGCTTCATTGAGCGAGAAATCACTACCACTCCTTCGTCTGACCGACATTTTTGTGCGCGCGCTTAGTGGCAAAGCCTGGTGCCATCAGTTCCTTTGTTTCAAAGCTGCTGGGGTCAGCCAAGTTCACAACAGAGCACTGAAAGTAAGGTCTACAACTCGCTACGACATCCCCAAGACTAGTTACAGAGCTTATTTCCCTTGGATCATTTTATGGAAAGTGTAGGAATGTTTTATGTTCCAGTCACCCGGTAGAGGGTGACACGGCAGAATGTACTGTCTGTCCGTCACCTAGCCTTGGGTGATGTGGCTCGAGGAAAGAAATCCTGTCACCTACTATTGGGTGACACGGCTGGTAAAGGTTAACCCGTTCACTGCCTGAAAATGTTACAAACAAAGGCTTTCCCAGTGCCAGGGAAATCTAATGATTTGGGGGTAATAATTAACAAAAAATTCTAGCTCAGAAACTACAAAAGATATAAATATGAAATATATATGACTTTTGAAGGAAATTGAATGAAGATTTTGAATCTGGGCTTCTTTTGTTTTAATTTTGATAATAAAAAAATATTTAGGCGTTTAATAATAATAATAATGAATACTTATATAGCGCCTATTCTCAGCTAGAGACCAAGCTCTAAGCGCTTTACAATCCACACTCGTTTACACAACGGGCTGCCTACCTGGGTAGTGCCGACTGAAGAGCTGCCAGCTGACGCTTCATTCAGTCGTTTCCCGTGTCATCCAGTCAATGTCGTCCAATATCGTTCACTCAGTTTCCTCACTTCTTCATTCTTTCCATTTCTCATGCAGGGTGCATGCTATGTGTAACGTGTCATCCATACCAACGGCCAAACTGGCCTTCTCTTCCAAAAGTTGGTGATGGGATTTTACGTGTGTGCAAGATGTTATGCGTGCGTTCACACATGGAACCTCGGTTTATAGTCTCATTCGAAGGACTGTATGGGAAATGGAGTCAGAACCAATGTTAACTCCGAGGGAAAAATCCCCTGTACCGAAACGGCCCGGCGGAGATTCGAACCTGCGACCCCAGGATCACAAGTCCGGCGCTCTACCAACTGAGCTATTCCAAATTTAGATTTGGATAGATTTTTTTGCACGATCAAAAACATATGTATTTACCACTACAGCTTCACATTAAAAAAAGAACACAAAGCAAAAAAGTTGAAAATAAAGTTTGTATTGTCACACTACACCTGTAAATGAAAGTAAAACAGTTTAGAAGTCTATCAAGATGCTCACACTCTATGCAGACAGGTCAGACCACGCCCCCCTCTCCCCACCAGCCCCCTTGCTAGATTTCAACCCTCTCTTTCACTCCTCCTCTACCTCTACCTTTCCCTCTGCTCCATGTCACGCCGCAAGCAGGCCGCGCTCCCCTCTCGCGCTGACTATCACATCACTGGCCACTGGCACACAGTGCAGAGTACACACTAGGCTAGCTCGTTCGACGCTGGCGAGCCGTCAGCTGAACACACACTGAGGTCACACAGCCCGACTCAATAACTGACGAATATGGTCGGCAATTCCATCACTATCATCATCTCACCTTCATGCTCGAGTAAGTCATTGAATAAAAGATTATTGTCTTTGTCAAAAATGATTAGCAGAGCCTGTTCAGCTGTGTAAATACTTTGATTTGGTCGCTACGCTTGTCGAAGGTTGCGCCGCCATCTTTGCAAGCGAGACGAAGTGCTGGCTGGTCATCCAGTCAGTGATGAGAATAAATGGGCTTTCCCCTCACGTGTGGTCATTTGCATATTATTTTAATACTACAGACATATAAGGCTTACTACGCACACTCTATTTAAGTCCGTTAATAGAAATAGTAACGAATGAAAATTCAAGAAAAATGCATGACGTCAGTGGACGGCCCATAGGCACTGGGAAAGCATTTTTACTTCGGCGTCAGCTGACGGCTTATAGGCACTCTTCGGGTTAAGGCATTTCTGCAGACATGCTGTTCACAGACATAAACAACTGCTGGAAAAGTTCAGGATCTCGGAGCTGCCAAGTATATCACTTCTGTTGTAGTATCTACATTGCAACACTTTCTGGTGTAATGCTGTGCCAAAAGAAAAAAAAGAAAAAAACCTAGATGGTAGATTTGTCTGTTCAAAATAATGAACAAGTTAAGGAAGGCAAGAAAAGCAGAGGAAAAACTGTGTTAAGACAACCAGGATTTTGCTGCCATACTGATTATTTCGTTGTTGATCATTTGGATTTTTTTGTGAGTCAACCATGCGATAACTATTGAGATTTCTGTCTTTTTACTTTGCCGTGTGTTGTGCAACGTGAAGTGCTATTGAGTCTTACTTTTTGCATCGCATACGAGTGCTGTGCTGAAATGTCAGATGCTGTGTTTTGTGCGTATGAGGGCTTGGCAGCTCTGGAATCTGTGTCATGATCTCCACAATAATCTAACCACCTGCAGCACACACACACACACATGCATGTGCGTGCGCGCGCGCGCACACACACACACACACACACACACACACACACACACACACACACACACACACACACACACACACCACTTATTCCCTTTGGTAGTCTCCCTTGAGTGGTTTGTGCACATGGTATAAAGTGATCTTCCAGCCCAACCTTCAGGTGTTTGTCTTGATGGCTTGATTTGTCGCAGATAAAAGCAATCTTCAAAATGCAGCCAGATGATGGGGAAAGTGAATGTTCAGCAAAAGCTTTGCTGACCAATGGCCAGTATGAGAACGAGATCAGAGCAATGTCAGACCGCTGAACGCGTAGTAGTTTGTTTCATGTGCTTCAGCTACCGTGCAGACTTGGAAAATGAAGCAGGATGTCTGTACAGAGAGGGAAAAGTCTTGGTGTTTGTCAAAGATATTGTGAGAACCCTCTTTCCGTGATATGGAGGCGCTTCCCTCTATTAGTCGCATGGTGCATTAGATTTACTCACAGGCACAAGACGCTGTACTGTTTTCTCTCACCTCTTTGCGCTTTCATCAGAGGAACACAATGTTTAATCCTTTTTCTTAGCCCTTCATTTGTCCCGTGTACTCATTTTAAGATATTGAATGGACATAAGTGTCCCTCCCATCCCACCCCAGCCAACTGTACAACTCCCCCCTCCCCCTCCTCCCCCCATTTCTTCCAGAGGTCTTGTGAATTGTCTTTCCTTAGGCAAGACAGTGTGTGTTGAGCTGAGGTGTGTGATTTCAGTCAACCAGCTGCAGCACATCCCCATCGACATCGGGTCGCCCATCCAGCGGTGCTCTGTGGCAGACCCTTATGTGCTGCTGATGGCAGAGGAAGGGCAGGTCGTCATGTTGACCCTCAAACAGAGCGACACCTACAGCTCCGGCGTCAGGCTGAACGTCATCAAGCCCCCAATATTGCAGGTGAGGGGCAAGAGAGAGAGACAGGGTGCCACTTTCCAGGCTCAGGTTGGAAATCCAGATGATTGAAAAAAAAAAAAAGAGTATTGCCTTCCACCAAAATTTTTCGCTGTTCAGTTCAGGCTTGGGAAAAATTCCCTCTGGCTTTTCCAGTTCTGAGGGTGCCACTTTACAGGCTCAGGCCAGAAACCCAGGCTATAAAAAACATCTAGGAATCACCCTTGGCTGGAGTCGTCTGTAGCTGGCAAACTGCTTTCAGTATTATCCTTCTGAGGGTCCCCGTTTCTCAGCTGGTAAACAGTGGAGAACTGATTTACTTGCATGCAGCAGAAAGCCATCCCAATTGGGAGTGGTCAAAGCCTGTCTTTGTCATCATCAGGATTATTTTTCTTTCTGTTATTTCTGTCAGCAGGTAAAGATAATGTCCAAGTAATTTTCTGAGAGAGGTTTAACGTTTTCCAGTTGTTAATTCAGGCGTGAAAGGCAAAGGATAGTGGTCTTGGCTTGATGAGTGTGGTGATCAAGGAATCAAGAAAAACTCTGGATTAAGATTGAATGCATGCTGTCTGGTTGAAGCCACCCCTCACCTCCATCCCCCTTCACTCCACTTTCACAAACATTTGGAAGATGGAACCATTCCTGCCCCCCCCCCCCCCCCCCCCCCCCCCCCCCCCCAAGCTTTTTCCTGAAACTCCTGGTTTTGATTTCCAGTATGAAAAATATAGAGAACCGGTTCTTATATGCATGGAAAATTTTGAGAACCATTTTTTTCCTCTCATTTTTCTGGGCTGGTCACTTAGGTTGCATGGCACCCTGGAGAGGGAGATAGAAAAAGAGAGAAAGAAAGAAAAAGAGAGAGAGATAGATATGTCATCTAGTCCTCAGTACTGCAAGAAAAAAAAAATGAGGTGGGGGGAGAGGTGTCAGGGGTCTATTGACTTGTATTTCATGTGAGCAGAAATTGTGTGGTGGGAATCTTGTATAGTTTGTGTGTGTTTTGTGTGTGTGTGTTTTGTGTGTGTGTGTGTGTGTGTGTGTGCGTGCACACGCATGCATCGCAAGTGCTGTTTTTGTTTTGTGTATGTTTGTTATATTTGGCTGAAAAGTCTTTTGGTTTGCTCTAGAATGAAAATTGTTCAAGTGTGGCAAAATGTGTGTGTGTATGTGCCAGTTTGTATTGATTTATCTCTTTGTGCATGTACTTGCCCTACGTGTTCAAATAACTGAGGGTGTGATTTAGTTTGTGCATGCAGAACATATGTTCAATTATGTACTGCTATCATGACAGCGAATTTTCATTTATTTTCAGACATTTATGATAAGAGACTTTGTATGGATTTAGTATGAAGTAATAGTAGTGTAAACTACAACTTGTGTGAGTTGTATTACCTTCTTGTCAGGTAGGATTATCTGGAGAATGACTCGACGCACAGTTGGCATCTGTTTTCAGAGTCCCAAAATCATTGAGGTGTGTACATACAAAGATGTCAGCGGTCTGTTCACAACAGCAGGCATTCATTCAGGAGAGCCGTTACCTGACAAAACCAGCAAACTGGCTGAAAAAATTGTCTCCTTGAATGAGAGGTGAGATAAACCGTACAGTCTGTTTTCTCCGTACCCGAGTGTAGACGGGTTTATTGGTTTGTATTTTGATACATTTATATACATTTTGCTCCTGCAGGATCAAGCTATGGAGTATCACCAAAGACAAAATGTTCAGCTGCTGTAACCATAGCTTTTGCTCAGACAGCCTGGACAGAAACCGCATGGAGTTCCAGTTTCAGTTTTTTGCTTTACTGTCTTGAGTGCCCCAGTAGTGATGATGATTATACAGGTTCAAGTACATAGGTATGCAAATTGGGGGGAAAAAATGCAATAAACTGATTTTGTGACAGTGTGAGTGTCTTGTTTGGTAAAGGAGAGAAGGGGATGGAACAGCGCTGAAAAATTGTGTGGATGTAGTTGGGTGTTCTTGTGACTGCATGCCTGATTGCAGTTAACAAGTTGGGTATTTTTTGCTCCCATAAGAAAACCTAACACAGAGTAACTTGTATTCAAGACCGGCACAGCCTTTTAAACTTGAATAAAGTCAGACAAATACATAGACGAACAATCTAATAGTGGGGGAAAAAACAAGCGCAGGCCAACAACTGAACTATCTTCATAGTAATGACTTGGCAAAGATTTGGACTTAAGGGGGGGGGGGGGGGGGGGGGGGGGGAGGGGGGGGGGGGCGGAATTTGAAGATGGAGAAACTGGGAACATGAAATTAAGAAAATATGTTACAGATATGAAAACTCTTCACTAGCTGCATAAGGGAACCATCACAATCCCTTTTGAAGGCAGATATATTTGTATTGCCTGCTCCGAGGCCTTTCGTCCGCTGGGTCGGACTCATCAGGGAGACACGGCTGGTTGTGTCTGCGCTCCTGGCGTCAAATAGAGACACACCACAGTCCATAATACTGTGGTGTTCTCACCACCAAGGGTGCAAAAAAGAATCCAATAGCACCCCCAAAGCAGCCAGCGAAGAGTAGTAAATGAAACTAAATGAAAGTGTGGGGAGGAAAAAAAGTTGCTGAAAAACTAGAGACATTATGCAAATAGTATAAAATGTAAGGGACAATTTTTGACCCTATGCCTGAGGATCCGCCCAAAGATGCAAGGGAGATCAAAAGACAAACACACAGACGGACAGAAACAAATACAAATAACCTCAATTTAATCAAAACAAAATCAGAAATGAAATGAGGCAGGGAACAGTAAACGATAAACAGTAAACAAGTTGGGTATTTTTTGCTCCCATAAGAAAACCTAACACAGAGTAACTTGTATTCAAGACCGGCACAGCCTTTTAAACTTGAATAAAGTCAGACAAATACATAGACGAACAATCTAATAGTGGGGGAAAAAACAAGCGCAGGCCAACAACTGAACTATCTTCATAGTAATGACTTGGCAAAGATTTGGACTTAAGGGGGGGGGGGGGAGGAGGGGGGGGGGGGGGGGCGGAATTTGAAGATGGAGAAACTGGGAACATGAAATTAAGAAAATATGTTACAGATATGAAAACTCTTCACTAGCTGCATAAGGGAACCATCACAATCCCTCTTGAAGGCAGATATATTTGTATTGCCTGCTCCGAGGCCTTTCGTCCGCTGGGTCGGACTCATCAGGGAGACACGGCTGGTTGTGTCTGCGCTCCTGGCGTCAAATAGAGACACACCACAGTCCATAATACTGTGGTGTTCTCACCACCAAGGGTGCAAAAAAGAATCCAATAGCACCCCCAAAGCAGCCAGCGAAGAGTAGTAAATGAAACTAAATGAAAGTGTGGGGAGGAAAAAAAGTTGCTGAAAAACTAGAGACATTATGCAAATAGTATAAAATGTAAGGGACAATTTTTGAGCCTACGCCTGAGGATCCGCCCAAAGATGCAAGGGAGATCAAAAGACAAACACACAGACGGACAGAAACAAATACAAATAACCTCAATTTAATCAAAACAAAATCGGAAATGAAATGAGGCAGGGAACAGTAAACGATAAACAGTAAACAAGTTGGGTATTTTTTGCTCCCATAAGAAAACCTAACACAGAGTAACTTGTATTCAAGACCGGCACAGCCTTTTAAACTTGAATAAAGTCAGACAAATACATAGACGAACAATCTAATAGTGGGGGAAAAAACAAGCGCAGGCCAACAACTGAACTATCTTCATAGTAATGACTTGGCAAAGATTTGGACTTAAGGGGGGGGGGGGGGGGAGGGGGGGGGGGGGCGGAATTTGAAGATGGAGAAACTGGGAACATGAAATTAACCCGTTCGCTGCTTGAAGCTGCTTGAAAATGTTACAAACAAAGGCTTTCCCAGTGCCAGGGAAATCTAATGATTTGGGGGTAATAATTAACAAAAAATTCTAGCTCAGAAACTACAAAAGATATAACAATGAAATATATATGATTTTTGAAGGAAATTGAATGAAGATTTTGAATCTGGGCTTCTTTTGTTTTAATTTTGATAATAAAAAAGTATTTAGACAATTAGATTTGGATAGATTTTTTTGCACGATCAAAAACATATGTATTTACCACTACATCTTCACATCCAAACAAGAACACAAAGCAAAAAAGTTGAAAATAAAGTTTGTATTGTCACACTACACCTGTAAATGAAAGTAAAACAGTTTAGAAGTCTATCAAGACGCTCACACTCTATGCAGACAGGTCAGTCCACGACCACGCCCCCCTCTCCCCACCACGCCCCCTTGCTGGACTTCAACCCTCTCTTTCACTGCTCCTCTTCCCCTACCTTTCCCTCTGCCCTGTGCCGCGCCGCGAGCAGGCCGCGCTCCCCTCTCACGCTGACTACCACGTCACTGACCACTGGCACGCAGTGCAGAGTACACACTAGGCGAGCTCGTTCGACGCTGGCAAACCAGTCAGCTGAACACACATTGAGGTCACACAGCCCGACACAATAACTGACGAATACGGTTGGCAATTCCATCACTATCATCATCTCACCTTCATGCTCGAGTGAGTCGTTGAATAAAAGATTATTGTCTTTGTCAAAAATCATTAGCAGAGCCTGCTCAGCTGTGTAAATACGTTGATTTGGTCGCTGCGCTTGTCGAAGGTTGCGCCGCCATCTTTGCAAGCGAGACGAAGTGCTGGCTGGTCATCCAGTCAGTGATGAGAATAAATGGGCTTTCCCCTCACGTGTGGTCATTGACATATCATTTTAATACTACAGACATATAAGGCTTACTACGCACACTCTATTTAAGTCCGTTGATAGAAATAGTAACGAATGAAAATTCAAGAAAAATGCATGACGTCAGTGGACGGCCCATAGGCACTGGGAAAGCATTTTTAATGCGGCGTCAGCTGACGGCTTAAAGGCACTCTACGGGTTAAGAAAATATGTTACAGATATGAAAACTCTTCACTAGCTGCATAAGGGAACCATCACAATCCCTCTTGAAGGCAGATATATTTGTATTGCCTGCTCCGAGGCCTTTCGTCCGCTGGGTCGGACTCATCAGGGAGACACGGCTGGTTGTGTCTGCGCTCCTAGCGTCAAATAGAGACACACCACAGTCCATAATACTGTGGTGTTCTCACCACCAAGGGTGCAAAAAAGAATCCAATAGCACCCCCAAAGCAGCCAGCGAAGAGTAGTAAATGAAACTAAATGAAAGTGTGGGGAGGAAAAAAAGTTGCTGAAAAACTAGAGACATTATGCAAATAGTATAAAATGTAAGGGACAATTTTTGAGCCTACGCCTGAGGATCCGCCCAAAGATGCAAGGGAGATCAAAAGACAAACACACAGACGGACAGAAACAAATACAAATAACCTCAATTTAATCAAAACAAAATCGGAAATGAAATGAGGCAGGGAACAGTAAACGATAAACAGTAAACAAGTTGGGTATTTTTTGCTCCCATAAGAAAACCTAACACAGAGTAACTTGTATTCAAGACCGGCACAGCCTTTTAAACTTGAATAAAGTCAGACAAATACATAGACGAACAATCTAATAGTGGGGGAAAAAACAAGCGCAGGCCAACAACTGAACTATCTTCATAGTAATGACTTGGCAAAGATTTGGACTTAAGGGGGGGGGGGAGGAGGGGGGGGGGGGGCGGAATTTGAAGATGGAGAAACTGGGAACATGAAATTAAGAAAATATGTTACAGATATGAAAACTCTTCACTAGCTGCATAAGGGAACCATCACAATCCCTTTTGAAGGCAGATATATTTGTATTGCCTGCTCCGAGGCCTTTCGTCCGCTGGGTCGGACTCATCAGGGAGACACGGCTGGTTGTGTCTGCGCTCCTGGCGTCAAATAGAGACACACCACAGTCCATAATACTGTGGTGTTCTTACCACCAAGGGTGCAAAAAAGAATCCAATAGCACCCCCAAAGCAGCCAGCGAAGAGTAGTAAATGAAACTAAATGAAAGTGTGGGGAGGAAAAAAAGTTGCTGAAAAACTAGAGACATTATGCAAATAGTATAAAATGTAAGGGACAGTTTTTGAGCCTACGCCTGAGGATCCGCCCAAAGATGCAAGGGAGATCAAAAGACAAACACACAGACGGACAGAAACAAATACAAATAACCTCAATTTAATCAAAACAAAATCGGAAATGAAATGAGGCAGGGAACAGTAAACGATAAACAGTAAACAAGTTGGGTATTTTTTGCTCCCATAAGAAAACCTAACACAGAGTAACTTGTTATTCAAGACCGGCACAGCCTTTTAAACTTGAATAAAGTCAGACAAATACATAGACGAACAATCTAATAGTGGGGGAAAAAACAAGCGCAGGCCAACAACTGAACTATCTTCATAGTAATGACTTGGCAAAGATTTGGACTTAAGGGGGGGGGGGGGGGGGGGGGGGGGGGGGTGGGGTGGGGGGGGGGCGGAATTTGAAGATGGAGAAAACTGGGAACATGAAATTAAGAAAATATGTTACAGATATGAAAACTCTTCACTAGCTGCATAAGGGAACCATCACAATCCCTTTTGAAGGCAGATATATTTGTATTGCCTGCTCCGAGGCCTTTCGTCCGCTGGGTCGGACTCATCAGGGAGACACGGCTGGTTGTGTCTGCGCTCCTGGCGTCAAATAGAGACACACCACAGTCCATAATACTGTGGTGTTCTCACCACCAAGGGTGCAAAAAAGAATCCAATAGCACCCCAAAGCAGCCAGCGAAGAGTAGTAAATGTCCCTTACATTTTATACTATTTGCATAATGTCTCTAGTTTTTCAGCAACTTTTTTTCCTCCCCACACTTTCATTTAGTTTCATTTACTACTCTTCGCTGGCTGCTTTGGGGGTGCTATTGGATTCTTTTTTGCACCCTTGGTGGTGAGAACACCACAGTATTATGGACTGTGGTGTGTCTCTATTTGACGCCAGGAGCGCAGACACAACCAGCCGTGTCTCCCTGATGAGTCCGACCCAGCGGACGAAAGGCCTCGGAGCAGGCAATACAAATATATCTGCCTTCAAAAGGGATTGTGATGGTTCCCTTATGCAGCTAGTGAAGAGTTTTCATATCTGTAACATATTTTCTTAATTTCATGTTCCCAGTTTCTCCATCTTCAAATTCCGCCCCCCCCCTCCTCCCCCCCCCCCCCCCCCCCTTAAGTCCAAATCTTTGCCAAGTCATTACTATGAAGATAGTTCAGTTGTTGGCCTGCGCTTGTTTTTTCCCCCACTATTAGATTGTTCGTCTATGTATTTGTCTGACTTTATTCAAGTTTAAAAGGCTGTGCCGGTCTTGAATACAAGTTACTCTGTGTTAGGTTTTCTTATGGGAGCAAAAAATACCCAACTTGTTTACTGTTTATCGTTTACTGTTCCCTGCCTCATTTCATTTCCGATTTTGTTTTGATTAAATTGAGGTTATTTGTATTTGTTTCTGTCCGTCTGTGTGTTTGTCTTTTGATCTCCCTTGCATCTTTGGGCGGATCCTCAGGCGTAGGCTCAAAAATTGTCCCTTACATTTTATACTATTTGCATAATGTCTCTAGTTTTTCAGCAACTTTTTTTCCTCCCCACACTTTCATTTAGTTTCATTTACTACTCTTCGCTGGCTGCTTTGGGGGTGCTATTGGATTCTTTTTTGCACCCTTGGTGGTGAGAACACCACAGTATTATGGACTGTGGTGTGTCTCTATTTGACGCCAGGAGCGCAGACACAACCAGCCGTGTCTCCCTGATGAGTCCGACCCAGCGGACGAAAGGCCTCGGAGCAGGCAATACAAATATATCTGCCTTCAAAAGGGATTGTGATGGTTCCCTTATGCAGCTAGTGAAGAGTTTTCATATCTGTAACATATTTTCTTAATTTCATGTTCCCAGTTTCTCCATCTTCAAATTCCGCCCCCCCCCCCCCCCCCCCCCCCCCCCCCCCCCCCCCCCCCCCCTTAAGTCCAAATCTTTGCCAAGTCATTACTATGAAGATAGTTCAGTTGTTGGCCTGCGCTTGTTTTTTCCCCCACTATTAGATTGTTCGTCTATGTATTTGTCTGACTTTATTCAAGTTTAAAAGGCTGTGCCGGTCTTGAATACAAGTTACTCTGTGTTAGGTTTTCTTATGGGAGCAAAAAATACCCAACTTGTTTACTGTTTATCGTTTACTGTTCCCTGCCTCATTTCATTTCCGATTTTGTTTTGATTAAATTGAGGTTATTTGTATTTGTTTCTGTCCGTCTGTGTGTTTGTCTTTTGATCTCCCTTGCATCTTTGGGCGGATCCTCAGGCGTAGGCTCAAAAATTGTCCCTTACATTTTATACTATTTGCATAATGTCTCTAGTTTTTCAGCAACTTTTTTTCCTCCCCACACTTTCATTTAGTTTCATTTACTACTCTTCGCTGGCTGCTTTGGGGGTGCTATTGGATTCTTTTTTGCACCCTTGGTGGTGAGAACACCACAGTATTATGGACTGTGGTGTGTCTCTATTTGACGCCAGGAGCGCAGACACAACCAGCCGTGTCTCCCTGATGAGTCCGACCCAGCGGACGAAAGGCCTCGGAGCAGGCAATACAAATATATCTGCCTTCAAGAGGGATTGTGATGGTTCCCTTATGCAGCTAGTGAAGAGTTTTCATATCTGTAACATATTTTCTTAATTTCATGTTCCCAGTTTCTCCATCTTCAAATTCCGCCCCCCCCCCCCCTCCTCCCCCCCTCCTCCCCCCCCTTAAGTCCAAATCTTTGCCAAGTCATTACTATGAAGATAGTTCAGTTGTTGGCCTGCGCTTGTTTTTTCCCCCACTATTAGATTGTTCGTCTATATATTTGTCTGACTTTATTCAAGTTTAAAAGGCTGTGCCGGTCTTGAATACAAGTTACTCTGTGTTAGGTTTTCTTATGGGAGCAAAAAATACCCAACTTGTTTACTGTTTATCGTTTACTGTTCCCTGCCTCATTTCATTTCTGATTGCAGTTGTTTAACTGTCTTTGAAATTTGTATGTGCAACAATCTGAGTGACCAACATTATCCTTGCAAGAATTGGTTGGCCTGTTCAGGCACCATTGCCAATTAATTGTCAAACCACATGCAGACCTGCCAACCATTACGCATTTTGCATAATTTATTACGCCAAGTGATAATTCTTATGCCCTTACGCATTTAGCCAAAAAATTAGGCATTGAAAGTTTTCAACAACAACAACAACAAAAAACGGAAGAAAAAATCGGCTTATGTACAGACACGCACGGCGCCGTGCGTATAACCAGTAATCTTCAAGAAGCGTTTCCGGTCATGCGCAGTTTGTTTCACCATCTTTACCATTCAGCGAAGTTGGCGTCCTTTTGAAGTTTTAGCTACGAAAATGTTGAAACGTGGAGTAGAAAGTTCTGGACAAGATGTGAAAAAGAAAAAACTTGGTCAAAAGTTCCGAAAAGAATACTCGGAAAAGTTTCCCTGCCTACGACCTTCGGCTAAAGGTGTAAATTGTGCACGGTGTACCACTTGCGAGTCGGACTTCACAATTTCCCATAGTGGATGTGAAGCATCACCTTGAGTCACGCAAGCACATCGATTCCTCTAACACGCCGAATTCTTCCAGCATCACACAGTTTTTTCAGACTGTAGACACCTCAGAAGAGGATGAAATGAGGAAAAGGGTCATTCGGGCTGAAGCATTGGTGGCCGGATTTTTCGTCAAGCACAACATCGCTCTTAGCGCAGCCGACCATGCATCCCAGCTTTTTAAAGAAGCGTTCTCAGATTCGGAGATCGCCAAACTGTTCAAGAGCAGTCGAACAAGACAACACACATTGTGAGGACCCTTGCCATGGAAACCCAAACTGCTGCTGCATCTCGACTGCAGAATGGACCGTTTGTGTTGGGGACTGATGGAAGTCAGGAAGGGGGGGACAAATTCTTTCCTGGGGTGGTGCGATAAAAAAATGACACAATCGCCACTGAGCTGATAGCCAACCCCACATGCACAGAGTCAGCAACAGGGGAGAACATTTTTGAGGTTGTTTCTGGCGCACTATCAAGCCTTGGTGTGCCATGCCATGATGGTGTAGGGGATTTGTGTGTGTTTCCGGTGTATTCTGCATTTTCATAATTTGTAAAGATTTCTTGTGACACTTAAAAGAAAAGCTTGCTTTTGAAGAAAAGTGAAGTTCACAAAAATTGTGCAAACAATTTCATCGCATAGTGTTTGTTTGAAAAAAGGTAAGTGTCGCGCTTGATTACTCTTAGTTCTCAGAAATGACACATTTCGGGCTCACTGAGCTTCAATTCTTACTCATTGGCAGGTCTGCACATGTCTGGGAGGATGACCCAACATGTTCCAGTGGGAGTTAAGTCGGAAGAGCCAAGTATTTTGAGGTGGTTGCCCCATGGCCTGTTGAAACTATTTTCAAATACTTTGTGTTGAAAGGAAAGGTTTAGAGATGTTTGTTTTACTTGTATTGAGTGTGGAAACAATGGAGGACTTTCCATCTAACATGACTGGACAGTTTTGACTAGGGACAGCTGAGAAAGCAGTGTAGACTGCACAGGTTTGTCAGAGAATCATTTCTACTTATATAGCAATGTATGAGGTGACCAAATAGTAGGGAGTCAGCGTTGGTTGGATGTATGGATTGATTTTTGAATTTTTAACTGAAATTGAGTGACCGCAGTGATCAGTAATGGTATCGGCAAACGCAAACAGATGCAAGCACAGCAGACTTCATTACTAAATGTTTTATTCAAAATTTAGTACATTTGAATATTCATTTTTCTGGGGGGTAATTGCATTATGTCAGGTGAAAAAAGAATACTAGTCGAAAGGTTGAATGGTTTAAGATGAAATTGCTGCACAGTGCATATTTTTATTTTCCACGTGTAATTTGGTCTGGAAAAGAAAGTGTTCATGGGACTAGATCATTTGAAGTACATGATCTTTTTAGCTATGATCGGGATGATGAATAACTTGGTTCCAATTTTGTGTCTGTTGCAGCAACATTGATGATGAAGATGAAATGCTGTATGGAGAATCAGACACCTCCGTTTTCACGTCATCTTTTACGGTGCCAACTTCTTCATCTTCATCTACTTTGCCTCAGCAGCCCAGCAGGTGACTATCGTCCTGTTTGAAGTCTTTGTCTGCAGGGCGGTTGGGTACCATTTGCTGTTACTTGTAATTTGGACATACAGTCCTGTTCCACTGGGTGTTGCCATTCTATACATCAACAGTTTGATTGTGTCTCACAGGTAGATGTCACTTAAATTATCTGTTTACAAATTCTTGGTTTATAAATCTCATTCAGTTTTTTTTCTTCTCTCATTTTCTTCGAATGAAAAGATATATGCAGATTGCTGTGTATTGTTCTGCAAGGATTATCTTTCAATGTTTCCATAAGAGAACGTGTGATTTCTCTGCTTTAGCTAAGTGAGCTTAGGTTCTGCCTGCCTTGCTGCAGTGTCATGACTGGCACAGTGCACAGTGGTAGTGTGAACTGTTTGGTCCTTCATGTTCCCTCACATTCTTCTGCCGATACACAGTTATAAGAGGGAGTAAGTAAAAAGCTGATGTGTGTTAGTGTGTACAAGTATATGGGACGGGGGTGAAAGCTGATGGTTTGGTCTTGTAAGCACTACAGCCTCTACAGAAAAGGGGCCGGTGTGAATCTTTGTTATTGTTATTTACTATTGAGTCATACAATCATCACTGATACTGGGCTGCTCTTTGTTGTTGTTATCTATCAATACTGTTTGTAAAGTTATCAATGCTGTTGCTGTTCTCATTGTTGTGTTGTTGTTTCTGTGTTGTTGTTGCATGTGCAGGAAAGACCCGGTGAAGAAGAAAACAGAGCCAACTTACTGGGGCCTTGTTGCACGAGAGAATGGCGCTCTGGAGGTAAGGAGGCAAACGGTGCACTAGACTTTTAACAGGTGTGAGTTGTGTTTTTGTTTTTAAGTTGTTTTTTTTTTGGTCTCATCTGGCCACCTCAGTCGCACTACCTGCACACCGCTCATTCTGGCTTTCCATCCACAAACATATCCTGGCTTATCCTGCTTCAGCCCTGGCAACGGCAATCCACAGGGAGCAGTTGGTTTCAAGTCTGTCGTGAGGCATCCAGCCAGTGGAGACACTACATTACTGTCAAGTCACTTGATTGGTGTTCAGTAGTACCTGTACTGATCCAACATTCGCAGGACATGTCCTGCTAAGCCCCATGCTGATGGTGATAATTGCTTAGTTGCGGAGCCAGTGTGAGTGTGCGTCCCACTTCAGAGAGTGCCGCCAGATCTGTCCCACGGCACACGAGACCCCGTCGTTTGCCCCGCGCTTAGTGTGAGCGAGACTTTGCCATTTTACTGGCCGTCAGCTAAATAAAGCGGCCAGCTATTAACCAATCAGCGTGAACGCGCGCACTGCGACCAGCTTCAGCTGCAGGGAAGAAGAAAGATGCTACCCGCCATAGTTGCGCGTGGTGTTCTCTGTGGCGAATTTGTGCAAAAAGTGCGAATTTCGGTGTGTTTTGGATACTGCAGTTCATCATCTTCGTTCGTTTCAGTGTTCATATAGTCTTAGCTCTGTAAAGAAGTAGACAGGATTATCACTTTTGTCCAAATCTTCAAAACGCCATCTCCGTCAGTGTGAGCAACGGGAAAACGTTTCCTTCTTTGAGATAAGTAAAATTCGTGCATTTTGGGGTTTGTTGACAATATCAAAACTTAAATTCAGGTCTTTTGGGGGGTTGATGTCCGCTCTTACAATTGTTCACTGGAAAGTTTTTAGTTTCAAGTACTAAGTTATCTAAGTCATTTACTAGTTACAGGCCGGTGGAAGGCTATATGTGGGGTGTAAAACCGTCTTGTTCCCAGCTCAGTAAGCGTCTCCGTGTCTGACGTCACTGTCTGCGTGTTCATTTAACACGCCGTGCATGCTTCCTACAAGCTGACAACAGGCCACGTGCTGTTTCTCTGTCTCACTCACTCACTCTCTCTCTCTCTCTCTCTCTCTGTATCTGTCTCCCCCCCCCCCTCTCTCTCTCTCTCTCTCTATCTCTGCATGCTTCTGACTTACGTCATTGCAGAAATCATCAATTTTCCCCAGTGTTTTCTTCACTTAAGAACTCGGCGGCTTTTCCCCGTGTTAATTTCCTCACAACTTCCGTCCCCCACCCCTATACTTTCACTTACTAACTGATTTATTCTTTTCCCCGTCTGCAGTGTGTGTGGGGGTGCGCGCGTGCATGCGCACGTGCGGTCGTGTGTACGTGCGTGCGTGCGTGCGTGAGTGCGAGCGAGTGAGCGTGCGAGCGTGCGTGCGTGCGTGTGTGTGTGTGTGTGTGTGTGTGTGTGGAGAGAGAGAGAGAGAGAGAGAGAGAATTGGGCGTCAGTGACTAATTGTGTGTACTGCACTGTCTTTTCAGATAAGTTAATGAATGTGCATGTAAGTGTACATTGCCGTCCTTGGTGTTTAGTTGTCTCTCTCTCTCTCTCTCTCTGTGTGTGTGTGTGTGTTGTGTGTGTGTGTGTGTGTGTGTGTGACTGAAGATGGCGTCCGTTAAGCACACAGAAACTAATCATACAGAGAGACTGAATTCTTTATGTAGACTCTGTGGCGGTCGGTCAAAACCAACCCGTTACAGGAAAACAATTTATTGCAATAAATATGCATCAGAACTGGAACAGTCATATGGACTTATCATTTCTGAAGAAACAGAAGGCAAACTGTACTCTAGAACAATGTGTACAAATTGTTATGTTTATATGAAACGGAAAAAAAGTGCTGCTGTTCTCCAATCAATAAAAGGACAGATAGCCAGTACACATAGCCTGTGGACTGAGTTTGACCCAACGATTGAAGAAGCTGATTGCACTGTGTGTCACACGTTTCATGAACAGTCCATACCACGTAGACGTGTTAAAAAAAGGAAACTGGACCCCCTAGCAAATCAAAACAGAACTGTCAGCAGCAAGGAAATCTGTGATGACAGTAAGAAAGGTGAGTCGCTTGACACAGGTAGTGTAGGTGATATTTCTGACAGTGCTGTTCCTTATTCAGATGGGGATATTTGTGGCAGCAATGTTGCAGACAACATAGCAAGAGACAGAACAATGACCACCACTTGTAACACAAATATAGATCAGAATGTTTGTGATGACTACGTTGATGGAATCAGTGAGCAAGCTTGTAATACAGGCCCTCCTAGTAGTAGTGATGACGTCAATGTCGACAACGTCACTGCAACTGAGACAGTATATGATAGCAGTGTGGCGGATGTAAGTGAAGCTCTTGACAATACCCTCAGTCGTGCCTGTGAAGAAACATCTCTCAGCAGCAATAACACTAGCAGAACAGAAGCTGACAGCAGTGACAGAGGAGCAATGTTCCAGCCTTCAGCATCGTCAACACCTCAACAGAAGACTGTCAAAAGGCGGCTGTTGGACTTTCTCAATGCCCGAAGGCCAGACTTCTTTCAGAATAATGCCAACAATATGAGCAGTTTACAAGTCCAAACGGAGATCGATAACACATCAACTGACTGCACATCAGGAATGCAAACACAGTCAGTGCTGAGCACACCTGTAACTAGCCCTCATACACAGATTCCGGGACAAGGACAACCACACAAAACAGTGAAGCACCGCTCATCACAAACTGAGAAAAGAAAATTAGTTCGACCACTAGAAGATTTGTGTGCACCTCTGACAGCTGGAGAAGAAGCGTATCTCACTCGTTTAGTCCGTATCAAAATGGAACAATCCAGTGACAAACGGACTGTTGCATGCAAAACTAGGGGTCAGCCTATAATTCTAAAAAAAATCATCAAAGCCAGAAAGTCTTCAGCTTTTGCAAGTACTCCCACTAGAAGGAAAAGAGGACACCAGGTTGCCCAAATCCGCAGAGAATATTCAGGTGCTTCGGAGTCTGATTTGTTGAAACAGCAAAGCACTGAGCTTAGATTCACCGGAAAAAGAAAAAGGACAGAGATACTAAAAGCTGCTGGTTGTTTGAAAGGACACATCACTGCAAAACAGGCAACAAAAATGAAAGCAAGAATGTTGCTGACTTGGGCAAAACAGAGGCAGTTTAGGAAGATATCAAAACAGGCAGGGATAACACTTGATAGTGAGGAAAAAGAAAGACAGTTTCAAAACAGTTTGAAGTGTGGAAAGATTCGGGTAGACTGGAAAAAACTAATCTTCCATGACCAGAAAACTAACAGAGATGAAAAGAAAAGTACCCCTGTGGTACGGGTTGAAGATTTGCCAACATTCCTGAAAAAACTATTAGACCAGTATGAAGAAAAGAAGTTGTTGACATGGCATCATAACACTATTCCTGAAAATGAAATATGGGTGAAAGTTGGAGGTGATCATGGGGGTGGCAGTTTCAAACTGGTCATGTCTGTCGCAAATCTTGAACACCCCAATGCCAAGGAAAACTGTTTCCTGGTCTGCATAGTAGAGGCAAAAGACAGCAGTGAAAACATCAGAACTGTTTTGAATCCTTTCAAGCAGCAGATCAGTCGGCTTGCACAAACAACATGGAAAGGAAAAAATATTAGACCGTTTCTGTTTGGGGATTATGATTTCCTCCTGAAAATGTATGGGCTGTCTGGAGCTCAAGGTGTGTATCCATGTCTGTGGTGTACAGCCACAAAGGAACAAGCACAAAAGAAGTGCAGTGATCGATTTGGGGATACCATCAAACAGAGAACGCTTGAAGGCATGAAGAAAATGCATGCCAAGTTTGTGAAAGAAGGTGGAAAAAAATCTCAGGCCAAGTGCTTCCAGAATCTTATCTTGCCGAATGTGTGGGACATTGAACTAGATCATGTCACCCCTCCCTACCTTCATATCCTTTTGGGAATTGTCAAGAAGCATCATGATCTTTTGGAAGATGACTGCTATGATGTTGACAAAAGGATAGCGCTAGATCTGGCAAAGAAAGAAGAACCAAATGTAAGAGGTACACACAGGGAGTTTCAAAGAAGTGTTAGGATGGTGAAGATATGTTGTCAAAGTCAGAAAACAGATACTCCTTCACTGAAAGGCCTTAATCCTTTCAAGAAGGGTGAAGGACCAGTAGGTGTTGCAGTTGAGTCTGTGCTTCAAAGACACAGGATCGTGAAGCAAGCCTACTACAGTGGCACTTTTATCGGCAACCACTGTAACAAATACCTCAAAGCAGAGGTCATCACGGATATCTTTGACAGCATAGAGAATACAGTGAATAGTATGACAGACGACCAAAGCATTCAGGCCATAGGAAGAGAAATAAAACGTAAATACACCACGTTGAACAAGGCTTATTCGAATGTGCACAGCCTATTGTCATCAAGCCAGCCTGTTGAGAAGGATTTTAAAGAGATCCAACTCGCAATCGACCAGTACATGACACTGTACAGAACATACTTTGTTCATCAGATCAATGTTATCCCAAAGCAGCACATCCTTGAAGACCACTGTGCTGACTGGATCCAGAGGTGGAAATTTGGGTTAGCTTTACTTGGTGAACAGGGGGGAGAAGGTATGCATGCCACTGTCAACCAGCTGAAGCGCAGAGCATGGGGTATTAGAAAAGATGACCAGAGGCTGGCCCTGATCATGCAAGAGCAATGGATGCAAGCATCCCCCATAATGCAAGACGCGCCCAAGAAAAAAAAGAAAGGAAAGGCAAAGTAACATTCCAAATTTTAGACAATGGACAAACCCAGAATCTCTCTCTCTCTCTCTCTCTCTCTCTCTCTCTCTCTCTCTCTCTCTCTCTCTCTCAAGAACATGCATACTCATTCACACACACACACACACACACACACACACACACACACACACACACACACGTAATCCTATGTGAGCGCACACACACTGACACAGGGATCAATCGCTGTGTGTGTGTGTGTGTGTGTGTGTGTGTGTGTGTGTGTGTGTGTGTGTGTGGGAGAGAGAGAGAGAGAGAGAGTGTGTGTGTGTGTGTGTGTGTGTGTGTGTGTGTGTGTGTGTGTGTGTTTCACCAGATAACTGCACGCCCATTGTAGTCATCATGAATGCACAGCTGCATATGCTTATAAATGCATTTTCTCAGGTGCCAACTTACACAGTCATCATGTTTCCTGTTCTCTATGTTGTATATAGTCTAGTGTCGGTTTTTTTGTCCGTGTCCATTAGCTTTTAAAGCTTTTTTGTTATTTAATTTGTTTTCTTTGTTAGTTTGGATGGTTGGGTTGGCTGACTGGTTGTTGTTGTTCTTGTTGTTGTTGTTGTTGCTTTACTGTATGAAAATCGCAGCTTTTGGTTTGGTATGTCAGTAAGTCCAAGTTTGTTTTGTTCTTTGCAACTGAGCCCTGTGTTATTCATTCATTGCACTGCACCCATATAGACTGCTTTCTTTTAAGAGTAAAGACCGTTCTTTTTTTTTTGTTTTGCATGTTACATTTACTTTACTGTAGACATAACTCAGGTTTAATGCCCCACCCCCACCCCACCCCGCCCTCCCTGCTCCCCCATGAGTCGAGTACTTGCTGGCTGGCAACCAACGCGACAATTTCCAAATCAATTCACAGGAAAGTGATAAAGAGAATCAGTCTGTGAGACTTCTTAGTTGTTTGCATACAAAGGAAAACAGCAATACTGTATTATCATCTTCCATTTAACGGGACAGTCCGTGATAAGTAACATGTTGAGCTGAATTTTAACAATGATGGATACATCCTACATGGACTACGCTGCACAACCGTGAGTACAAAATATCTCTGTCTTCCTCTGTCCTGTCTTGCATTGCCCCCCCCCCCCCCCCCTCTCTCTCTCTCTCTCTCTCTCTCTCTCTCTTTCTTTCGCCCCCTCTCGCGTTGCTTTGATTCTCTATCTCCCTCTTTCTCTCTCTTTCCCCCCCACACATGCTCATGTGTGTGTGTGTGTGTGTGTGTGTAAAAACTCCGCATGTTACAAACGTAGCGTAAAAAAACAACTCAGCATGTTACAAACGTAGCGTAAAAGAGCATGAAACATGCACACCAAAATCTGTTCATGTTTATGTGAAAATTAAGCATGTTACACTCACAGCAAAAAAAAAAAAAAAAATGCATGAAACACGCAAAACAAATTGTGTTGGCTAGTAGTGTGTGTTTACGTCTGCGTCTGGTGAATCGGCTTGACAACGTTTTGAGGGCAGCAAACAGTGAACGTAAGTATTACCGTAAGTATTAAATCTCTCTCTCTCTCTCTCTCTCTCTCTCTCTCTCTCGCTTTCTCTCTCTCTCTTCGGTGTGTGTGTGTGTGTGTGTGTGTGTGTGTGTGTGTGTAACGTAATGTAATGTAATGTAAAAGGATAAACATGATAACATTATAATTCCTATTCAAAGCACACACACACACACACACACACACACACACACACCGCCGAAAAACTCACACACGCAGACAGACACACGAGCGCGTTCAACACTAGAAAACACGCGCACAGTTGTAAGTGGATATTGTTAATCAGTCCGAGGGAAAAGATGCGTCTTTAAGGAGGTTTTGTGTGTTGTTGTTGTTGTTGTCTTTCCACATAAAGTGATATTAGACGAAGGTTTTTTGTGTGTGTGTGTGTGTGTGTGTGTGTGTGTGTGTGTGTTTCTTTTGCCCTCTATCTGTCTCTCTCTTTGTCTGTCTGTCTGTCACTCTCTCTCTCTCTCTCTCTCTCTCTCTCTCTCTCTCTCTCACTCTCTCTCTTCGTGTGTGTGCGTTTTGCTCTCTCTCTCTCTCTCTCTCTCTCTCTCTCCCTTGTCGATCCAGCAGTACGGTAATTGTAATGTTGTTTATAGCAAAGCCGACCGCAAAGGGCCATATCGGGGCTGACACAGCAGTACAAGTGGTCAGTAGTTTCTGCAAAGCCACTTTCTTGGCTCTGGGGAGACCAGCATTACACATTCCGATCGGCACAGCGTGTACCTCGCCACAGTGATGCTGCCGTTCCGCGCTGCGTGTACCTCGCCACAGAGAAGCTGGGAAGGAATGTGCGGGCGATGCGAGAGGGATGGGATGGGGGTGGGGAGAGGTGGGAGTGCTACTGCGGGGGAGGGAGGTTGGGCGCTCGTTAAAAATAGGCGGGCCTCCCTCGCCGGCCAAGAGGCTGTAATTGCGTGCGCCGTGGTCCAACAACAGTGCCCATGAACTTACGGATACCTGCGACCTTGACCTTACCAAGGGTATTGACCTGGAGAGGATATGGAATCTGAAGTCACCATGGGAGCAGCACATGAAGGACCACAGAATTTGAGATGTTTTTTTAATGCTGATCAATGAAGATGATGCTATAGAGTTTTATTCTGGTCTGAGATTGCAAGACAATGCTGTACTCTATATTTGCTTTCATAGTATATTCAGATGTCAGCCAGGCCTTAGAGATGCAGACACATGCAGGGCTGGTTAGAAAACTTCAGCAACAGAGATGCATCCATTAAATGAGAGGTCCCAATCTTGCCAACTGAGCCCATGGCAAACTCAACTCTGGGTAGGAGCCTGTTGGGGTAGGGGAATCTCGCACATTAATGGCTCTGAAGCCTTGAACCCACAACCTCCCAGGCAGGAATCCGCAACGCTATCTACCACACCACTGCTGCTGGTGGATTGGAAACGGTTACCACCATCATTTCCATCATTAGGTGGTCATCATGATAATAAGAGTTGAGAGGGGAAAACCAGCAGTTGTGTTTTCAATACAAAACTAATGAAAAGATCCTAGTGGTGATCAGTAGGGCTGTTGGGAGAGCACAGTCCTCTGCCAAGGTCCAGTGGAACTTGGATCTGCTCTTTGACCCACACCAACATTGAAGGAGTCCATCCCTGGGGCCCATTCCATCTTTCCACCACATTTCCAGAGAGGTTTTTTAAAATCTTAATAATGGACAAACCAACCAACTCCCCACCTTCTTGATGGGGGTGTCGATAGTGAAACAGCACTTCTGTGCTTCTGCTGTTACCACTGTGAATGAGAGGAATCATGAAAATATTTGAAAGGTGAAGGACAAGTGGTTGACTGTACTGCAGCGGTTAGTGTTGTGGACTAACAGCTTGGAGGGTGTGGGTTTGTGATTGTATTATTGGATGTTTTAGACCTGTTCTGGGTCTGTCCAAAGTTGATTGAGAGGAAGACTGGAGCATACACATATACAAATACACAAACATGCATGCATCCACATACATAGAAAGGGTTGGGGACATGCACATATATATGCATGCAGTGGAAGAGGATAAAGATGATTTGTAAAATCTTGAGGCCGAATGTTTCTTTGTTGTGGCGTGTGTACAGCCTTCCAGATTTCATCCTGTATAATTACATACACACACACACACACACACACACACACACACACACACACATACTGGTGGACACACACAGACACACACCCCACACAACACACCACACTTACACACTCTCACTCACACACACACGCACATCTTTCAACATGCGCGAATCTAACCCTGCCTCTACAAATTCCCCTTCAATCCCAACTTCCCCCCTCTCACTCCTCAACACACACACACACACACATATATATATATATATATATATATATATATATATATATATATATATATATATATATATATATATATATATACTCACTAAGTCCCAACCCATATCTGCCTCCTCTCCTCCCTCCTCCTTCACCCCTCCTCCTCCTCCCCCTCCCACCTCCGTCCTTCCTTCCACCCTCATGCTTACACACAGACAGCGACACACAGAGACCAGAACAATCGTAGACATGAATTGGGATAAAAGCTTTTTTTTGTTTGTTTTTTGTAAAGATTGGAAGTGAATGGCAGTGTTGGATTTCTGATTGAAAACTATTCCAAAACTTTAAAAATGATGACACATGACAGTTTCAGGTGGCAGAAAAAGAAAATGAAGGATTTTCAGAGCCTGTTTAGAAGGAGAGGTGAGTCAGTGGAATAAATGCAAGGTGCACAACTTAAAAGACTGAAACATGTCTATGGTGTTGCAGATCTACAGCCTGCCGGATTTCACCCTGTGCTACTATGTGAAGAGTTTCCCCATGGGGTCGAAGTTGATCGTGGACAGCAAGCAGACACCTGCAGGGTGAGTGCCCCAAGTCATGCAGGGATGGACCGTGCATCAGTCCTTTGGGCTTTTTTTCTTCTGCTCCCATTTTCCTTGCATTTCTGTGGCATGGCTCACACACTTCTCTTTCCTAACCCAGTGCACACAGCTGCATCCAGGTTCCTCCTGTTGCTGTTCTAGAGGCCACCCATGAGAAGAGTCTCTGCGGTGCTGCTAAGTCAGTTCAGTGGTGTTCATTGGTGTCTGTTCTTATGCTAAATTTATTATTTTGTTCATCTGTATCTCTGGTTTTCTACTTTGAATATTTGTTTTACATGTGTCTGTACTTCTCTTTGGGTCCCTTTTTCTCTTTATTCTTTTTCTGTTTTGTTTTTGGTTTTGGTTTTAAACTAGACGTATATGTTTGATGTATTTGTATGTGCTGTGAGAGGGAGGGAAGATGGTATACAAAGGGAGGAGGGGATAGGAGCAGGAGGTGATATTTGACTGGGAATAGATTATGAGCAGTTTGATTAGTCCTTAGCTTCAGATTCTGTGTTTGTATTTTCTTTATGTCATGTTCATGCAGTGAACAGCCTGTTTCTCCTCCACATAATTGGGGCAAAAAACCTGTTTGTTTTAATGAAAGTGTGTATAGTTGCTAACATACAGAAGCACTCTTCTGCTGAAAAAAAAAAAATCGTAATGCTCCTATGAGCTCAACTAGAAATGTCCTATCACTGACCATGGAACTGATTAAAGCAGGAGAGGTCATTGTGGGGTTGTTGTTATATTGTGTGTGTGTGTGTGTGTTTTTGGAGAGGGAGAGGGGACATCGAATTTGTAGAAGTCAAAGTACATGCCAAGTCAGTATAAGGTGTAATGATTTGTCAAGGCAGGTATATAAAAAAATTTTTAAAGATTTTTGTTTTGTCATGATAATTTGTTAGGACAGGTAAATAAGGATTTCTTTTCCATAGTTCCTTTTTGTTCATCACTTTCTCCTCATTGTTCTTCTCCGTTGACACAGGTCTTCAGGAAGTGCTACACCATCAGCAAGCTCAAGCGCCACCAATCTCCCATCCACGGCTGCTGGGGCTGTGGGTTCCAGCAGCAAGCAGAACATAGGGGAGATGCCCCGGTTGAGGGAGATCCTGGTGGCAGGCCTGGGCCACAACAAGTCACGCCCCTACCTTCTGGTGAGTCTCCACACCAGTGGAGCTGGGCAACAAGAGTTGTTTGCTCGTGCTAGATCACAGTGAGTTGAGGGGCCCCGAGTCAAGCGGTTAGAGCGTTTTCTTGCAGAGCTGATGGTCGTGAGTTTGAATCACTCATGGGGTTGTATTTTTGTGGCTTGAAACCACTCTCTGTCCACCCAGCAGTAAATGGGTACCTGATTCAGTTCAGGGAAGGGTAAGGCTGTGGAAGGAGAAAGATGGGCTCTTTGTTTATGAAGCTGTGCCCCAGACGTGGTGAACCACTGAAATGTTTTCTGCCCCAACAGCAAATTGCCAGTGAAATTTTAATCTGAACCTTTATGGCATAATTTACTGTTATCTGATGGTAAATCTGCATGTTTTCGTAATGTGATTGAATTGATCATTAAGAAAACGACACTGATGCATTTGAATTAAGCATTAAAAAAAAAAAACATAGCAGTATGTTTGTTGATGTGTTTGACTATTTGCTTTAATTCTTATAGTTTTTCCCTTTTTTGCGATGAGAAATAGTTTTTGTTATCTGAGGTAACACTAACCAAAAATTCTGATCAATGTTCAACACAGAATTGGCGTTGGAATGTAGTATACCTGCACAAATGTATTCAAATTTATATGCTGGCAGAAATGAATACAGATGAATAAACATGCTTGTCAGCTTGTCAGAGCTTGCTTGCATGGGTTCATACACACAAGTACACACGAAATCAATGAACAGATTTACTGTAACTTTTTTTGTTGTCTTTAATTATTCAACTATGTTCTCACAAGCATATTTTTAATTCACAATTTGTGATGTTTTCCTTATGAAGAATTACTGCAACAGCTAATTTTCTTAGGAGTCAAATGAACTTAAATTGAAATTTTGAAATTCATGTACTTTGTAAAAGATTTCACCAAACAAAATTTTTTTGTCTGAATTTGACCATCCATATTTTGAGAAAAATATGGTAGTGAATGTAATTTGCTGTGCGTGCATGTTTTTGTGTTGAAAATGTTCATAGCTGACCGTTGTGGGTACTCATCTGCATTCTGTAAATCGGGAATCCAACCGTAATCTTAAAGCAGATTTCCACATCTCATACACTGCCCCTGAAGTGTTAAGTGAGTACAAGTGCACCAGTGCAGTTTACATGGCTGGCTGAGCTGTCTCTAAAGATTCAGCAGAACCAGGGCCTCTGAATTGTTCATCACCATGTTGAACGGACATTCATCTATCACTTTCACTTACAGTCACACTCAGCATGAGTTGAAACATGTATTATTTGAAAATGTTCCGAGTTAAACACTTTGGAAGTGGCTGCACTCTGGGAACAACCGCATTCTTCAAATGGCATGTCTGTTGACGCTCAAGACTTCCTGAGTACCAAATATGCGAATGACATGTAGGGTGGCCGTTGACATGCAGAATGGGGCAGGCATATGAGTAGGGAAGTTGAGTATGGCAGACAGTTAATTAGAAGGTTAATGTGAATCACAGTATGGTAGCTAAAGCTTTGCATGCGTTTTTCTCCTAATTTCATCTTTCCTGCCTTTGTTTTGCTGCCTTTCTTTCCTCATTCCTTCTGGGGTTAACTGTCCAGTGACTCCCTCCTTGCCTGACGTCATTTGTTATCCAGGCTCTGGTGGACGATGAGTTACTGATTTACGAGGCTTTCCCTTTCCAAGCCGGGGACTCCACAGGGGCAGACAAGCGACTGAAAGTGCGCTTCAGGAAGGTGGACCACGGCCTCATTTTGAAAGAGAGGCTGCGGGCTCGTCAGCGCAGGAAGGGGGATGAGGAGGACGAGACTCGTTCCAGACTGGATGCCATTCAGCGACTGCGTTGTTTCTACGATGTGTCTGGCTACTCCGGGGTAAGAGTGTGGTTAACACTGGCTGGTGGTTTTGTGTGGTGTGTCTGTCGTTGATCCAGGTACATGTAGATGTTCTTTTGCTGTCTGTCAATAAGTCCCTTTTGAGGTGGAGTATGAATGTGTACATAATGTAGAACTAGATTCAGTTCATCAGCCAGTCGGACTCCTCCCCCCTTCCCTTATCCCTGCCCCATTCATACATGATTATTCAATGAAATTTTGCAGGTGTTCTTTCAGATATTTGTTCAGGTGGATTATTATTTCAGGTAACAACAAAAAATATTTACTCCTAAGTTGCCTTTTTGTTTTTTAACATTATGCTCTTGCAGCTTCCAAATTAGTAAATTTTTTTTTATTAGAGGGCCAAATTTACAAACAGATCCTGCGGGTCTAAATCATATCAAAACTTACATGAAAACCTTGCAGTGGATGTGCATGTGCCTGTTCTGTGTTGTTCATGCTACTAACTGAGCACTGAAGTCACATACTCAGTGAAAAACCAAGAATTCGTCAGTCATCTCTAAGATGATTCCCCATTTGTAGGATGTCTCACACAGTGCCACTTAAGTTTGAAAGCAGTGTAAAATGCACTGGAAGATCATGCAGCTTTCTGAACTGTCATGATAAGTTTAGCTACGCTTAGGATATTTGATTGTTCATGAGAATGTCAAATGCTCTGTCCCTTATCACTGTCAGTTACAGTTGCACTCAACACAAAACTGAAGAATAGTTTTCCAGAGCTTAGGGGGCCTCATCAAGCTCTTAGCTAATGGTGACCTCTGTCGCTATAGCAGTTGTGTTGGAAAGAGCATGTCAAATCTCAGAGCTTCTTTCATAACATGTACACGAATGAAATGGGAAAGCACACCCAGTGGCTGATTTGGCTGTACAGGGTGGAGTGGTTGTTAAAGGTGACAGACTCATCGCTGTTCTCAGTCACCTGTTATTGTCTCATGCATTTTGTTGTGTGTCCGAGTCATGCTGATTGCCAACACAGTGGCATTGCTCTACGCCGCTTATTCCATCTCCACAATATACAGCCACACCCAAGCAGGTCCTGTTTCAGCCCCAGCACTGTCAGTTCATAGGGAGCAATAACTATCAGTTCATCATGAGGCAGCCCACCAGAGGAGACACTGCTTTGCTGCCGAGTGATTTTGATGGGGTTTGATGATGTCTTTTCTGACTCAAGATACACAGGACACTACCTGCTAAGTTCACTGTGAAAATAGTCGTATAGCCAATACAGAGGGAGCGTCTCCCTCAGAAGGATGCTGCCACATCCGTCCAAAAACAGTTCTCTCGGAATATTTTTCTTTATAGTTGCCACACTCATACATACCTCATATTTTGATAATATTTTTATGATCTGCAAATAAGGTGAAGGGAAAAAAGGTATTTGTGTACGATTTTCTTCATCTCCAAAGTTGTAAAGTAAGGCTTCAGCTTTCATTTCTTTGGTAGCTCTTAGCATTTTGTTTGAATGAGTCCCTACTTAACTCTTAGCTCTAGTGCTCACCTCCTGCCCAGTGATACTTGCCAGTACAAACACACTGTGACGCTGTTAGCTTGGTCTTTTCACAGGTGTTTGTCTGTGGCCCATACCCTCACTGGCTGTTCATGACAGCGAAAGGGTCGTTGCGCATTCATCCTATGGGCATAGACGGATGGGTCACCAGTTTCGCCCCCTTCCACAACGTCAACTGTCCCAATGGCTTCCTGTACTTCAACAAACAGGTGAGTGACTTTCATCGAAGAACCTGATCTCTGCATGTGCTGGCTGATAGAAGGGAATTGCATTAGAGGCTGTAAGTTCTAGTTCTAAGGAAATGATATGCACAGTTATAGTAACAATAACATATGCAGATGAAATGCTCACATTGCATGCATCTCCAGACTTCAAAGGATCTTAACAGCAAAAGGAACTTGTGTATTGTAAAGTATTGCATTTCAGTCTGCAGCGTAACTTGTAAAGATCATGACATGATGTTCACATTCTGTTTTCAAATCCTTGAGTTAACCATGACAGCAATCCAAAAACTATGTAAAGAAAATAGAGTGCTCAGACCTGCAGTGTAGCAAATATATTTGATGTTTAAGTGTGAATATTGTCACATGAACATAGATGCCCCACAAAAGTGGTGCAGTGTATGTCACCACACAGCAGTTGTTTACCTGACTTGTAACGGCATGTTTCTGTCTGTCTTTCTCTCTTTCTTTCATTCTTTTCCCATTTGAACAGAGTGAGCTTCGTATCTGTGTGCTGCCAACCCATGTGACGTATGATGCACCATGGCCAATACGTAAAGTGCCTCTGAGGTGTACTCCTCACTTCCTGTGCTACCACCCGGATAGCAAGGTGAGTTTATTATTCACTCCTCGCTCTCTCTCTCTCTCCTCTCTCTCTCTCTGTTCCTGTCTCGTTCTTCTTTCACTTTCAGTCCATATGCCAGTCTCTCTTTTTCTTTCACCTGTCTCTCTCTCTCTTGTTTTTCTATAATGACATAATTTTCTTTAATTTGCATGCTGTATCTGTTGTGTTGACAGTGAAAATGCAGTACATGCGGATTAATCAGTAAGCAGACTAATGAGCATGCCAGGCATGTATGCCTGTGCAAAAGGATATGTGTGTGTGTGTGTGTGTGTGTGTGTGTGCATGCGCGCATGCCATAGAGAAAAGAGGGAGAAAGAGTGAATGGAGAGAAGGGATCATGTGCCCCTGCATGTTGGTGAAAGTCAGATGGCAGTTCCTGTGCCAGGCTGTCCTGACTGTGTGTTTAAGATGTGTGGCTGTGGCCTGTCCTGTGTTCCAGTTGTATGCCGTGGCCATCAGCAATCCAGAGGAGTGCAACAAAGTGCCCAAGAGCAGCGCTGATGAGCGGGAATGGGAAATTGTGGAGAGAAGTGAGTACATTCCTCCTGTCTGTCCAGAATGGATGGCGGCCTTTCTCTGTATATGGGAAATGACAAGTGAGCATGTTCCTCTGTTTCTGTCCGAGATGAATTGTATCTTGCTCTGCAAGAGAACTGTTAGAGAGAAGCGAGAGTATTCCTCTGTTTTTGTCCAACATGAATTATACCTTCTCTCTCTTTTTTTTTTTTGTGGGAGTTTACATGTGCATTTCTCAATTCCTGTCCATCCTCTTTTGCACAGAAAATGATGCTGAGCAGTGAGTGCATTCCCCTGTTTCTGTCAAATATGAATCGCATCCTGTATTTGCATATTCTTTACCCAATGAAAATGGAACTATGAGGAGAAAATGAAGGTTGATATGCATGGTTGAATGTATGTTTTGACAAGATACAAGAAGAAGGGATTTTGCTGGTTTATGACATTTTCTCCTGTCTCTGTTTATTTCACCTCAGCTTCTTTTTCTTTGTGATAATATGTACAGTCTGCCTTTCTGTCTGTTTTCTTTTATTTTGCTATTAAGAGGACAAACAAACACAATTCAATATGAATGAGACAGGGTTTGTGTTTCCATCCACTTCTGTTTGTCGCACACATTTGATGTTCCTGTGTGATGTGCAGATGAGCGCTTTGTTCTGCCCAGTCTCCTCAAGTTCTCTGTCCAGCTCTTCACGCCCAGCACCTGGGAAATGATTCCAGACGCCAGGTGTGTTGTCTTTCTACCTTTTTGTCTTGCAAACCTGATCACTTCTTCACCTGTAACTATACTTCTTCAGGAACTATCCATTACTGAAACATACCACGACTGCATCATTATTCAAAGGCAGTCCAGTGTAATTCAGGATTTGCATTTATTGGTAACTGACTTTTGTTTTGACAGTTCAGATGAAGAAATGCTCACAAAAAGATCGGCCACTGGTGCATATACTGACTGAATTTTCGTATGCACAGATTTTGGCGAATGGAAAATTGACTGTTAATAGCATTTGACTGTTAATGATTGCTGTGACTAGGTTGCCACTTTTGTTTGACCAAAATGCCATTGGCGGTACTGGCTTTAAAAATCAACAGCCCAGTTACTGTAATGATGGTTATTAATTTGAAAATAGCAGGGGCTGATGTATGCCTGGTTGAGAAAGGCATTTGCTTGGACAGGTAAGTGTGAAGAAAATTAATTTGCCATATACAAAACGCATTCTGCTGATATACTGCTTAACTGACAACTCTGGTTTTGGCACTAAAAAATGGTTTCCCAGTTGAAGAATAAAGACTTCTCATCTCTCCAGACACCCCCTCTGCTGTGGAGGTAGTTGTTGGCTGAAACGTCAGTCAGCTGCAGCTTTTGAAATTCTTTGGACTCTTTTTCTGATCACACTGCTAAGAATACCCTGGCTGAAGAGATGTGTAAATCCTTTATTTCTTGCACGGATCTGAAACTCAAAGGAAGACCTTACAGCAGACGATTGGAACAACCAGCCAAACAAAAAATGTTTCCTTATCTGCCCCTGACCTTAATCGGTTCCCCCCATCTGTTCTTGGGAAACAGCAAGGAAGACACAGTGTTTCGCAGGTTACAAGTCATACGTTCTGCTCTCACTTGTCCCTCTGAAAGTCGAAGATGTTCTGTAGTGCATAGCATGTAGTGAGCCACTCATTATCAATTACATCCTTAGTGTTGGGATTTGCATGATGTTGGACATGAGTCTAATATAGAAGGCACCTTAAAGAACCTGTTCAGAGATACTTGTCTGCAAATGATTTGTAAGATTTTAGAAGAGATTAATGTATTTCGTGAAATATGATCAACATGTAATGGGAGAATAAAATTAATGTGTTTTTAACTGATGGTTGAATATGAATCTTTTGTCATGTTTTTCTTCTCGATTTAGAGCCTTGACATCAAGTCTGTATGGTCGGGGGGGATGTAAGCAACTTGACTTGAAATTGAACAGTGGGTTTCTTTGAAGAGTGTAATGGTGGCCATTGTCAGATTTCCTACCACGGTCTGTTCATAGTGAAAGTTCTGGTGAATAAGCAGCGTGCACAGTCATGATTTTCATGAACTACGTCACTTCTGTGTCCTGCAATGTTTCCCCTTTGGCAGTTACCAGTGTGAGGAGTGGGAGCACATCACGGCAGTGAAGAACGTTCAGCTGATGTCGGAGGGCACTCTGTCCGGCCTGAAAGGGTACATCGCCATTGGCACCACGTACTGCATGGGAGAGGAGGTGGTGGCCAGGGGAAGGGTAAGTGACTTGCCCCTAGTCTGGGAGTGAGGCTGAAGTGTGTGTTGGAATATGGTTTATTCTTGACTTTAGAAGAGAAAACCTGACGTGCACCTCTGCCAGTAATTTGATGAAATGGTCGAAATTGCTGGCGAAATCTTGACAGTGATTCACAGACTGTATTGTTTAGGAATTTCAAATTTCAGTGATAACTGATTTTGTCTGTGAAAAAGTCGAAATTGCCAGTGAACTCTTGACAATAATTTACAGACTTTGTAGTAAAGGAAATTTAAATTTCAGTAATTTTCTGATTTTGTCTGTGAAACAGTCGAAATTACCAGTGAACTTGACAATAATTCACAGATCTTAAATAAATGTTAGCGAACCGCCCAGAGAAACGTGGACAAACGAGTCACAAGACAAAACACAACACATTTCGACCTCTTAGGTCTTCTTCAGGTGAGAAACAAATGAATAAAATAACGAAAATTCACTTAGCTTTGATCGCTTCAGAGTTCAGCGCAAGCAAGAAGGCGCTGAATGAGAATGCCTTCTTCCTTGCGCTGAACTCTGAAGCGATCTGAAGCGATCAAAGCTAAGTGAATTTTCGTTATTTTATTCGTTTGTTTCTCACCTGAAGAAGACCTAAGAGGTCGAAACGCGTTGCGTTTTGTCTTGTGACTCGTTTGTCCACGTTTCTCTGGGCGGTTCGCTAACATTTATTTAAGATTTGTTTAGATTTCCGCCCGCAGTCGTCTCACTTTGCAACTAGATCAATAATTTACAGACTTTATTGTGTAGGGGAATGTCAAATTTCAGTGATTTCTGAGTTTGTCTGTGACATGCTGTTAACCTTTGTCCATGTGGCTGAAGTGGTGTTGTGCTGTGTGGTGGGCAGATCATCATCCTGGACGTCATTGAGGTCGTGCCTGAGCCTGGCCAACCGCTCACCAAGAACAAAGTGAAGGTCAGTGAACATGAAGCCGCAAGCCATGCCCAGTGATGGAGACAGGGACAGTGGGAAGAACACAATTTTTTTTTTTTTTAAGAGTTAGAGACCTAATTCCCACCACGACCTCTCCCACCACCATATCCCCAATTCTTCCCAACATCTAGAAACGCATGCACCCGCACGCATGCACGCACACACACATGCAGGCACGTACGCATGCACGCACGCACGCACACACATTGAAAGAGGCACTCAAACAGCAGCGACACATGTGGATCATTCTGGAAGATGATTCTGTTCAGTAAACGCATGTTTGTCAAATTAAAAAAAAAGGTATACTAGTTTTAGTTTTACTTGTTACAGTAAGAAACTACAGCTCTGTGGTAGACAATGGATAATGTTTCCTCATTTCTGCATGAAAGTGAATTGAATGGGACTGAATGAATTTGACCTTCCAGTCCTAAAGATCCAGCCAGCAAAACATAAACTTGAGATGTTGTGAGTCTGCTGACCAGATGGTCAACTATAGGGAAAGTATGACTGTGAATGGACAGTGCATTCAAACCGGCCTGTCACTTTTGTTGTTCCCTGCATGCACACATGTAGACATATCAGCCAACTTTACCAATATTTTTGGAAATTCTCCTTGGGAAAAAAATATTGTGGAAATTCTGAATATGATGAAAATTAAATCCATGATCTCAAATTCTGTAGAAAAAAAAATGTGTGGGTTCAAGTGTAATTTTTGGGAAAGGGTTATGAAATGTTGCAGAATAAAGTCAGAGTGATGTTTTATTGGTGTTGGCAGCTGTGTGTTAAGGGGAAATGTGTCTTCTCACTATGTCCATCATTCATCAGTTGAAGCAGTAGCTTGTTGTAATGCTTTCACTTCAGCTGACAGGGTGCCAAGAGCATTTTCTCTTAGCAGCCCTTCCAAACCAGATATTTGTGTTTTGTTGGGTGAATTTTTTTTCTCCTGAAAACGGCAAATGAAAACACAAATATTAAGAATTTGAGGTGTGTTTGGTACATGCTGTTCTGTTTTACTGCAAAACCAGCTTTGCACATAAATTTCCATTAAGATGCGTCAGCGAAGCGGTGCAGATTGTTAAAGGTTTGATTCGTTGCTATGGTGATGTCTGCATATCTGGACACTGGCATGGAAGAAGTGAAAAGGATAGTAGACAACAAACGAATAAATGTTATGATCATCATGACTGTTGTTATTGTAACATGATTATGTATACATTTGTTCTGTATTGTTTCTTAATGGTTATCATTTAGTTGTTGTCTGGGCCTGTGTTACCGTTATGATCTTGGCTGTGAAATCGGGCAGTTTATGAGATGGAGGAAAAAAGAAGGGAAAACAATTAACAGTGAAAATTCATGGTTATCCCATCTGTCATTATCATAGGCTTATCATATGATTTAATTTCTTTTTTAATTGTTATGACTTGTTTACTAATTGGTTGGGGCTTGATTTTATATCTTGATTTCAGCTGTTAAGAAGTAGAAAGGACCGACAACAACAATGTTAAAAAGTTTTTAGTTATCATCACTGATTATTTTAATGTTGCTGTGCATATATCCTTTTTTTTTCTCTCACTATGTCTTCATAGCTGTGATGTATGTGTTGCCTTTGGGCCTTTATCCATCCTAATTGTGGCTGACTTCAGGTGATCTACGAGAAGGAGCAGAAGGGGCCTGTATCCACCCTGGCTCACATCAATGGCTTTCTTCTCTCCGCCATCGGCCAGAAGGTGAGCGATCCCTTTTTCGCTGCCCCTGGTGTGTGTGTCTGCCTGTGCTATGTGCTCTACCACTACCATAACAAGAGAGACAAGCAAGCCACTATGGTCTTCCTGTTTACATGTGTTATCAGAAAGGCACATTCCTTTGCATGCCAAACAGCCCATATTACATAAGTAAATTCCATATGTTTTCAGGAAAGCTCAAAGAGCACTCAAAGTATGAGAAAAGCTAATGACTTGTTGTCGTTCTTGGCAGTCTCCAACTCACTCTGCTGTATGTTGGTAGTTTTACACTGAGGTTTTTTTTTAAATTACAGTGTTAAACAGTTCTTTCCTATTTGCATTGTTTTGGTTTTTTATGTGAAGTTCAGATCCCGGAACTCTGGCTTGAATCCATTCAACTGTCACCACAGTAAATGCTGCCATGTTGTCAAACAGACATCCCAGCCACCTAGGACTTGTTTGTGCAGAAACAGCTCCATGGAGCTGCCCGAAGATGAGGCACCACTGGTTGAGAGCATTGAAGGCTCTTTCATGCTTTTATTTCTTTGTCCACTTATGGATCAACTCTTAAAGAGAAGGCCAGTGCCACACTTTGGGATTGTCACCTATGGAGTTTTAATTTTGTACAGTTTTTAGCATGCTGATGTGGCCCCCTTGGTTGGCAGGGATGTAAACATCATGAATTTACTTGGCAGTGGAGGAGAAGGGAAGCAGTGTGTCATAGTAAAGTGTCATGAAAGAACAGGGAGGACAGTGCTGACGTATGTACTGTGTTCACTAGCTTATGAAAGAACAGGGAGGACAGTGCTGACGTATGTACTGTCACAGCTTATGAAAACAGAACAGGGAGGACAGTGACGACGTATATGTACTGTCACAGCTTATGGAAGAACAGGGAGGACAGTGCTGACGTATGTACTGTCACAGCTTATGAAAGAACAGGGAGGACAGTGCTGACTGATGTACTGTCACAGCTTATCATGAAAGAACAGGGAGGACAGTGCTAACTGATGTACTGTCACACCTTATAAAAGAAGAGGGAGAAGGACAGTGCTGACTGATGTACTGTCACAGCTTATCATGAAAGAAGAGGGAGAAGGACAGTGCTGACTGATGTACTGTCACAGCTTATCATGAAAGAACAGGGAGGAAGGACATGCTGACGATGTACTTCAAGCTTATCATAAAAAACAGGGAGAAGGACAGTGCTGACTGATGATGTAACTCGTCACAGCTTTTTGCCTTCTTTAATCTCTTGATTGTTGGACAGAAGGTGAGACCATGCATGTGCATGTGTACACATGTCCTCATGCATCTCTGTCTTCCTTTTTCTCTTCTCCTTCTTCCTTCTTCTCCTTCCTCTTCTCATGTCATTCTGTTAGAATGACTATGTTGTGGTCGTCTTTTGTTTTTTAGAAGGGAGGACAGGCTGAAAGACGAGGCTTTACCTAAAATCTGTGTTCATGAGTAATACAGCTTCACGTCTTGAATCTTCTAACCCTGCCAGATTTGTTCACAAAGTTTGAAGTGGTTTTTCTGTTCAATTCATCAGTGTTTCTTGAGTACAATTGTGTTCATTGTGACAGTGTCAATCATCAAAACTCAAAGGAACCATTTGCACGAGGCTGACAAAGACCATAGATGACACAATATTGGTAGGATGTGATTGCAATAACTTTATTTAAGGGGTGAATCCATTTGTCCTTTCATGATAATGGTTATGGCATCCATTACAATATCCAGCAAAACTAACTTTGTGCACCAGATTGGTGCATTTTAACAGAGATCTATTCAGTTCCCTCCCTTTTCCTTTGAGTCAGAAGAGTCATGAGACCACTTAATCCAAAACTGTTCCCATTTTCGCAGATATGCTGAATCACATGATCAATATAAATGAGACTAACAATTTAGTAGTCTTCCATGTTGTGATTATGTGAAGTGTTATTTTCTCTTTCCTGTTCTATTACCTGACAAGCTCAGCAGCTGTAAGGCATTCTGGCCGTAAACGTAGTCCCTCCTGTAGCTCCCAGTAACTTTCCAGTGTAAAAAAAAAAAAAAATTGAACAAAAAATCATGAGGAATGATGAGAACAACAGACAAGCCCATCCATTAACCCCGTCTGGTATGACATCGATTGCTACATATCTGATCAAGATAAACATTGTCAAATAATTTTATGGTTCCTCTGTGATTGTAACTTCACTAACTTGTACACCTGTCGATGACTTGCTGTACAAGATGAGGAAAAAAGGAATTATTTTTGTGGATTGTCTTGAAAGCAGTGCAGTTACTGTCCACAGGAACTGAAGTTCCCTGCCATTTCTAAATGCTCAACGCTTCCCAGACACACAGTATGGAAATGAAAAGCAGAGTGACTGTGTGACAGACAGACATGGGCAGAAACAAGATATGGGCGTTAAAGAAAACAAGCTTTTGTTTTTCCTTTTTTTTCTGTTTTTGTTTGTTAATGTAACTACTATTTTCTCTGGGGTTGCAGTTGTACATCTGGCAGCTGAAGAACAACGATCTGAGTGGGGTGGCGTTCATCGACACCCACATCTACATCCACTCCCTGGTGACCATGAAGAACCTCATCCTGGTCGGCGACGTCCTCAAGTCCCTCACCCTCTACCGCTACCAGTCCGACCTCAAGGTGCTGTCCATCGTCAGCAAGGTGAGGCACTGCCAAGGGCTGTGTCAGAGAGAGAGGGTGGTGTGGTGTTTTGATGGTGCTGTCTGGGTTTTTATTTTATGGAGGGGACGGGGTTGGGTTTTTCTTGAGGGGGGGGCTGGGGAGACATAGGGTGGTTTGTAGAAAGGATGCAGGGAGCAAGGAAAACGAAGCCATATTTTGCAGACAACAGCTGATGCTGAATTTTTTTCATTTCAGCACACTCCATTACCACTGTGTTTATTTTCAGTGTGGTGGTTTTTCCCCAGTGGCTGGGTTTTTTTTCCAATACAAATAGTGGAATGTCTTCCTGGATTATGATTTTCCATGGTAAAAGATAGTTTTTGTTACTGTTAAACGAGTGAAATTGTCTTCAAGACAGTAGCAGGGTTGGCTCTGAGGGGGATTTTTGTGTGTGTGTGTGTGCGCGTGCGCACGCATGCCAGTGAGTGTGAGAGTGTGTGCGTGTGTGTGTGCGTGTGCGTGTGTGTGTGTGTGTGTGTGCGCGTGCATGACATAAAAGGAACGTATGGGGCATTACGATGACTCTTGGCTAGATGTTTACTTTTACTGCTGTGGATTTCTGTCAGTTGTCAGAATTATTTGATAAGTGCCTGGAAAATACAAATTTAGAGCTTACAAATTGTAAAAAGTCTACAGCTTCAGGGGTGGTTGCCCCCTGACCCCCACAAGGGGCATTGCCCCTTGACCCCACCAAGGGGGCCTGTGCGGCTGCCCTGAATCTCCCAGCTTGGGCAAGACCCAAGGACTGTCCTGCACTTCCATGCCTGCAGACTGGCTGGTCCTGAAAAGGTCTGAGTGGTAGAGGAATAGAGGCAGCGGTGGGATGATGGCTTTGAAGTAAATAGAGGGTGTGACCCTGGGAAGACTGCGGTGGATGACTTTGAAGTAAGTAGAGGGTGTGAGCCTGGGAGGACTGCGGTGCACCTGTATGTGTCAGACACACTGTGGGCGTGCTTTTGTCTGGCAGGACCTGAGGAAGCTGGAAGTGTACACTGTGGAGTTTTTGGTGGACAACACGCAGCTGTGCTTTGTAGGTGAGTGTCTGGCAGGCCCTTCGTTTCTGTTCTGTCTCTCTGTCTGTGTGTGGTTGATGATTTATCATGTGTGTGTGTGTGTGTGTGTGTGAGAGAGAGAGAGAGAGAGCACTTATCCTTACCTGTGTGTGTGTGTGTGTGTATATGCGCGTGTACGTGTTTGTGTGATAGTGTTGAGAGTGGAGTCATGAACCTGTATGCTTGCAGTGAAGAGTTTCTGCACAATAATTATAACAATCTGAATAGTTATAATGATGAGATTTCTTGCTCTTGATCTTATCCAAGCCTGCAGTGTTGACAGTAAAATAACTGTTGCACACACATGCATGCACACACTCTACATACATGCACATGCGCATGAGCACACATGCACGCACATATTCTCACACACATTCTCAACCATGCATGGCAGAAAGAAAAGAAACAAGCTCCCAGTCCAGCAGTTCTAAGGTAGGGGATCTAAACAGAGAATCAGAATCAGGACATCAGTGAAAGAAAAGGGATAATGGGCAGGGAGAGAGGGGGAGGGGGTGTCAGAAGTCCTAAAACCACTGTGGTAATGCTGCAGTAGCAGCAGGGATGAGCATTCAGTATCAGCCACTGTCTACTGTCTTTACTATGCAGTGTTTGACCAGGAAAAACAAACCTGGGTTCACCAAAATGTTCACACTCCTTGCACATAGGGAAAGACCATAGCTACTTTCTGTCATGACATTGTGTTAATGATATATTGTAGCCGTCTAGATCTTGGAGAGGCTTGAATTGTGAAACGTTTCAAATTTGTTGGGTGATAAGCTAATGCTTTTTCTAATGGATACTCTGATGATCTCTGCTTACGGGCTTTGTGATGAAGAGTGGGTATGGTGGGTGGTGTGTGTGTGTGTGTGTGTGTGTGTGTGTGTGTGTGTGTGTGTGTGTGTGTGTGTCCGTGAGCGTGTGTGTGTGTGTCTGTGTGTGTGTTGTTTCATATGTACATGAACAGATCATTTCCATGATCCTGCTTGGCATTAATATGCCCCATTAATGAAGATGCCCTTCAAGAATTTAAAAGAACTTAATCCTCCTCTGTGTTCCCTTCACTTGACTTGCTCCCCTCAACCCGATGCATATGTGTGTGTGTGTGTGTGTGTGTGTGTGTGTGTTTATGTATGTGTGTGTATTTGTATGTGTGTGTGTATATGTGTGTATGTATGTATGTGTGTGTATTTGTATGTGTGTGTGTATATGTGTGTGTATGTGTGTATGTATGTGTGTGTGTGTATGTGCGTGTGTGTATGTGTGTGTGAGTGTATGTGTGTGGTATGTGTGGTGGTGTGTGTGTGTGTGAATGTGTATGTGTGTGTGTTTTAGACAGATGCACTGTGTGTATGAGTATGTGTGTGTATGTGTGCATGTATGTGTGTGTGTATGTGTGCGTGTATGTGTGTGTGTATGTATGTGTATGTGTGCGTGTATGTGTGTGTGCGTATGTGTGTGTGTGTGTGCGTATGTGTGTGTGTGTGTGTATGTATGTGTGTGTGTGTGTGAATGTGTACATGTGTGTGAGTGAGTGTGTGTGTTTTAGACAGATGCACTGTGTTAGTCCACATTGTCATAAACGCGTTTACATGTTAGTAGATATCATTGACGTAATTATATCATCATAGAACATTAAAGGCACAATTCCATTTCTCCGTTTAGGATTACGGATATGGCATCCGTTAACCAATTCAGTGCGGCATGGATCACTCCATACTCAGGTTGAAAATAGACATTTCCTTTACTGCTGCTGTAGCCATATTTACACACATGGAATCACACCCTATTTGGCACTATTAGAGCAATTTTTGCCACGTCCATAACTGTAAATAGATTAATTTAATTATGCCTTTAAAATTGTGCATTGTTTGAATGTCCTAATGATACAAACATTGATGTTTCTTACTTTCTGTATCTTAAGAGCAGAACAGGGGAAGTAACTTTTTGAGCCCTTGCTGTTTACTTCTCATTGGGAAAAAACAATATTCTGAAACCTGTTCTCTCGAGTGTTTTTCAACCTGACTTCGATGTTTCTTATTTTCTGTATCCTCTTCAAGAACAGTCCAGAGGAAGTAATGTTTCGAGCCCTTACTGTTTACGCCTCATGGCGGAAAAGAAAATTCCGAGACCCATTCTCTCGAGTGCCCTTCCAGCTGACTTCTGTGTTTCCTGTGGTGTTTATTCCGATGAGTGCAGGCACTGATGAGTGAACTAGTCTGTCTGTGGATAGGAATAGTCCCAGTGTTTGAGTCTTTCTGTTGCTTTACTTAAGCTATTTGACCATATGTATTTTCTTTGATTTCAGCCTCTGATAAAGACAAGAACCTGATCATCATGTCATACTCTCCAGAAGGTGAGGTTTGTGGAAGGGGGCTTTTCCCTTGCTTTTCAGGCTTTAATTGTTTTTCTTCTGTAGTGTGGCAGTAGATTCAAAGGTTGTGCTTTCCATGTAACTTGACTTGCCTGAGACAGTTACCACTTGATTGGTGTAATGCTTAAGACTCCGTCCACAACAGGGAACTGTTACTGCAGAAGAAAGCATGTGGTACCATTGGTTTGCACCAAAACTATATTGAGAGGTTAGATTGTATGAGTATGATACTGGTTTTTGTCCATTTTTGGAAGTACTGTTATCTGAGGGGGGGGGGGGGGGAGTATGTGTGTGTGTGTGCGTAGTTTTGATTTCATCATTGACAGGCTTTTGCTTTCAAAGAAAATCGTTCATAACATGTGTCTTAATAAAGTAAGTTGTGCTGGTGAATAATTCTATCGTTTTGTTTGATATTTTCATGACTGTAGAGCAGTTTCCTTTTGGTAAACATTCATCAGTTGTTCATGCAGTGGTCAGGTTTTGAATGAAAATGATCTGGGCAGTCAGCTGTTCAGCATGATTTGAAGAAAGACTCTGTCATGTGTGGTGATAGATGAGCTGTTTGGGAACAGCTGCTGACAAGATGGCAAGGTTGTCAGAGTTGGCCGAAACAGCGGGATGGAGAGTTGAGTCTGAAGTAAACAGCAGTGTTGCTGAAAACTAACCAAAAAATACACATCAAACATACGAAACAAAAGTGCGAAGTGACGCTTGTTAAATACACAATATGAAACAGTCAAGTATGTTTTCAACAAATATGTCATCTTTAGATGTCACAAGTAAATGAACATAAAAACTGCACCAAAATGGGGAGTTTGTATTATACTCCCTGTTTGGCTAGTACACTTACCATGTCAGACCATAGCATTCACGGCAGTTAGTCAGCTCTGTCAGGCCGAAGATTTTGTGTGGCTAATGCAGTAACAAGACAGTCACGTGACGCCCACCCTACTTCCGCCGAAGGAAGAAGCCGGTGTAAACTTCCTGTACCTCATTCGTCGAGGCCTGCACGCCAGGTAACCCCAAGGACCTTGGCGCTAGTGGGGAAGGTAGGGCGGGCATTAGAGTCTGACATGGTAAGTATACTAGCCAAACAGGGAGTATAATACAAACTCCCCATTTTGGCATCATATACTGTACCATGTCAGACCATAGCAGAATTTATCGCAAAAGGAGGAGGGCGAGTGCCCTAGTGGTTCTTGGGGTTAACCAATATGGCTGCATTAGCCGCCACAAAGGATATCCCTTCAGAACCGTCAGCCCTGGTCATGCGGATGTCCCTTAAATAAAAGTTTATAAAGGGATTCTCCGAACGCCAGTAGGCTGCTTCCAGGAGATGGCGCAGGGGGACAGAGTGCTGGAAAGCTGCAGAAGCGGCCAGTGCTCTGACCTCATGGGCCCGGGGGGACAAGACGGGGAGGGCCTTGGACGTCTGGGCATAGGCCGATTTGACCATCTTGGACAGCCACCTAGAGATAGTGCCAGCTGAGATGTCTTTCTTATTCTTGGGGTTGATGGAAATAAAGAGACGTCTCTGAGAAGCGCGCCTGGGGCGTGAACGTTCCCAGTAGTGTCTTAGACACCTGGAAGGGCACAGAGCCATGTCACCACCGCTCTCTCCACCTAGGATATCCGCCAATGGGCGGATGGCGAGGTAGGGGGAGGGGCTACCGGGTTCCTGGTTTTTAGCTAGGAATTCGGGAAGGAACTTAAGGGAGACAGAGCCATCCGTGTGGAAGGCAATGTCTCTGGGGTCCCCGCTGAGAGCGTGGATCTCGCTTCGCCTCCTGGCCGAGGCCAAGGCGAGGAGAAAGGTGGTCTTCATAGAAAGAAGGTCGAAGGGGAGGGAGGAGATAGGCTCGAAAGGTGGTTTCCTGAGAACGTCAAGTACAGTGAGAAGATCCCAAAGGGGAACGTGCCTTGGGGATCGGGCCTCACGAAGGGCCACTGCTCTAGAGATCTCTCTGAGAAGGAAGTCATTCTCAAAGGACGGTCCGCCCAGTTGGCGGATGGTCGTGCAGATGGCTGACCTGTAGCCCCGTATGGAGCTGGCTGATAGCTTTAGGTGGGACAGAAAATTTCCTATCTGGATATTTGAGGGGCGATTGTGTGGAACAGAGTTGTCTTTGCACCATGCGACCCATTTCCTCCATCTGTAATCGTAAAGGGACTCGGTGCCAGCTCTGCGAGAGGCCATTGCTAGGTCTCGGAGGTCCTGAGAGGCCCCGGCGTCGGAGAGGATGTTAAGGACGGACTGGGACCTGTCCGCTTGGGAGGTGGGGTTAGATGCTCGCACTCCGGCTGGCACAAAAGCTCCTGGGGATTGGAGTGGGGGCGACCCGAGCATGTCCCACCGGGCGTTCAACTGGAGAGGGGGAACGTGAGTGAGGGACTTGAGGTCCGGAAACCAGGACTGAGTGGGCCACCATGGGGCTATGAGGATGAGCATGGGTCCCTCGATTCTCGCCTTCCTGATCACCTTGTGGAGGATCGGGAAGGGGGGAAAGGCATAAGCTATGAGGCCGGACCAGGGGAGGGAGAGGGCATCGATCGCGTACGCCTGAGGGTCTGGGACGGGAGACACATACACTGGCAGACGATAATTGAATCGGGTGGCGAACAGGTCGATCATGGGTGTGAACCAATGTTCCCACACCGAGGTTAGTGTATGCCTGCTGAGGGTCCATTCCGTGTGGAGGACGGACCCGGAGCGGCTGAGAGTGTCTGCCAGGATGTTGTGCGTCCCTGCTATGTGTCTCGCACGAAGGGTGATTCCTTGCGTGTGACACCAGCGGAGGAGGGCCTCTGTCCGGAGGGAGAGACTGATGGAGCGTGCCCCCCCCCCCCCCCCCCCCCTTGTTGATGTAACAGGCTACCGAGGTGTTGTCCGTGAGAAGGAGAACAAATCGGTGCGAGACCAGTGTCTGGAAGTGGAGGAGGGCTAGCCTGACCGCCTCCAGTTCCAGGATGTTGATGTGAAGACGGGCAGTCAATGGGTCCCACACCCCCGAGGCGTGACTGCTCTCCAAATGGGCCCCCCCCCGCCCGAGTTGGAGGCGTCTGTGTAAAGTTCTAGGGCCTGGGATGGGAGGGAAATGGGAACTCCGGGGCTCAGGGTGGAGGGGCTGAGCCACTCCTCCGTGGCCCAAAAGAACCAAGGCCCGAGGGGAATGGTCTGGTCCCAGCGGTCGGCGGTCTGCGACCAACGACGGCGGAACTCCCTTTGAAGCTGTCGCTTGGGGACCCTGCCTAGGGGAATGAGAGGCGACAGGGACTCCATCATCCCCAGAAGGGAGGACAGTGTCCTTGCCGACGCAAGGGGAGAGAGGCGGAGGTGGGAGATGAGGTCCATCAGGCGGGTGGACCTCTCCGGGGTCAGGGAGACTAGCATGGAGGTGGTGTCGAAACTCATGCCCAGGAAGGAGAATCTCTGACTGGGCGAGAGCTTGCATTTGTCGGGGTTGGTGACGAACCCTAGTGAGGAGCAAAGGCGCAGAAGTTTGGATGTGTGGGCTTGACACAAGACCTGAGTGGGAGCCAAGACGAGCCAGTCGTCGAGGTAAACCAAGAGGCGAATGTCCTCCTGTCTGGCAAGGGCGGCCATCTCCTTGACTACCTTCGTGAAAAGGAAGGGAGCCAGGGAGAGTCCGAAGGGGAGCGCCTTGAACTGAAATACCCGTCCCCGCCAGACGAACCGAAGGTATCGTCTGTGGGAAGGATGAATGAGGATCTGAAAATAAGCGTCCTTCAGATCTATAGAAGTGGCCCAGTCCAGATGGTGGATGGAATCTCTGATCTGGGCCGGGGTCTCCATCTTGAATTTGGTTGGTCTGAGGAACTTGTTGAGTGGGGAAAGGTCGAGGATGGGCCTCCAGCCCCCCGAGGACTTGGGAACCACAAAAAGGTGGGAGTAAAACCCGGGGTTGGGGTGGGGTATATGGGTGATGGCGTCTTTCCGAAGAAGTTCCTCGACTTCCAGGCGAAGGGCCTCCGCCTGGGCCGGGGGGGGATCGCCGGGGGAAGGAGGAGGAGAGGATAGCAGGGGGGGGGCGATCGTGTGCCCAGGGCAGACGGAACCCCTCTTGTAACACTGACACTATCCAAGGGTTGAGTCCCATACGCCGCCACTGGTGGGCATGTCGGGACAGACTGCCTGCCAAAGGGACCGGGGAGGGGCGAGAAGTCTGCCAGTTCTCGCTCCTCCGAAGGTGAGTCTGCTAGTCACCTCCGAGGCCGGGCCTGTTGGCCGAACCGAAAATTCTGATGAGGGTTTTCGGTTTCGACCTAGGCGCGGCGGAAGAAGGGCGTCTGGCGGGCCTTGAGGTGCGAGGGGGGGGCCTGTTTGGGGTAGGGCTGGGGTCTGGGGGCCGGACGGGAGTAGGGTCCAGGAGGGCGATGCTGGCGAGGACGATGCTGGGGAGGGGGCTTGGCCGCAAAAGACGCGGCCTGTTTGCGTTCCTCGACTGCATGAGTGATGACAGCAGTGGAATAGTCGCCGAAGAGCGACTGTTCCTGACCCGGGATGCTCCGTAAGGCCGCCTTGAGCGCCGGGGAGAGATTGGCCTGAGATAACACAGCATCTCTCACTGCCAACAGGCAGTTAAAGTGACTCCTGGCTGCGCTGTCCGCCGCAGCCCAAAGGTGATGCGAAATCTTGTTGACAAGGAAACGCATGAGAGCGTCGCCGAATAGGCTAGGATCTGCCTCAGAGTCGTCGGGGTCCGAAGACACAGAGGCAGTGCCGCCCTCCTTTGCCCAGAGCTCCTCCGCTCGCTGCAGGAACATGTCAATGAATGCATGTCCCGCGGTGGTGTGGAGAATGCCAATCCTGGCAATTCTATCCCACTCCATCAAGTTCTTGATGGGAACAGGGGTGGATGTGGGAGGGGCGAGGTTGGGCGTGAGCCTGAGGTCGGCAGAGGAAATGGCATGTCCCTGGTGGCCGGATTGGCAGAGAAGAGGGAAAAGACATGGGAGCCATGACGCGGGTCTTTGAGGAAAACTCCTACCGGAGCCGCGTTAGGGGCTGACAAGAAGTCAATCCCCGGTGGGGGAATGGCATGTGCACCCCTGGCGAAAGATGCCGATCTGTCCCACAAGGGAGTGAGGGTCCTGGGGGGCGACTATCCTTGGCCGTGATGGCTGGGCAGGGGGGGAGCCAAGTGAAACGGCTAAAGGAGAAGATGTTGTCAGAGGGAGGGGATTCCCTCACAACAAGATCTGGACGCCAGCTCTCCAGGATGGAAAGGTCACCAGACTGGGGGAGGGAGTCCTCGACCCCGTCCTCGAGTTGTGGGTCAGAGTAATCCTGAAGGGGATGATCAGATCCACCTTCAGAGGGCCAGGGCAGGGGTGCGTGGGAGTCCCGCCCTCAAGGGGTAGTGGGGGAAAACGAGGATGGGTCCCTGGTGGCTCCATACTCGGCGGGCAGACTGGGGGATCGCCGATCGGACAGCGCCCGAGAGGAAGGGGGCCCCAGGTCGATCCAGCTCCGGGAGGCCGGATGCCACATGCGACCGGAGGAGGAGTCGGGAAGGGTGTCAGCCCTAAGCCACTGATTCCTCTCGGGGGAATAGAGCCACCGGTCCCCGGGGAGTACGACGGGCTGTGGCGGCCCTGGGGCAGAGTCTCCCCGGGGACCCGGGTAACCTTGGGCACCAAGGGGAGGGTAGCGAGAAGGCGAGCTGTCTCGCACCCGCCCCAGGGAGAGCACTGCCTCCTGCATCTCCCGGGTGTGGTCCGTGCCGGCCCCCTGCATGGCAGGGTGGGTGGTGTGGTAGCCGAGCCTCCTGGCCGTGTGGAAGCGGACTGGGATGGCTGCGGCGACGGGTCCACCTCAGAGGACGAAGGGAGGTTACCCCTGGTCCCGCTGTTCGATCCTCCCCCCGGAGGAACGGGACCACGGACGTTGCCCAACAGGGGAGCGAAAGAAGTCCGCTCCCCAACGTCCTGTACCCCTAGGGGAAAGTTCAACGGTCGATCGGGGTGGTTCGACCGTCGGGGGTGAGGGCGCAGATCCGACCTGGTCGATGCCTGCGTCCCTGACCTGGGGTTGTGGTCAGTGGGGGGGTCACACCAAAGACTGCCCACAGCCCCTCCACCGGAGTGATGACGCTCCTCGTGTCCGAGTAGTGGCTGAACCCGGACACGGTTGGGGAGAGCGTGATTCGACTGCGTGGCGTTAGTGGGGGGTAGCTAGCGTCACGAGTCTCATTTGATCGGGTGACGAGCGGTGATTCCGGCCGCGAGTCGTCACCCATGCTGGTCCGGGTCTCGGCAAGGGTCCCCAGGGGCCGATGATCGCCGGGCGCAGCATGATAGGCGAGAGTCTTCTTGTGCGATGGAAATTGAGCAGGCGATTTGGCCGAAGAACGGGAAGATTTTGAACGGGCAGGTCCTTTCATGGGGGCCTTGCCTTTGGATTTAGATTTAGAGGCAGAATCGAAAGAAAAACAGTCGGCAATGACAGCCGATTGAGAGTTCGATTCGGCCAATTGCCTGTTCGACTTCGATCGCAACGATCGTGTGTCCGCCGATCGGGGAAGAGGAGGGATAGTAACAATGGTCGCGCGTCCCCTGCGTGGAACCCTCCTCCACACCGACCGTACGCTCATAGGTGTGAGCGGTTTGTCCCCTGGAATCGACACTCGGGTCCTCCGGGGCAGAGTGCGACTCACGAACAAAGGAGCGGCTCGACCCGTTAGTATCCTTCACCATGTTGGGCACTGGTGGCGAGACAGACACGGAAAACACGATCGCAAAGGGGAGACAAAGAGGTGGATCGAGGGATAGGAAGAGCTCGACCAACCTCGGGAGGGGCACTGATAGTGCTGGAAGTGCACAGAAGTCGCGCTGTTCGAGTGAAGCAGTTCGATCATATGTGTGCTGGTATGGCCGGTCGAAACAAAATGGCGGAACGACTGGTGAAAGGAATGGAAACTGAGTGAACGACAAGGAAGGTCGTCGAATAGGAATCTGAATGGAAGGAGAAGTGAAATGGGACTCGCAGACAAATGGCCGTAAGGCTAATTAAAGCGAGGAGATGGGAACCGGCGTGTAGCTCGGAATTCCGAATTGCGAGATGCACGGAAGGCAAGTCGCGAATGCCGAGAACAAGGCACGAACGCGAGAAGCGTGGGTAATAAAATCAATAAAACCAATAAAACACGCCAAACCAAAGCCTCACCGGCAAGGGTACAAGGGTTCAGCGCGCAAGCCACAACAAAACAAGCAAGGAGCAAACACAAGGCTATCTTAACACAACGGCAAAGAAAGGCGAGACAGAGCACAAGACTTACCTTGCTTGGACGGCAGGCCGAGAGAGAATGAGGTACAGGAAGTTTACACCGGCTTCTTCCTTCGGCGGAAGTAGGGTGGGCGTCACATGACTGTCTTATTACTGCATTAGCCACACAAAATCTTCGGCCTGACAGAGCTGACTAACTGCCGTGAATGCTATGGTCTGACATGGTACAGTATATGACGCCAAACAACATTTTATTGGTGGCTGTCAGCAGGAGAATCTTTGTTTATGACTATTATATATGATGTCCAAAGATGACATGATTGTGGGAAATTCACTGGTTTGCCTTGTATGGTACTGTTTTTTCTAAATGCCGATTGAGGAGGAGGACGAGGATGAAGACAGTGAAGATGACATGATTGTGGGAAATTCACTAGTTTGCCTTGTACGGTACTGTTTTTCTAAATGCCGATTGAGGAGGAGGACGAGGATGAAGACAATGTTACGGATTTCCATTCTGGTCTGAACAGGGCTGTGCTGTTCACTTACTTTCATGATGTATTCTGGGGGCATCCAGACCTTTGAGATGCAGACACCAGTTGTATTGGTTAGAAAATTTGAGCAGCACTCAGAGTCACATCCATAAAGTGAATGAAGTGTGACCGTGTGATATCAATCTTCCCAAATGAGCCCATAGCAAACTCAATTCTGGGTAAAGGCCAGTCAGGGCAGAAATAAATGGCTGTGATGGGTATCGAACCCACAACCTCTCAGCCATAAGTCCACAATGCTAACCGCTTTGCCACGATGCTAACCGCTTTGCCGTGGATGCAGCTGGTTTGTATTGAGCATTATACAAGCGTGACTTTGCTCCTTGTTTTGTGTGTATGTGTTTTCAATGTATTTTGGGTACATGGTGGGGTGGCAAAGCTGACATAGCAATCCACAGGGTTCCTCAGACACCCAAGTCAGAATTTTAGAGAAGTATTGGGGCTTGAAGGTTACAGATCATGGTAATGTTGGTAAGTGTACAGATCATGGTAAAGTTGGTAAGTGTACAGGTCATGGTAAAGTTGGTAAGTGTACAGATCATGGTAAAGTTGGTAAGTGTACAAGTCATGGTAAAGTTGGTAAGTGTACAGATCATGGTAAAGTTGGTAAGTGTAGTAAAGTTGGTAAGTGTACAGATCATGGTAAAGTTGGTAAGTGTACAGATCATGGTAAAGCTGGTAAGTGTACAGATCATGGTAAAGTTGGTAAATGTACAGATCATGGTAAAGTTGGTTAACCGTTAAACACCATTCCATCCTCAGTAGAAAAGTGGACTGTCATGAGCTTGTCATATGGATGAGAGAAGTACGTAAGGGAAAAAAAGCTAACATGGACACACAGTATCCTATTTGGACATCATGCCTGACAGTGAAACACGGTTGCTTTACAGGTAGCATTGAAAATGGTCACAAAACCCAGCATTTTACCAGTAATAAACTCAAGAGTTCTAATGGAGCAATACAGAAGAAGGAGGGAGGCTAACGTGTTATGTGGTCAGTCTGTTTGAATGTTGTAGCTCATGATTTCTGATGGAGCAATACAGAAGAAGGAGGAAGTCTATCGTGTTATGTGGTCCGTCTGTTTGAATGTTGTAGCTCATGATTTCTGATGGAGCAATACAGAAGAAGGAGGAAGTCTATCGTGTTATGTGGTCCGTCTGTTTGAATGTTGTAGCTCATGATTTCTGATGGAGCAATACAGAAGAAGGAGGAAGGCTAACGTGTTACGTGGTCCGTCTGTTTGAATGTTGTAGCTCATGATTTCTAATGGAGCAATACAGAAGAAGGAGGAAGGCTAACGTGTTACGTGGTCCGTCTGTTTGAATGTTGTAGCTCATGATTTCTGATGGAGTAATACAGAAGAAGGAGGGAGGCTAACGTGTTATGTGGTCCGTCTGTTTGAATGTTGTAGCTCATGATTTCTGATGGAGCAATACAGAAGAAGGAGGAAGTCTATCGTGTTATGTGGTCCGTCTGTTTGAATGTTGTAGCTCATGATTTCTGATGGAGCAATACAGAAGAAGGAGGGAGGCTAACGTGTTATGTGGTCCGTCTGTTTGAATGTTGTAGCTCATGATTTCTAATGGAGCAATACAGAAGGAGGGAGGCTAACGTGTTATGTGGTCCGTCTGTTTGAATGTTGTAGCTCATGATTTCTGATGGAGCAATACAGAAGAAGGAGGGAGGCTAACGTGTTATGTGGTCCGTCTGTTTGAATGTTGTAGCTCATGATTTCTGATGGAGCAATACAGAAGGAGGGAGGCTAACGTGTTATGTGGTCCGTCTGTTTGAATGTTGTAGCTCATGATTTCTGATGGAGCAATACAGAAGAAGGAGGAAGTCTATCGTGTTATGTGGTCCGTCTGTTTGAATGTTGTAGCTCATGATTTCTAATGGAGCAATACAGAAGGAGGGAGTCTAACTTGCATTATGTGGTCAGTCTATTTTAGTTACACATACTACATTTAGTTACCTTGAAAAGAGGAATGATCTGGGCATGTGCAAGACAGGAGGCCCTTTCCGGGTTCTTGTCCGTACGGACTTTATTGTGTACGAGGCAGGGATAGCAAACCACTGTCGCTTATTGCATTAGTGAGCCACGGTAAGTATGGTAGATTAAACGTAATTTTAGAAGGAAAATTTCCTTGTAATGTTGTAGTTTCTGAAAGAACTGCGATGAACTCAGAGTTCTAATCAAGCGTTGAAGAAGTAGGAAGTCTGTCTTATGTTATGTGGTCAGTATGTTCGAATGTTTTAGCCCGGGAAAGCCATGGGGGCCAGCGCCTGATCCGCAAGGCAGACTTCAACGTGGGCTCCCACATCAACACCATGTTCCGCGTGCGCTGCAGAATGTGGGACTCCGCCTCCAGGAAGCGGCACAGCGAGGTGATGGAGAAGTGTCACATCACCTACTTTGGTAAGGCAAAGGGAAATAACCAGTGATGGAGATACAAAAGGAAGAAGAACGAGATGAGCGTGGTGTGAATGAGTTTTGATCATTTAGGTTGGTAAGACTAGGGATATATCCAGGGTAGGAAATAAAAAGGGAGAAGAGAGATGGATGTGGTTGTGAATGTTTAACTGGATCCTTTTTTAAATTATTTTGGTTTTCCTTTTGTGTGTGTGCTTGTGAGCCCAGAAAAAGCAAAAGAAAATGAATGACTTTTGCTTGTGTGTATTGTATGAATGATGGGACTGGGATGATTAATTGCACCAGTGTGTGAACAGTCATTACTGTGTTCATGAAGGTGGTGGATGAGTACAGAATCTTGTGTCAAACCACAAAGACCCTTTGCACAAGAGCCAGCGCTTTGAAAGGAGTGTTTTTGTTAACAGTGATATTTTTTTTCCCTTACTACACATTGTGAAGCTGTGTAAAGGGTTGGGACAAGTGCAGATGTGGAGAGCTTCAAGGACAGCACTGGAGTAGGGACCAGTCTTTATCATGATGCCGACAACTGGAAATAACCCTTTCTTTTACAATGACTCTTTAAGCTACAGGAAAATTCTTATGAAGCCTGTTGGATTAGGGACAACAGATCATAGAACAAACGGCTTGTAATGTGTGTGTGTATATGTGTGTGTGTGTGTTTAAATGTTGTGTTACTGATGAGCGATTAGTGAGAGAATAACTGAAGAAAGCGTTTTTATAAAAGCGATTGATCTATGGGACATCCTGGAAAAAAACTCTGGTGAAATAGGGATGGTTAACCTCCCTTGACTCTCGCCTTATCAACTGGGCTGTTTACAGTAAGCGAAGCTGCTGTCAGCTTCTTGGTGTTTGCCCTTTGGTACAGGGCGCTTATCCAGAGCATGTTGATGTGCTAGGTAGCCTCCCACAGACTATGCTGACTCACAGAGCAAGGCCCAGTTCTGATTGGGTGTTTGAAACAAGGCCCAAAACCCATTGGTCAGGGCTTTGACAGCATTGTGCCCATGCACTGAGCAGTGGAAACAACAATGGGACTGTGCTGCACAGACAGAAAACACAAAACTTAGCCATGCAACTGAACGCTTTGGGCTGTGGTACACAAGGCTGTGTTCAAACTGGATAAACAATTCAAACAAGCATTGAAGAAAGTTTTGAGGATGATAAGAGGGAATGTGATAAGGAATTTGAGAACATTTTGTAATATGGATGAGAGATTATGATGCGGAGAAATCTGAAGAAAGCTTGATGGGTAGAGGTGAGACACTATGATACTGTGAGACACTATAATACAGCAAGCACCGAGAAGAGCTTCTTTCTCATGTATTTGTCTCTACTGTTCTTATCATTTAGTTTGGGTACAGATGACTAGAAAGACAAAAAAAGGAAACCAAACCATGACTTATTGCCATGAAGTTCCCCATATTCTGTGTTTTTGCCGAACATATCAGACCACTTTTAGTTTTTAGCATTACACAAGATATTAGATATGGGAATACAGAGAAAAACAAAGAAATCTTTGGGTAGGCATGGCAGATTGTGATATAGAGAATCCTATAGATTGTATGTTGTAATTATTTTTTGCATAATGGTGACAAAACGATGACCATTTGCAGCAACGCTGGATGGAGGCATTGGTTACCTGATGCCCATTCCAGAGAAGGTGTACCGGCGCTTGCTGATGTTGCAAAATGCCATGGTGACCCATGTGCCGCATGTGGCCGGTCTCAATCCTAAGGCTTACAGGTCAGAGACACAATCTGCTGATCGAATTTTGGATAACTTTTTTTTTCTGCTACTTTTGTTCAATATAATGAGGGGAATGTGATCCTGCTACAGAATTGTTGACAGGTTTCATGGTGTGGTACAAGTTTTCCTTCTTTAACAAATGCAGTTTGCTAGAGCAAGGTCAAGGTTATGGAAACAGAACCTGTCTAGCATTCTGTAGGTAAAATTATTTCCTCTTCCCTTCCTGCTTAATCTTTGTTGTGTGGGAAATACCAGTATACATACCTTAATTTGTGCAGGGTTCATACGCCCCTTGAAGACCCTTGAAAACCCTTTAAATTTCTACTGGGTCAAAAAGGCCCTTGAAAACCCTTGAAAACTGCAGATATCCCTTCCATCCCTTGAACTCCCCTTAAAAATCGTTTTCGGACCAAAACTGACCGTAACATTTGAAGACGAATCGGAGAACATATGCAAACGAGACTTCGGACATCGATTTTCGCTTCTCGAATCGTTTTGTGTGTTGTCTGCTTTTCGAGCAAAGGGAAGCAATTCAATAGTCGGTTATCGTTTGCGCATGCGCAGTTCGACTTCCGACAAAGAACGCCATGCTCCCTCATCTACGGCGAAGTCCAATACTGTTGCGTCTGTCATCATGCCTAAGGGAAATTGCGCATTTGATCCGTTGTGGCTATAGAAGGAAGAATATCGAAGCTGGATCACTGAATGCAGAGACAACAAACATGCGTTTTTCTGTAAAGTATGCAAAAAGACCGTTGATGTTCGGGCAATGGGCGAATCGGCGGTTGCAAGTCACGGAAAGAGGAAAAAGTACGTGGAATTGGAAAAAGCGAGTAGGCCGGTCGTTAGTCTTACGGACTTCGTTCGGCAATCATCAAATTCATCAACATCGAGTCAGACCCTTTCCTCAGTAAGAATCGTCAGCCAATCCACAATAACAGCAAGTGGGACAGGTGTGTTGAAAGCTGAAGTGTTGTGGACGATTCATGCCATAAACAGTCATCACAGTTTCCGATCTGCTGAAGACGACGCGAAACTGTTAGCAGCAATGTTTCCATATTCCTCGATTGCGACGAACTATCGGTGTGGGGAAACCAAAAGTAGGTATCTTGCAACTTTTGGCATTGCTCCTTTTTCTGTCAGAACTGAAAAAAGAGTGAAATCACAGACTGAATCTTCAAATCAGTCATCACGTCGTCTCCATAGACTTTAAGTGACTCGTGTGTGCGCATTTGTTTAAAAAAAAAAAAAAAAAATCCTACTTTCTTGTTTAAAAGACAGCATTCATACCACACCCCTCCCCCCTAACTTACCTACCAGCTGGCCTACACACACACACACACACACACAAAACAAAACAAAACAAAATCATTTATCTATTTTATTCACTTCATTTTTTTTTTATTACAGTTACTTTCATTTTATTCATCTACTTATTTATTATAAATATTACCACTATCATTATTATCATTACTATCCCTTCTATATATATAAATTAATATATATATATATATAATTTATAAATTCCCCCCCCCCCCCCTCCCCCGCTTAGCATTATTATCAATCCACCTTAACCACAGCCGTCACAAATATATCACACCACCCCACTAAACCAGCTACACAACCCCAACGTTTCACTCCCCCCCCCCCCCCCCACACCCCCCCCCCTCCTCTTCCTCTCCCATAACCCCCTCTGTCGTTTCCATCTGGCGGCCATTCTTCCTACCACATGGACAGATAAGTCACTCTTCGTTCTTTGTTTGTACTGTCCTAAATGTTAAATGTGATCTGTTTTTTTGTGTGTGTTTTTTTGCCTGAAGAAGACCCAAGAGGTCGAAATGCATCGTGTCTTGTCCTGTGCTTTGTTTGTCAGTGTCCTTGGCGGTAACTAATCCCCTCTCTTTCTAAATTTTGCTTTGTTCTCCGCCATCAGTGACTCCATTTTGAAACAAAAAAAAACCCAGTTAAGTGTGGAGCTGCAGGAAGGCTACCCACATTCACCTTTTCAAGAGGGGTTACCCCGCTCCCTATCATGCCCCAGAACAAGCATTAGGCTAGTCCAGGCCCGCCAACCATTCACACACACTTCCACACGACAACACATACAGTGGCTGTATTTTAAAAGTAAAGTTTGCTGAGCTCCCTACTGAAATGTGCCAGAGAGGGGGCCTCGGCTGCAGCTGCCGGTAGAGAATTAATGAATATGTCATGCTTTTTGATGAATCATTGAATAAGGACTTGAAACAGAAGCAGCTGGACATCTATGTCAGATACTGGTCCAGAAAGCAGATTGAAAGTTTTCTTTTTCTGATTTCTCAATTTCTGTATAAAGACTTCATTTTTATTTTTTGTATATGATATTGAGCGTGGAAAAGACTACAGAAGTGTAATCACCTTATCATCATGGCTGGATTACATGTGTAAGGTTATTATTCACTCTTTTTTTTTCAATTGTACGGCTAAATTTGCCCCTTAAAAATTAAAATATCCCCTTTAGAAACCCTTGAAAAACCCTTGAATTTTTTTCCTGTGAGGAAGTGGGAACCCTGTTTGTGTGCAGTTCATGTAGTGTCGTCTATCAATATTTTTATTACAAAGTTTTTTAGTGTGTGTTTCAGTGTCTCCATCTTCTGTGGCATTGCCACTTTTTATGTTTAAACTCACTAAATACACACACTTTGATGGTGATAGGACTTGAATCAGACCTGCTAGACGGGTTTGTTAACAAACTGCTGGTTTTCTTGAAGTTTTCTAGAGGCTGTCCTAGGCCTACAGAGCCATAACGCAAAGGCAGTGCCAGCCACTGTTGTGTTAATGCAACAGTTCCTGCGTGGAAATTAAATGACTTTGTTTTTCTTTTCTTTTTTTTGTAAGGGATGATCACAGTGTTAAACATCCAACTAAGAGCTTGTGGACGCAGGATAGAGATCATCTTCAGATTGGTTGACCCAGTTCAGTAAGGTCAACAAGGTGAAGAGACCCTAATGAGCTTTAAAAAGGAACATGTATATCTTTGCTCTTTGTCCTGTTCCTGACAAGATCTTGAAGTAGGAACCAGTCTAGCTGATAGTATGCTTAATTGTATAGCTTTTTGAAAATTATTATTTGACCCTGCTTCCAGCTGCAGTGAATGGCACACTGTTGGCTCCTACAAGTCATCCCAGCTATGAATGGCCTTTGAGGAAACTGCAATGTAGGGTTGTGATAGCAGTAGTTCGCTTTGTCATGAGGAACAGATCTTCCTACAGAAACAGTTAACCAGATCATGAGGCATTTACATTTCCCTTATTTGACTTCTTGTACCGGTGTGAAAAGAAAAAGAAGTTCACAATGCGTTTACAAGTCAAAAACCTTGTTAAAATTCGTTTAAAAGAAAGAAAAAAGAAAGAAAAGAAAAGTTGTCAGTAATCCCATGGTTTTTCTTGGGTTTCCAGGACGGTGAAGCACAGCTCTCCAGAGCTGACCAATCCTCATCGCCTGATCATAGATGGGGACCTCATTTGGAAGTTCCTGCATCTGTCTCTGAATGAGAGGAGCGAGGTGTCCCGTCGTCTTGGCACCACGGTGGACCAGATGGTAGACGACCTGCTGGAGATTGACCGCGTCACGGCTCACTTCTAACAGCAGGCCTGCTGGTGATGGCATGCATCGTCGTTGGCTGGCAGTCACGATGGGTGAAGTCCAAGTGTTAAAGATCTCTCTGACACAGCTGTTTTTGTATTGATCAGATTGCCCATGGACAGGATAAATATCTTTACCTTTTGCCAGATAAAGTTCTATTGAGCATATTGAAGGCATTCTCCACTTCCTGTTCTGAGCAGCTGTCTGTCTGCTTGCTGTTCACTGATTGGTTGTCTGTTTACCACACTTTGTCACCCATTGCACAGGGTGGTTTGCATTCAGGCAAAGGGTGCATAGAGGCAGTTTTACCACACTTTGTCACCGATTGCACAGGATGGTTTGCATTCAGGCAAAGGGTGCATAGAGGCAGTTTTACCACACTTTGTCACCGATTGCACAGGATGGTTGGCATTCAGGCAAAGGGTGCATAGAGGCAGTTTTACCACACTTTGTCACCGATTGCACAGGATGGTTGGCATTCAGGCAAAGGATGCATAAAGACAGTTTTACCACACTTTGTCACCCATTGCACAGGATGGTTTGCATTCAGGCAAAGGGTGCATAGAGACAGTTTTACCACACTTTGTCACCCATTGCACAGGATGGTTTGCATTCAGGCAAAGGGTGCATAGAGGTAGTGGACCATTCTCACTGAACAGCAGACAGGAAGAAGCATGGTGTTCCTAGTTAGCTGTGAGGGCCACCCAGCCAGTGGAGCAGTTCTCTGGTGGCATGCAGTGACTCTGGGGCCTGGCAGAGCTTAGTGACTTGAGCCTGGGACTGGGACTTTGACAGAGTCAGATAATAGGGAAAGAAATACTAATCCTCTCCTTTTCTTTATCTTGGGATGGATGTGGACTCTGTCAGTGCCTTTGTCTTAAAGATCTTTCCTGATGCACATGTATGATCAAAGTTGTGGAAGTTGGGGGAATGAGAGTGGCGAGGTCGGGTTGATGGAAGCAGCTTTCTTTACAACTGGAGCTTGTGACACATTGACAGGCGGTGGACAGAAAACCAAATGTCACTTTGATAAAACAGGCTTTTTGAAGGATTCGTTTGGTCATTGATAGGTTCAGAGAATCTGAAACGCCCTTTTTCAAGGCATTAAAAAGTCTGTTCAGACAATGTAGGTTAGTAAAACTTGTAAACTTCATGTTGCCCCCTCCTCCCAAAAAAGGAATTTATGATTGATGTGACTGAACTTGGTTTCAAGCATGGATTCAAGGAATGTAAGTCAGTTAGGGATACTAAGAAACTGGATCCTACCAACAGTAGCCCCATGATGAAAGAGTCATGGATTTATTGGTTAAATAGGATAGCTCAACTCTAAAGTAAAGTGATATCCAAGTGTTTGTGTTTGGTGAAATTGTAAGCAGTTTTTTGTATACACTAAGTACAGAAATTTAGTATAGTTGGGTCTTTATGAATGAAAAAGAATGTATGTCCTTTTTTGAATAGAAGCCTTGTTTTGGTACAGTTGGCTTTGAATTTGTTTCAACTTTCTAATGTCTTGTTTGGTTCAGAGTTGAACAACAGCATCACAGCTGACTTCGCAGAGGTGATTTCGTAGTTTGGGAGTGGTCAGATGAAGCTTGACCAGATGTGGATATTTCTGGTGATGATGAAAGTTGGCATGGAGATCTGTCCACCTGTTGGCCTGCTTTCGTACCACCTGTGAAAGACATGTTCAGGTGTAGAAACAGTTGAAGGCTGACTGTGTGCCCTTCATCAATTCGTCACTGAGCCCCAGGCATTTCTAAAATGTTGAAACGATGGTGTCAGAAAAAAATTGTTGACAAAGCATTGGCCATTGTAAAATGTTCTGGTGGTTGGTAGATAATTCAGTTGGTAGGTCTCTGAAAGTCACTAGCCTGTCAAATATGAAACAAAAAGAGAGAGGCAGAAAATTATTGTGGTGTGGAGTAGATAGTGAGTTGTTGCCAGTGTTGTTGCGGTCACAAGGCTGGACACTTGAAGGATGTCGGGGGACAGTTTTGGATAGTGCACAGTTGTTAGTGTCACTTACTGTACCATGTCAAAGTCTTGCAAGCTCTGCCAAGTGTTTGGCCACCACCGTAGTGCCATAAATGGAGGTAGGGTAGGAGATGGAGGCAGTTGTAGCAAGGATACTTAGTACCGAGCAGATGCTGTCAGGTTTGATTTGAACTGCCATCTGTGAATCGGATAACTGATCTTTGGAATGTGGTGGAGAGAGTATAAAGAAATGAATATTGTCCATTTTGTGAGAAAACAGTGTCAATTTTTTTTTCAAGACAATTCATGCCAAGCGTTGTCAGAGGCCTCAGTCTGAAGTGTGCGTGCATGCGTGTAAAAGATGTAAAATATGTAAGGTTTGATTGTCTTACAAAACTTATTGTGAGCCATGGAGATGAACCTTTGTTTTCTGTGTGTGTATGTGTGTGCATGCACAAGTGCGTGTGCGCGAGTGTGTGTGTATGTGCGAGTGTTGGTCGTTCACATTTTACTCATCATTGTCATTATCATCATCATACTGCATATAACATGGTTGTATTTGATGACCAGAACCATTGACTGCATTTGATGTTGATGGCTTTGGTTCATGCTGTTAACATTCTTGTTGCTATGACATGAATCAGTCTGTCACTGTGTGTTCAGCAAGTAAAATGAATTGAAAGGTTGATGTGATGAAAATTCTTTGTGTACATGTGCGTATGTGGTAGCGGGATGTTAAACATTAACATTGTGTCAAGAAAAACATCTCAAGAGATATACTGACAAATGTCTCAAGTTATTTATGCATGGGAAAACCATATTCTAATACTTCCTTCTTCTGTGAAGCCATGAAGTTTATGGGGGCATCGCACTGAAGAACTGTTCACCGAATGTGTACTGAGGCCTGGGTCTCAGCAAATGGTTTCCCTGTTCATTCTGCAGTGTTCAATTTTTCTTTCTTTTTGTTGTTTTAGTCTTCTCCTTTGGCTCACTTCCTCAACAGTTCCCTGCAGGATTGTTTTGGCAAGACCATGGGATCTTGTTACTTAGGAATGCCAGCGTACTTTTCTCAACAGATGTCACATTTGTTCTTATACATGATCATGCAAGCACATGCAGACATACATTTCTGTGCAACAGAAAAATCACATAATACAAAAAATGCATTTGTATATAGAAATTCTGTAAGTAACGAACTACAAGCACACTTGTAACCGAGTAATTTTTTTTATCTGTCATATTGTCGTCCACTTGAAGCACACATCAAGAAATGAATATAATTACAAATTTTCAAACCCTGTTCAAACAGGTACATGAAGTGACTTTGAACGGATGTGAACATGCACAATTCTAAAAGAATTGTGAAAGGGTATAAAAAATATACTGAATGTGCTGCCTACAGTTTAAGTCCCAAACTACTTTATGTAACATGAAAAAGTGAAATTATCAATTTCACCCTTATTCTGGTTAGTGTTACAAGTACAAAGTCCTTGCCCTTACACTTTAAACGTTTTCAAATTCACAACGAATCATTCAGTCTGTTAGTTAGGACCTTATGTGTAACTTTACAAAATCAAACCTTAGATTTATTAATATCAAGACTTTTCTTCCCTCAAATCTACTGTGATGTTATTTCTTTCTTTGTCAGGAAATAAGAGTTATTAAAGCACCAGCCTCGCTTTACAGGTCTGAAAACCCCAGAGTTTCACTTGCTGATAACAAAACTCCTTCACCAAACTGACAACAACAACAACAAACATGCTGACATTAGCAATATAATCAACAAGGACATGAAAGGAAATTATTGTTGAAGAAGAAGAAACAAGATCCAGTGAAAAAAATCAGCAACACAAACAATTTTCTGTTCTTGCCTGCGAAAAGGAGATCTTTCTCTTAATCTGAAAGCTAGAATTTTTCTTTTCTTTTTTTTCTTCCCCCCATTCCTTTGATCTGGCCTCCTTATACCGCATACATGACCACAACCTGGCTGGTCTGCTCCGGCAGTACCCAGTAATCCATTAAGAGGATGAATATAGATGTGCAGTAGTAGCAGTCTTCCCATCATAGCACACTCGCAAACTCGGATTAAGACCTGGCTATGGTTGATGGGACTTGAACCAGTTGTCCGCGATTCTGACAACTGCACAACAGTTCACAGTTTGAGGGTTAAAAACACTTGATTATGCCATAAAGAAGTGATGATTTCAGAAGCAACTCTTGAAGGCATGAATTGGTGATGGTTCAAGACAACTCTTGTGATTGTCCTTCCCTCCCCGATAATCTGCTCCTGTCAGTTCATCACTATTTGAGAGACTTCAAGGTATTTATTGTTTTTAGTATCATTTTTTTTTTTTTTTTTTTTTTTTTTGTTGCTGTCCCAACCTCTGCACCACCTCAGAGGCAGTGTACCCACGCCGCTCATTCTGACACCCTGTCCACAGCCACAGCCCGGTCGGCCCCGCCGCAGCCCCGGCACCAGCAATCCACAGGGGGCAGTCAATGTCAAGCCGTCAAGAGGCAACCCACCGGAGGAGACACTGCACTGCTGCCGAGTCACTTCGGTGGTGTTCAGTGGCGCCTGTTCTGATCTAACATACACAGGACACCACCTACTAAGACCCCTACTGACGACAATAATTGCTTAGTCGCGGAGCCGGCGTGAGTGAGCTCTCCCTCCGGAGGGCGCCACCACGTCCGTCCAACGACAGCCCCCATGGACTCGCTGATACCGGTGACCCCGACGGAACCAAACCAAGGCCACAGACGTGGAGAGGACATCGAAACTGAGGTCACCATGAGAGCAGGGCATGAAGGGCCACAGAACTTGAGACTTTTTTTTTTATGTTGATCGATGAGAATGAGGATGATTAAGATGATGCTACGGATTTCCATTTCGGTCTGAGACTACATGACAGGGCTGTACTCTACGCTTCCTTTCATAATATATCCCAGCGTCAGCCAGGCCCGAGAGACACAGGCACCTGCAGTGCTGGTCAAGAAATTTGAGCAACTCTCTCAGAAACGCATCCATTAAGTGGATGAAGCTCGACTGTGTGGTCCCAGTCTTCCCAACTGAGTCCGCAGCAAACTCAACTCTGGGTAGGAGCCGGTCGGGGCAGAAAAACCCACATGACTCTGATGGGATTCGAACCCACGACCTCCCAGCCGGGAATCCGCGACGCTAACCACTTCGCCACGGCGGCTGGTGTTTTTAGTATCATTATCATTGTGTTCTTGTTTAGTCCCTCCAATATGGACCCAGTGTATGCTTATAGTTCACTGATATCCTCTTTTCTTCGGTCGCCACTTACAGTGAACACCTTTTCTCAACATTCCACAAACTCTTTGGATTATGACAATTCTTTGTGCCTGAATAAAGCAAATCTGGAAAAAAAAAAACATGTGTACATCTTACCAACATAATCAATGGAACCAAACTACGAATGTCACCTTTTGTTGAAAATTCATGGTACCACATTTCTGTTAAAATGTACGTTTTTCTCCATCGTGCTTATGGTTCAGTTCAGACACATGCTTCAAACTCTGGTTTTGTTGTTATTAATCGTGCACTTATGGAATTAACAAAAAACAGAAAGACAAAAATGCACCGGTTGGTTGATACAAGTCAAGCAAATTAATGTGCATAGCTGCCAACCTTAAAGAGTCACAGACTGGGAACCAGCGTATGAAGGAAGAGGGCGGAGTCAAGAGGGGGCCGTCTGGCTTTTGACTGAAAGCAGTTCTAACCCCCTTGTGTTTCAGTTGACAAATGTGGGGTCCAAGAAGAAAATGCATATTCTGTACATATAACTGGCAACATCCACGTAACATCATGTGGGCTTTATTCTGCAATACTTTATCATTCATACCAAAAAATGACCCCCTCACCCCACCCACCCCCACCCTCCACATTTTAAAACAAAGTTTTGAAAATCTGGATTTTTTTTTCCTCTTAAGTCAGGATTTCAGGAATCGTTCATAAATTAGGGAAATTCCACACACAAAAAATCAGGAAGGTTGGCAGCTATGATAATGACCTATCAACAGTTAGTTTGTATAATGAGGAGTGTGGAAGAAAGCACAATCCTCTGTATGTGCATACAAGAATTTGCAGTTTCTTACAACATAACATAAACGCATCTAAGCGCCATTTCAACATTTTTCCCCTAGGATTTTTTTTTCTCCCCCCTCCTCTTTTTTTGTTGTTGTTGTAAAATAGTGTGTGTGGAAGGGCGGAAAAGAGGGCAGAGTTGAGTCGTGCGTCACATTGAAGGTTTTGGACAGAACAGGAAGTGCAGTTATTACAATTCACTGGCTCTTGAGTGTATTTCAGAGTCAGTATTTTTGTAAAAAGTGAAATAGTGTTCATCTGCCAAGATGAATGGGCTAAACAGGCTGGGCTGATTTACTCTGATATTTTGAAACCTTTTGTTTACACTAACTCATTCACAGCTTGATGCAGTCTCATCCTCATTCACAGCTTGATGCAGTCTCATCCTCATCCAGAGCTTGATGCAGTCTCATCCTCATTCACAGCTTGATGCAGTCTTCTTCTCATTCACAGCTTGATGCAGTCTCATCCTCATTCACAGCTTGATGCAGTCTTATCCTCATTCACAGCTTGATGCAGTCTCATCCTCATTCACAGCTTGATGCAGTCTTATCCTCATTCACAGCTTGATGCAGTCTCATCCTCATTCACAGCTTGATGCAGTCTCATCCTCATTCACAGCTTGATGCAGTCTTATCCTCATTCACAGCTTGATGCAGTCTCATCCTCATTCACAGCTTGATGCAGTCTTATCCTCATTCACAGCTTGATGCAGTCTCATCCTCATTCACAGCTTGATGCAGTCTTATCCTCATTCAAAGCCTGGTGCAGTCTTATCCTCATTCAAAGCCTGGCGCAGTCTTCTCCTCATTCAAAGCCTGGTGCAGTCTTCTCATTCAAAGCCTGGTGCAGTCTTCTTCTCATTCAAAGCCTGGCGCAGTCTTCTCCTCATTCAAAGCCTGGTGCAGTCTTCTTCTCATTCAAAGCCTGGTGCAGTCTTATCCTCATTCAAAGCCTGGCGCAGTCTTCTCATTCAAAGCCTGGTGCAGTCTTCTCCTCATTCAAAGCCTGGCGCAGTCTTCTTCTCATTCAGAGCCTGGTGCAGTCTTCTCCTCATTCAAAGCCTGGCGCAGTCTTCTTCTCATTCAAAACCTGGTGCAGTCTTCTCCTCATTCAAAGCCTGGCGCAGTCTTCTCCTATTCAAAGCCTGGCGCAGTCTTCTTCTCATCCAAAGCCTGGCACAGTCTTCTCCTCATTCACAGCTGGACACAGTCTTCTCCTCATTCACAGCTGGACACAGTCTTCTCCTCATTCACAGCTGGGCACAGTCTTCTCCTCATGCACAGCTGGACGCAGTCTTCTCCTCATTCACAGCTGGACGCAGTCTTCTCCTCATTCACAGCTGGACGCAGTCTTCTCATTCACAGCTGGACACAGTCTTCTCCTCATTCACAGCTGGAGACAGTCTTCTCCTCATTCACAGCTGGACAGTCTTCTCATTCACAGCTGGACGCAGTCTTCTCATTCACAGCTGGACACAGTCTTCTCCTCATTCACAGCTGGGCACAGTCTTCTCCTCATTCACAGCTGGACACAGTCTTCTCTTCATTCACAGCTGGGCACAGTCTTCTCTTCATTCACAGCTGGACACAGTCTTCTCCTCA
>CM065725.1:5569188-5584188 GCA_033310375.1 Conus canariensis | reverse complement strand
GCGAGTGAGGTGGACAAATTTTGTCAAGTAGCAGCAATGACACTATATACTATGACAGTATATACACTTAGTTGTAGTTGTAGTTGTCATAAACTTGCTTCCACTGCTGCCGCGACTACTAACTACTACAACTACTAACAGATCTACTACTAGTCCACTAGTTGCAGTCTTGCAGCGCCGGATTAGTTGCGTGAGAAGGGGGGGGGGGGTGTCCATGTCCAGAGGGTGTCTGGGGGAGGGACACAGGGGAGGGGTGGGGTGGAGCAAGGTGCAAAAAAACCCAACATTTTTGCCAGCCAGAAGAGAGGTGGGGGTTTCAGCCCCCCCCTCCCCCCCCCCCCCCCCCCCCCCCCGTCCCCCTCTCCACCTCTTGTCCAGCCTTGAGTTTAGCGCATTTGTTTTTAACAGCTGAAATATTGTATATGAAGCTCTTGGCGATTTCTGGTACAATTAATCGATCAATACAATGCATTAAGAGAGAGAGCGAGAGAGAAAAAGAGAGAGAGAGATGCATACATACAAAAAGACAGGTAGATCGATAAGCAGGCAGTTAGAAAAAGAAAAAATAGAGTTCCATTTAAAAACAAGGCGGATGTGCCCACCTTTCTCATTTTATCGTCAGCTGAAATCGATAGCCTGATTTTCTTAGCAACAAACTTCTGAGAAAGATCATTTCCGATGCGCCAGAAGAATCCCCAAAAGCTGGAACCCCGGAAAATGACACAGGCGTTCTCAATGAATGAAAACTGAAAAGCCACAGTTTCCAAATTCAGCATGCCCTTGTGACAACACCCACTGAAGCACGATGCCAGATGTGTGACCGAAGGCACCTTCAAGAGTGCAGCTGCTGAAAAGAAAATAATCACAGGAAAACGTCATAAGCAAACTAAGCCGCAAATGTGCGCAGAACAAGCACTGCATACCGCTAATGTGCTCAAAACAAGCACTGCATACCGCTAATGTGCTCAAAACAAGCACTGCATACCGCTAATGTGCTCAAAACAAGAACTGCATACCGCTAATGTGCTCAAAACAAGCACTACATACCGCAAATATTCTCAAAACAATCACTGCACACCGCTAATGTGCTCAAAACAAGCACTGCATACTGCTAATGTGCTCAAAACAAGCACTACATACCGCTAATGTGCTCAAAACAAGCACTGCATACCGCTAATATGCTCAAAACAAGCACTGCATACCGCTAATGTGCTCAAAACAAGCACTGCATACTGCTAATGTGCTCAAAACAAGCACTACATGCCACTAATGTGCTCAAAACAAGCACTGCATATCGCTAATGTGCGCAAAACAAGCACTACATATCGCTAATGTGCTCAAAACAAGCACTACATATCGCTAATGTGCTCAAAACAAGCACTGCATATCGCTAATGTGCTCAAAACAAGCACTGCATATCGCTAATGTGCTCAAAACAAGCACTACATATCGCTAATGTGCTCAAAACAAGCACTACATACCGCTAATGTGCTCAAAACAAGCACTACATATCGCTAATGTGCTCAAAACAAGCACTACATATCGCTAATGTGCTCAAAACAAGCACTACATATCGCTAATGTGCTCAGAACAAGCACTACATACCGCTAATGTGCGCAAAACAAGCACTACATATCGCTAATGTGCGCAAAACAAGCACTACATATCGCTAATGTGCTCAGAACAAGCACTACATACCGCTAATGTGCGCAAAACAAGCACTACATACCGCTAATGTGCGCAAAACAAGCACTACATATCGCTAATGTGCGCAAAACAACATACCGTTAATGTGCTCAAAACAAGCACTGCATACCGCTAATGTGCTCAAAACAAACTCTACATACCGCTAATGTACGCAGAACAAGCACTGCATGCCGCTAATGTGCTCAAAACAAACACTACATACCGCTAATGTACGCAGAACAAGCACTGCATACCGCTAATGTGCTCAAAACAAACACTACATACCGCTAATGTACGCAGAACAAGCACTACATGCCGCAAACGTGTGCAAAACGAGCACAGTACACCACTAACGTACTCAAAACGAGCACAGTACACCACTAACGTACTCAAAACGAGCACAGTACACCACTAACGTACTCAAAACGAGCACAGTACACCACTAACGTACTCAAAACGAGCACAGTACACCACTAACGTACTCAAAACGAGCACAGTACACCACTAACGTACTCAAAACGAGCATAACACACCGCTAATGTGTGCAAAACGAGCATAACACACCGCAAATGTGTGCAAAACGAGCATAACACACCGCAAATGTGTGCAAAACGAGCATAACACACCGCAAATGTGTGCAAAACGAGCATAACACACTGCTAATGTGTGCAAAACGAGCATAACACACCGCAAATGTGTGGAAAACGAGCACAGTACACCGCTAATGTGTGCAAAACGAGCATAACACACCGCAAATGTGTGCAAAACGAGCACAGTACACCGCTAATGTGTGCAAAACGAGCATAACACACTGCTAATGTGTGCAAAACGAGCATAACACACCGCAAATGTGTGCAAAACGAGCATAACACACCGCAAATGTGTGCAAAACGAGCATAACACACCGCAAATGTGTGCAAAACGAGCATAACACACCGCAAATGTGTGCAAAACGAGCATAACACACCGCAAATGTGTGCAAAACGAGCATAACACACTGCTAATGTGTGCAAAACGAGCAAAAACACACCGCTAATGTGTGCAAAACGAGCATAACACACCGCTAATGTGTGCAAAACGAGCATAACACACCGCTAATGTGTGCAAAACGAGCATAACACACCGCAAATGTGTGCAAAACGAGCATAACACACTGCTAATGTGTGCAAAACGAGCATAACACACCGCTAATGTGTGCAAAACGAGCATAACACACCGCTAATGTGTGCAAAACGAGCATAACACACCGCTAATGTGTGCAAAACGAGCATAACACACCGCTAATGTGTGCAAAACAAGCATAACACACTGCTAATGTGTGCAAAACAAGCACTACATACCGTGATAGTGTGCAAAACAAGCACTACATACCGTGAATGTGGGCAAAACAAGCACTACATGCCGCGAATGTGCGCAGAACAAGCACTACATACCGTGAATGTGGGCAAAACAAGCACTGCTTACTACTGAATGAACAAGGTTATTGTCAGTAATATCATATATCAACAATTGTTAGAATTCAGTGCGATTGTATTCCACAACTAATGTTTTTAAAGTATGTTCATTTATTTCTTCTTTGTAGTATTACAATTATGTATCAGGTGTGTGTGTGTGCGTGTGTGTGTGTGTGTGGTGTGTGTGTGTGTGTGTGTGTGTGTGTGTGTGTGTGTGTGTGTGACCAGAAATTGCAGCATCCAAGAAATCTAATTCTTTTAATCAAACAAGTTTAATCAGTTATTTCCCTTGCATAGTTATAAACCGCCAAACGCCGAACGATGCAAAAAGAAATGTTCATAACTCACTTCCACCCCACCCCTACCACACCCCCTTGAAAAAAAAAAGTTCCCTTGTGGTTACTGGACGCAGCCTTCAGATTACAAAATATGTGTACTTCTCTGAACAAGAAGAAGAAATGCCCCGTAACGGGACAAAAATATCGCTGCAACTTAACATCTGAAACCTTTTACTCTTAAATCAAATGAAATTGATGAGGATAACAAGAAAGAAGACAACCGAGGAAAGCAGAAATGAAATAGAAAAGTAAATATAGAAGAAGACCAAGGAAAGTAGAAATGAAATAGAAAAGTAAATATAGAAGAAGACCAAGGAAAGTAGAAATGAAATAGAAAAGTAAATATAGAAGAAGACCAAGGAAAGTAGAAATGAAATAGAAAAGTAAATATAGAAGAAGACCAAGGAAAGTAGAAATGAAATAGAAAAGTAAATATAGAAGAAGACCATGGAAAGTAGAAATGAAATAGAAAAGTAAATATAGAAGAAGACCAAAGAAAGTAGAAATGAAATAGAAAAGTGAATACAGAAGAAGACCAAAGAAAGTAGAAATTAACTGGAAAATGAATATAGAAGAAGACCAAGGAAAGCAGAAATGAACTAGAAAGTAAATACAGAAGAAGACCAAGGAAAGCAGAAATGAAACAGAAAGTAAATACAGAAGAAGACCAAGGAAAGCAGAAATGAAACAGAAAGTAAATACAGAAGAAGACCAAGGAAAGCAGAAATGAAACAGAAAGTAAATACAGAAGAAGACCAAGGAAAGCAGAAATGAAACAGAAAGTAAATATAGTTCGTTTTCTCCATTTGGAATGTTACTATACAATAGCAAAGGGACAATGAACACATTGCCGGAAACACGACTGTCGTCAACCATGGCACCTTAGGGAGATAATGTTTTCTATTTTCCATACAGACAAGAGAGGACAAATATTGTATTCGAGGTCATTAGATGAACACATCCATTAATTTTAAGCTGTAGCTCTCGCCCAGAGTAGGGTCCACAAAATTAGAGAGAGAGAGAGAGAGAGAGAGAGGAGAGAGAGAGAGAGAGAGAGAGAATTTTACAATGACACAAGTACTGGCTTTATTAAGTTACATGTTTGCATTGTCCTGCTATACTAGCACACAGGCAACAATCCATGGATGCGCATGTACGTGGTAACAAACGCAGATCCTCAGTATTTGGCGAGAAAGTTACACACATTTACTTGTACTGAGTGATTTTTTAGAAGAAAAAAAAACGTAACAACTGACTTGCAATGCAACGACAAAATGTTAGTAAACTCCTCCACCCCAACCAACAGCAACCAACCCCCAACCCCCACCCCAGTCCTACCCCCACTCACCCCCAAAAAAGAGTGTGTGTGTGTGTGTGTGGCCGCTGGGTACAAATTTCACTGGAACACAAAATTTTAATTTCGCAAATGAACAAAGAAGACAATCAACACCTGTATTAACTCTCCGCACTCCCACCGTTGCAGTTTGCCAACTTGTCGATGAAGAGTAACGTAAGCTCACATCATCAGAATCAGATACCGTTACAGGGCAACATGAACTTCTAATAGTTCTACAACTTGAGCGACTTTGTTTCTTTATTTATTTTTAAAATCAAATAACACCGAGCCAGTGCCCTTTCGGAGACAGTAAAAAAAAAAAATAGGAGGAGGAGGAGGGAGAGGAAAGAAATGACCTTTTTTTCTTGAAGTCAACGAGCAGTTTACTCATTGCTATTTCGAGAGTTTGAAATTTGACTTTGATTTCAGTTTTAGTGTTGTTTATTGCACAGTGGAAAATTATGGCAGCGTTCATGAACTCTTCCCCTGCCTTGTTGCCAGGACAATCTGTTCTGAAGTCAATGGAATGATTCTGTACTGGGACAACGCTCTGAATGTTTTTTATTGTCTACTCCCCACCCCTCCCCCTCCGCTCACCCTCCTCCCCTTCTCATTTTCACACTGCTGAGGATCTCGATTCTTATGTAAGGTAAGGTAATGTTGCTCATAGCCCAGCCGACCGCAAAGGGCCGTATCAGGGCTTGGTTCACAAGCTCCACCACTATGGAATCCGAGGCCACCTGAACAGGTGGATAAGGAACTTCCTGACCAACAGGCAGCAAGCAGTGGTGGTGGAAGGAGTTACGTCGGCATTTGTAGGGGTTGAGTCTGGAGTCCCCCAAGGCTCTGTCTTGGGACCCTGCCTCTTTCTATTCTACATTAACGACATCCCGACGGGCCTCTCCTCAACCGCACGTCTTTTCGCAGACGACACTGCTTGCCACAAGACCATCAGGAAGGCCAGTGACCAAGCCACACTACAGAGAGACCTTGACAAACTTGCTGACTGGGAACAAACTTGGCTCATGTCGTTCTATCCGGACAAGTGTCACACTCTACATTTTGGCACAAGACACAAGGCCACATACCATCTGCATAGTCATAACCTCCAGCCCACCAAGGAGGAAAAATACCTAGGGGTCACCCTGTCCACAGATCTGAAATGGGAACCCCACATTAACAACGTCGTCAACAAGGCTTCTAAGACCCTCGGCTTTGTGAAGAGAAACCTGAAATTAGTCTCTATCCAAACCAAAGAGAAAGCCTATAAAACCCTAGTGCGCCCAACCCTAGAGTACGCCTGCCAGGTGTGGGATCCCCATCAAGAAGGTGACAAGATGGCACTTGAAAAGGTTCAACGAAGGGCGGCGCGCTGGGTTGTAAATCGCTACCGCCAGACGTCCAGCGTAGGTGCTATGTACAAGCAGTTGCACTGGGCTCCTTTAGAACAGCGACGTCAGCAAATCAGGTTAGCCACCTTCTACAAGTTTCACCACGGCGACATCAAGATCAACTCTGCGACATCCCTTCGCGCTACACCCACCAGTATAACACCAGAAACTCTCATGAGCTGCAGTACCAAGTAGAACCCTGCTGCAGGAACTACAGAAAGAACAGCTTCTTTCCGCGCACTGGGAGGGAGTGGAACAATCTTCCAGCTGAGGCAGTGGCATCGGCCTCGCTGGAGGACTTCAGATCCTGGATATAACCCCCCCACCCCCCCACCCCTTACTCCCCCGTTCCCCGCTCCCCTCCCCTCTCTCGCTCCCTCTGCTGGCCCCTCGTCCACCCCCCAACTATCCCTCCTCTTCCTCACCTTAGTCCGTCCCCCCCCCCCCCCCCCCCCACTCCAGTGTAAGCCCCACTTATTCATAAGCTGATGATCCAGGCAGCAGTTTTGATCTACCGTTAGATCCGGAAACCCCCTACTATAGTGTCAGAATCTTCAACTTGATGAAGGCGGACACTCAAAGAAACAAGAAGAGGGCTGTCACCGCGTTGAAGTCCACTCACAAGTCATCCTTTCAACAACAACAAAACCACACACACACACACACACACACACACACACACACACACACACACACACACACAAACAGACACACACGCGCACGCACACATACACACACACACACACACAAACACACACACACACCCACACACACACACACACACACGCACACGCACACACACACACACACAACCCACCTCATTCGCACAGCGCGTTAAAATACACCTAAAAACACACCGGTAATTTTGTTTAAAATCTTTCCTCCCACATCTTAGATCAGATGAAAAATGTTAATCTCCCTCAGAAATTCAAAGATCACATCAGGCAGGTATCTCTGTACAAGGTTTTCATTGAGTCTGCTGTAAAATGTTTATGTCTCACATCGTGCAAGTCCCAACACTCTAAAAGGACGTGTTTCACTGTGAGCGGTACACGACATGGAATGCACCGTGCAGAGCTTCTTCACCTTTTAAAAGATAAGAATGGGTGTAAAAGAAGTGGCCTGTATGCAAACGGGACAAAACTGTTTCTTCTTTACGGCCGCCTCGGGAGTAATGGTAAAAACTCTTTTAGGTATGAACGGATTTTCAATAGTTTGTTATGCGTCTTCTTGTTCCATTCCTCTTGCCAGTGGTCTTTGACATAAGCCTGGGCTTAGGGCTTCAGATCAGTGTGCGGGATGGACAATCTGCTCAACGTTTTGTGGCACTCTTAGCAAGTTCATCAACCAATTCGTTGCCTCGAATCCCGACATGGCTGGGAACCCAAGCAAAAGCTATGTTATACCCATCTGATTTCAGAGAGGTGTACAGTTCGAATAACTTCTGTAGTTGAGGGTGCTTGAGGTTACGGCCGGCAATGGCTTCCAAAGCAGACAGGAAGTCCGACAACATGAGGAAATTCTTTTTGTTTCGATTTAGAGACCATTTCAACAGCCAGGACTAAGGCCGTCAACTCAGCAGTGCAGATGGAGCTGTCAGTGGGAATGTGTTTAGAACATCTCTGAGAAGGACCTGCTGCACAATAGACAGCAGAGGCACCCCCCACCCCCACCCCCCTCACATTTGGAACTGTCGGTGAAAATTCTTCTGAAGGATAGAAACCTTGAACACAGTTCGGCGAAAAAGGACTTGTACGCACGGTAAACGCAGCTATCTCCATTTCACTGAGCGCCGATCCGTACCCGCTCCGAAAAAATTGCAAAATCGGCAACAAACGGGACTAGAGCAGGAATTAAACGGCATGGAGCGGGAACCCATCTTTGTTATGCGGCAGTGAGCGGGAATTAAACGTTATGGTCTGGAAGAGCGGGAGTGATCTTTGAACATGTTCAAAGACAAGCCCCGATCTCCCCAATCGAAACTAGAGCGGTGTTAGAGCATGTGTTGATCGGCAGCAACGCAGGTTCACCGGGAACGCATTGTATCTCGAGCGGCTTCTGTCGGGAATATCTGGAGTGCAACGTAACTTGAGCGGTGAAAAAGTAGTCATCCCGATGTGTCCAAGATCGCCCCGATTAAAGCACGTTGCTCGCCGCTCTAACACCGTTCTGTTCCCGCTTTGCGCCGATCGTGTGTTTGCATTGCCACACAGGGCGGCATCGGTACAGATTGTCTCACGGTCTGCTGCTGCTGTAGTTACGTTCCGTTCCCGGCCAACAGGATGCGATGACGATCTACCCACACTCCACTTCCGCTCTCGCCGCTATATAAGGACCCGTTCCAGTTGTTTTACGATTTCTGCTCCTCAAATGGAAACTCTGAGAGAAGCATCATGCAACGACATAGGCTTGCCTCAAAGACTGGGAGAGCCTCCAAGGCAAGGCGCCATGGGGGAGCGGAACCATCGCCTGCTTCCACCCAGCAAGATGACAACCTTCCTGCAAGTAAACAAGCCGAGGAAGAAGCCGCCCAACAATCAGACAGCCAGGAAGGAAACACAGCCAAGAAACCCAGGCTTCACACACGTCTCTGCAATGAGGAGGAAGGGTGCATGGCAGAATTTGTTTCTGCTCACGAGTGCCTCTATAACAAAAAAACAAAAAAAAAATCAGAGACTGGATGAACAAGGCTGTGAAGGACAAACTATGGCAAGACCAGGCCGAGAAGATGGGCAAGAGTGTGAATGAGATACGGACCTGGTATGACAGCATACATACGAGGCTGAGCCGCCTCCGAAGGACCAAGTCCGGCCAAGGTGATGAGGAATTTACAGAGCGCGATCGCTGGATTTATGACAGCTTCCAGTTCCTCGTCCCACACATTGTGGAGGGCAAGCACAGAAACCTGGTTAGCTTCAAGGGAAAGATAGCAGCCAAGGCCACAGCCACAGCAGCCACAATAGCCACAGCCACAGTTACAGCAGCAACAGCACCAGCCACATTGTCAACTCCACCTACTGAAGCCATAGATGTCGGACAGACAGAAGACATGCCAGGGTCCCCCACAGGCCCTGCATGATCCTGGCCACATGGCAACCAGCACAACACCATCCACCACCACAGTCTCCAGGCCCAAGACTTCACGCATAGCAAGTGAGCATGAGCTAATATTTTCCCTGGTTTCATCCACAGAGAAGCAAAAGCAGCTTTTGGCACTCTCACAACAGCTTCTGCAGCAGTTCAGACCTGCCTCCTCAGGTGACCGAGAGTGTCACAATTTCTGCGAATGGGTGTCCAGCTGCTTGCATCAGTTGCCAAGAGATTTATACAGAAGAGCACAAAGAGACATTTGGGCCTGCCTTCAACGCTACACAGAGGAGCAGGACCGGCGCGAGGAACAGCAGCAGCTTCAGCAGCAACAGCCCCAGCAGCAGCTGCAGCATCAACAGCAGTGCATGCAACAGGGTTGGCAGCCACCACCCAGTCAGTGGCCTCATCAACCTCAAGGCCAGACTGTGTCTGTGTGGGGGTCCCAGGAGGCAGGATGGGTGCAACAGCTGTTTCCTGGACAGCAAATCTGCAGGCCAGAGCAGCAGCAACAACAACAACAGCCAGCAAGATCCAGCAAATGGCCAACTACGTCCACACCAAGACCAAGTACGGACAGTTCCAGTGGCACACTATACATCAACCTCAGCAGTGTTTGCCGAGCGTTTGGGGTTGGCAACGACTCGCAGCTGCATGACCAGCCACAGGAATCTTGGGACACCGATCCAGAGACACATGATGACCAGGAATAGTGCCTAGAGATACTTATGCATTGACTTTATTTTTTCATATCTTGCAATAAACTGTAATAAATCTGTTTTGCGTGTACTGATGATTTGCCATGATTAAAATACGTTTTCCAGTTGATTTGCTTATTTGTCATAAATAATAATTTGTAATGAACAGGTGTTATGATAACGAAATTAAATGTTAAGTTTTACTGATGATTCGTTATAAATACATTAAACTTTAGTTTACTTTGGACTTGAAATAAGCATGTTATGCCAAATACAAAATGCTTGTAATAACATTTTAGTTTACTTTTCACTTGTAAGAAAATGGATGACGAATAAAGATGTTTCGCATACAAACGGTTTAATATGCAATAAACAAAGAGCGTGGTATCGATATAAATTTTCTTTATTTTATTTAATGACTGTTATTTATTATGACAGTGAGTAAATGACAGTAACGAATAAACAGAGTGAGCGAACTAACAACGACAAGAACAATGTTGTATATGTATATTTCCCACTCACACAAAATATGTGATCAAATACTGATTACGAAGTGTTTCAGCGCCACAATTATTCCATCAGTTTATTACAGCACGACAATATTTCAGTCTTTTTATGATTACCTTTAAATTATACATGAATACAATGTATGTCTTCACAAAGAAATACAGTTTCAAAACACACTTTTATTTATTAGCATAATTCTAACAGCGCCACAATTATTCCATCAGTTTATTACAGCACGACAATATTTCAGTCTTTTTATGATTACCTTTAAATTATACATGAATACAATGTATGTCTTCACAAAGAAATACAATTTCAAAACACTCTTTTATTTATAAGCATAATTCTAAATTGGAACATTTACATCGTATTACAATAAAGTAAACTAAATGGAGTACAATGTAAAACATGACATGAACAGTGCAATTATAGTCTCTCTAGTTGTTTCTGGGACGAATCATTGCATCTTGCCACTCCACAGATCCAGCTGGACTGTTGAAGTATAATCTCAGGTATTCCCGCTGTCTCTTGGCTTCTACAGTGTCCCTGTTTGGTCCGACAACTGTGTGGAGGTCATGCATGTTAGCATTTACTCTCCATTGGCCGGGGATGAGGTTGTACTGAACATCTTCTCCATCCACTTCTGCATTCTGTAGAGCAGGATACCTCATCCTCATGATGTTGTAGAGGCAGACAGCTGCTTCTACGATGTCCCTGACAACTTCTGGTCCCTGCTGGAGAGTAGTTAGCGGTGCTTGCCACCTGCTCGCAAGAATGCCAAAGGCATTCTCCACCACACGTCTTCCACGGGACAGTCTGTAATTGGTGATGAGCTCCTGATCTGTCATGCCTCTTTTACAGTAGCGCTTCATCAAGTATGTACGCAGAGCAAATGCATCATCTCCGAGGATGAAGTATGGCATATCCCTGTCATCATTTGTCATAGGCTCAGAATGTGGAACACCAATTGATGCATCCTCAATACATTCTTTCAGCTCTGAGGCATTAAAGATTTGAGCATCTGACATGTGACCCATGCCACCACAGTCGATCCACAGGAACTGGTAGTTGGCATCAACCAGTGCTAACAAAACAATCGAGAAAAAACCATTGTAATTGTGGCACAGTGATCCAGAACATGGAGGTTTCCTAATGGCGACGTGTTTCTTATCCAAAGCTCCAGCTGCATGGGGCACGTTCCACTTCCTTTCAAAATACCTACCAATGTCCTTCCATGCCTGTGGTGAAGGACAGGGGATGACTTCATCTTTGTACTCCGCCACAATGGCGTGACACACCTCAGGGAGGAAGTTCGCAATGGTGTGGCGTGATACCCTGAAGTCATATGAGAGAGATGGGTACTTGTCCCCGGATGCCAGGTGCCTGATGGTAACTGCCAGCTTCAATCCTGGTTCCAAGACCTGTCTGAAGTTGGTGTTTTGCTTGGAAATTCTTGCGGTCAGTCTCTGGAGCAACTCATCAAACATTTCAGGAGGTTTTCTCAGGTAGTTAAAGAATGATGAGGTGTCTTCTACTCTCATTTCTGCCATGAGAGTGTCATATTGTCCAAACTGAAGTCTCCTGTCTGCAGAGAGCCATGGCCTCACCCAGAAAACCTTGCGCCTTTTTCTTCTGTTTCTCTGCATCATCTCTACCATGATATGTTGTTGGTGGACAATGGCCTGTTGCTGAAGAACCAGGAGCATGTGAAGAACATCATGCTGAGGATCCATGTTTCTCCCTTTAGTATGAGGCAAACAACTGGCACAGCAGCACTGATCAGGCGCCGTTTTATAGGAAATCGGGGCGAATTTTCGCTGTCTTGAGCGTATGTGTGTCGTAACTCCAGCGGCATGAACGTGAATACATCGTATTGAATCGTATCTAGATTGGTATAATCGTGTTTACAGCAGCATCGCATCGTCAGTAAACGTCAGTGAACGGGAAGAGAGTGGCATTAGTCGTAGGTGGGTCGGCAGTGAGCGTGCCTGGAGCGTAGCTAGAGCCCAAGTGGCGCCTATTGAATCGGCAAAGAACGGGAATGGTTCCTAGTTTGAGCTGGAACAAATCGGCATCACATCGTACTATGCACGTAACTACAGCGTATCTTAATCATACAGAGCGTAACTTGAGCATAAACGGAGCGTACTTTTGTCGAAAATGACCATTTTCTTGCCGATGGTTGCCGCTTGAGCGTAGTCCCAAGAGATCGGCAATGATCTCATAGGTCGGGGAAAATCGTGATTCAGTGAAATGAGGGAAGACCACAGAGAAAAAAAAAAGAATGTGGAAAAGAAGGCTTAAAGGGGAGACGAAGACAGGAAAGATCCATTAAAGAAGGCGGAAGACAGAATAGGAAAAAGGTGGGTCACTGTTTGACAGGGCCCTCACCTGTCTGACACAGGGGACCCTACCAGGGACATCACCTCCTACCACATTGTGCTTACGCCAGACAGCAATTTGACTTGACAGGCCTTGTGGCAACTAAAAATAAAATGTAGCCTATCATCCAAGTACTGATGCCCCCGCCAGCAGAGCCAAAGGGATCACTGGACCGCGCAAGCCCACTGACCACGGCAAGGTTGCAATCCCCGCGGGGCGATTCTAACGTGGACACCAACTGGACGTCGTACAACAGGAAATGTATGTTTAAACCCATCACTGCGTAACCAGCTCTGTCCTGAGATGAGTTGTGCCCCCTGGTAATACGTCCTCCGTGGAAACTTTGTGGGCATAAAGTTGTAAATATGTGGTTTGATTTATGTAATGCCCAAATGCACCACTCATGAGGGGCGTGGCTTAGGTTCAATGAATTATCCAACTCCCCTTATCCCCCTCTCTCTCCACTCACTCACTCACTCTCCCCCCCCCCCCCCACACACACACCACGCATGCATGCACGCACGCACGCACACACACACACACACACACACACACACACACACACACACCACGCACACACACACACACACACACACACACACACACGCTTTTCTGACTCAAAGAAACTCCATTACAACAGCGTTCAGTTCTCATCCGTGTTGATTTTGCAATGTCAATGCTTTGCTTGATTTGGTTGTTATTCCCACGTTTCTGTGCTTCAGACTATTGCTTTTTTTTTCTTCAAAGTACTGGTTAAAATCAAATCGATTCGAATCCGCACATCTTTGATTATCATCCAGGGATTACATTCTTTTCATGTTGGGTAAAACTATCGATCACGTAAGGTGACCTTTGATTGCTAGTGCAACTTTTCTCTGCCGCATTAGGAGGTGAACTGTGTCTTTAAGGTCTGCTATAAACATCGGTTCACGTCACCAAACTGTTCCTTGGAAACGAAAAGTGTGCGTAAATTGATAAGGCAAAACAAACAAACAAACAAACAAAAAAACTGCCATGTGCGTGCGTGCGTGCGTGCGTGCGTGCGCGCGTGCGTGCGTGCGTGCATGCGTGCGTGTGTGTGTATACATCAGTGATGTGTGTGCACAGGTGCTTGCTTGCTCGTGTGTGTGTGTGTTGTTGTTGTTGTTGTTTGTTTGTTTGTTTTGTTGGCTTTGTTTGTTTGTTTTCTAATGGGTGATGGATTAGTACCAGGTTCTGATTAGGTTAGGGTAAGGGACAGGGTCCTTAGCAGTTGTGCGAAGACAGAATTTCGTTCCTTCAAAAGTTCAACGTTTCATCGACTGCCACAACGAAAGTAATCTCTTTTTCACACAGCTAATCACGCAACCGTGTGTCCACTTCACAGACACGAAGAAGGAAAAAAATAAAAGAAAACGGTGGGTATATTTCAAACCTGTTTCGTTACTTTAGCACGAAACTGCCCACTCCTGTTTGATTTATGCCTTTTCACCACCACTGAATCAACCGTACCCGGAAGAAGTTGAGCGAGGGGAGGCGACTCTCACGCAAGACAAGGAAGTTTACAGAAGCATTTTGCATGCGTGCTCTGTTCGTCCACCTCTATTGACTTAGCAACAATGGTCCCATCAGCAGCATGGTCGCCAAGTTCAGAGTCCGCTTGATAGTGATTGCCTGCCTGTACAATCAGGTGCTAAATAAACAGTCGATCCACTCCTGCCTGTTGTTCACCTGACAGCAAACATTGACTGTTACAAAACACACCGTGCGCGAGGCGGGTCAGGGGGTTTCGGAAATGTCATGTCAGACAACGGACAATTTCTTGCTTCCTGCGACTAAAAGCTTTTTTGAAAGCTTTAGATTGTTACACATTCTCGACTACCCCCACCCCCACCCCACCCCTCTACCCACCTCCCTCATTCTCCCTTCTCCTTCGTCCCACCCCATCCCTCTGACACCCTAACAGCCTGCTTCCTTTCCAACCCCCCAGCACTCTCCCGATCCCCCCCCCCCCCCCCCCAATTTAAAAAAAATATCTTTTTTTCTATTCAGTTTCTTTGTTTCTTTTTATTTATTTATTTTTTTTTTTGGGGGGGACGGTTCCCTTGTTATGTTTTCTCTTTGTTCAATCATTGTCGTATA
>CM065725.1:5549188-5564188 GCA_033310375.1 Conus canariensis | reverse complement strand
AAGTGAAATGATTGGGCGGGGAGGGGGGGGGGGGGAGTGATTTGATCTATTATCGGTGTAACATCAATCTATGACTCAGTTTTATGCTACGCCTCAAAACGCTCACCTGGAGTACCAATGATTTGGTGTGAACTCCTCAAAACGCTCACCTGAGTAACCTCAATGATTGTTGGTGTCAACTCCACAGTGTGGCGTGTGGCGGGATGGTCGGCGGGAAGCGCCACTGTGTGGCTGAAAATGGCTTCCCTGTTGGCGCTGCTTCAGCCTTCCCAACGCTGGCGGCATGTTTGGGTATTACTACAGGAGGGAATTTTTAATATGAAAAGCGGACGACTCTCCGACCACAGAATCCATGACCATAACCTGAACTTGATCCTGACACTAACCCAACTCTGAGCGTATAAAACCTTCCCAAAAAAAATCTTCCGAGGCAGACTGAGTTTATAGTGTATGGGCATGAGTTTATAGTGTATGGGCATGAGTTTATAGTGTATGGACATGAGTTTATAGTGTATGGGCAGTGGAATTGTCTTCTCCTTTTTCCATCTCCCTTTCCAAAAGAAAAAAAAGTCCGTCCTCTTACAGGGTGTACTACAAAGCAAAAATTCTCTGTCTGTCTGTCTGTCTGTCTGTCTCTCTCTCTCTCTCTCTCTCTCTCTCTCTCTCTCTCTCTCTCTCTTCTCTCCTCTCTCTCTCTCTCTCTCTCTTTCACTCTCCCTCCTCTCTCTCTCTCTCTCCCCCTCTCTCTCCTCTTTTTTTTTTGTCATTGCCTCTTTCGATGACATCTCGAGTCGTGACCTCATGGCTGGCCAAGGTACGGATTCAAATCCCGCACCTAAGCTAACATATCAATAGTACTACATAACCGGCGGGTCGACACAGCCTCGCTAGCTTGATATGGCCCTTGCGGTCTAGCCCTGATATGGACCGTTGGGGTCGGCTGGGCTATAAGCAACATGATCTTATCGCTTGCTTGAAAGGCTTCCCCGACTTCTGACAGGAAAGTGTGGTCGTCTGCAGTTGCCAAGAACCGTTGATGCTTTTGACATTTTTTTACATTCGCTTTCAGTCGCTTCCCTCGTTCGGTTATCGACTTAATTTGTTTTTTCCAAAGTTCATTTAAGTTTTCTTTAACGGCTCCTGGTTACTCCAAATACTCATCTCTGATTCCTCCCTTAATGTGTCCTACCTCCTCGTCCATACTATTAGATCTCTCTCTCTCTCTCTCTCTCTCTCTCTCTCTCTCTCTCTCTCTCTCTCTCTCTCTCTCTCTCTCTCTCTCTCTCGGATAACATGCCAGTGTGAATATTATTTGAAGCAGGTGTCTACAGTGCTATAAATGTGCTGCAGGGCTTTGGACAGAATTGCTTCTTTATTCAGTCACCCACACAGACGCACAAACGAAAAGTTCAGAGACATTATTCAGTCACCCACACAGACGCACAAACGAAAAGTTCAGAGACTATTCATCACCCAGACGCACAAACGAAAATTCGACATTATTCAGTCACCCACACAGACGCACACAAGTTCGACATTTCAGTCACCCACACAGACGCACAACGAAAAGTTCGAGACATTATTCAGTCACCCACACATACGCACAACGAAAGTCGAGACATTATTGACCACTACACGCACAACAAATTCGGGACATTCAGTACCACCAGACGCACAAACGAAAGTCAGAGACTTATTCAGTCACCCACACAGACGCATCAACGAATTCAGAGACATTCAGTCACCCCAACGCACAACAAAAGTTAGAGAATTATTCAGTCACACACAGACGCACAAACGAAAATTCAGAGAATATTCAGTCACAACAGACGCACAACGAAAGTTCGAGACATCTGAATCCCTTACTTCCCTTCCCCCTCTCCCCCTCCCACTTCTCCCTCTCCTTCCTCCCCTCCTACATGCTCGTGAACCTACACGTCATGGTTCAACACCATCCTATAATAAAGTAAGTATAAAAAATGTCAAAAATGCATGACAGACTGCAGTCTGTATTCATCTGATTCAAATGCAATAAGAACTCCCTGGAACATTGTGAAAGTTAATCTCAACGCCAAAGCGATGCTATTCAATGAATAAATAATGGATACAACATCCAACCGGATGCTGAAACTAGCGCTGGTAACAGACGTTTTATTCAGATGCGTTTTGGCCGGTAATACACCGACTCTGAAACTGATGAAAATGAACACGAAGAGAAGAAAGCAGAGAAAACAGAGAGATGAAACGGGAAGGATATCAATTAAAGAAAGAAACGGTCAGACCATCCATCCACACACACACACACACACACACACACACACACACACACACACACACACACACACAATACACACACACACTTACACACACACACACACACACACACACACACACAACACACACACCACGCACACGCACACGCACACACACACACACGCACGCACACACACACACACACACACACACACACACACACACACACACACACACACACACACACACACACACACACACACTCGAGTGCACCACACACATTCACAGTTATTTAGTACACTCTAAAACTCTCCTTTTTTTCCAACAAATTTCTCTTCTTTCCGTGAGGTCGTGAAAAGGGCAATCTACTCTAACTCAGAACCAGACCGCAGTTTGAGGGTGCCCTGTTGGCTTAGTGGTTAAGACACTATGTTCTCAGCCAAGTGTTGCGAGTTCGAACCACCGCTGGCTCCCGACATAAAACTGCTTCTCCTCCCCACCCCCTCCACCTATCATTGCGGTTCATCTTCACTGTCAGTTCCACGGCACTGCATACACCCGCTCGTTCTGCCTCCCTGTCCACGCACTGCATACACGCCGCTCTTCTGGCTCCCTGTCCACGGCACTGCATACACGCCGCTCTTCTGCTCCCTGTCCACGGCACTGCATACACGCCGCTCTTTCTGGCTCCCTGTCCACGGCACTGCATACACGCCGCTCTTTCTGGCTCCCTGTCCACGGCACTGCATACACGCCGCTCTTTCTGGCTCCCTGTCCACGGCACTGCATACACGCCGCTCTTCTGCTCCCTGTCCACGGCACTGCATACACGCCGCTCGTTCTGCCTCCCTGTCCACGGCACTGCACACACCCGCTCGTTCTGCCTCCCTGTCCACGGCACTGCACATACTCCGCTCTTTCTGGCTCCCTGTCCACGGCACTGCACACACGCCGCTCTTTCTGGCTCCCTGTCCACGGCACTGCACACACGCCGCTCTTTCTGGCTCCCTGTCCACGGCACTGCATACACGCCGCTCTTTCTGGCTCCCTGTCCACGGCACTGCATACACGCTGCTCTTTCTGGCTCCCTGTCCACAAGCCTGGCTTGTCCCGCCCCTGCCCCGGCACCGGCAATGTACATGGAGCAGTCAATGTCAAGTCGTCATGAGGCAACCCACTAGAGGAGACACTGCACCGCCGCCGAGTCATTTCAGTGGTGTTCAGTGGCGCCTGCTCGGAGCGAACTCACGCAGTTCACTACCTCTAGGCCTCCTTCTGACGACCATAACTGCTTGGTCGTGGAGGCAGCGTAAGTGAGCTCTCCCTTAGAAGGGGAGGGGAGGGGGGGTTGGGGGGGGACGGCGCCACCACGTCCGTCCAACGACAGCTGTCATGAATTTGCCGATACCGGTGACCCCGACAAAAGCTCATCAAAGGCATAGGCATGGGTAGGAGATTGAAACCAAAGTCACTATGAGAGCAGGGCATGAAATGCCACAGAATTTGAGATTTATGTTGACTGATGAGGATGATGACAATGATCCTAGGGATTTCCGTTCTGGTCTAAGACTGCCTGACTGGGCTGTATTCTACCATTTCTTTCATAATGCATCATGCCTGTCAACTATTATTATTATTATTATGAATACTTATATAGCGCCTATCCTCGGCTAGCGACCAAGCTGTAAGCGCTTTACAATCCACACTCGTTTACACAACGGGCTGCCTACCTGGGTAGTGCTGACTGAAGAGCTGCCAACTGGCGCTCCATTCAGTCGTTTCCAGTGTCATCCAGTCAATATCGTTCACTCAATTTCTTTACTTCCTTCATTCTTTCCATTTCTCACGCAGAGTGCATGCTATGTGTAACGTGTGATCCATACCAACGGCCAAACTGGCCTTCTCCTCCGAAAGCGTGGGATGGGATTTGACGTGTGTGCAAGATGTTATGCGTGCGTTCACACACGGAACCTCGGTTTATAGTCTCATTCGAAGGACTGTATTGGAAATGGAGTCAGAACCAACGTTCACTCGGAGGGAAAAATCCCCCTGTACCGCAACGGCCCGGCAGAGATTCAAACCCGCAACCCCAGGATCACCAAGATTATGAGCCTGGCGCTCTACCACTGAGCTATTCCGGCCTCTCACGCACAATAGATACTGACACCTGCAGTGTTGGTCAGGAAATTTGAGCAATACTCTCAGAGAAATATCCATTAAGTGGATGAAACACGATCGCGTGGTCCCAGTCTTCTAAACTGAGCCCACAGCAAATTCAGCCACCGGACAGGAACCGGTCTGTGCAAGAAAAAAAATCCAACAAATAAATGGCTGTGATGGTAATCGAACCCACGTCCTCCCAGCGTGAAGTCCGCGCGATCGTAGCCACTTCGTCACGGCGGCTGGGAAAAAAACTGCCATCATCGTAATGTGTTGTCGTTCTGGTGGTCCACTATGGTGTAAGGCAGCTCTCTTTTTCCATGCTCTCCAAGAACGGTGATCTCCGTCCGCGGTATCACTTCTGGTGGGCAGCCGCGTTAACCGTCAATGTAACTGACTGATCAACGTGATTCCAGACCACCCCCACTCCCCCCCCCCCCCTCCACCCCCATCTCCCCCACCCCCGAGTCGGATGAGGATCCAGGGAATGGACTGGTACCAGAGACCCGAACCGGAACGGGATTGGGCCGTCAATCCCCCATCTCCTTCCCCCCCTCACCCCTCATCCCAGCCCCCATCCTCTTCCTACACTCACCCCTCATCCCAGCCCCCATCCTCTTCCTCACCCATCAGTCTCTCCAAAGGGAATGCAGGGACGCAAAGAGTTGCTGAGGACATAACGCGCGCGCGCGCGCGCGGCGCGCGCGCGCGTATGTTGTGTGTGTGTGTGTGTGTGTGTGTGTGTGTGTGTGTGTGTGTGTGTGTGTGTGTGTGTGTGTGTGGTGTGTGGTGTGGTGTGAGTGTGTGTGGTGTTGATGTGTGTGTGTTGTGTGTGTGTGTGTGGTGTGTGGTGTGTGTGTGGTGGTGGTGTGTATGTATGTGTGTGTGCGTGTGTGTGTGTGTGTGTGTGTGTGTGTGTGTGTGTGTGTGTGTGTGTGTGTGTGTGTAGCAGAAAAAGGTGAAGGGGATGAAGAGAGGGCGGGAGGGGTGGGGAGTGGGGAGTGGGGGGGGGGGGGAGATTTCATAATCACGTCACGCACAGTTTCTTGAGAAACTTGACGGAAATGTATCAAACATGCACTACTGAAGAAACTGGCACAACGTGTTCTGTGAAACGAAAGCAGAAAATACTTCCAAAAATATTTTGTCACAACAACCAAACCAGAGAAGGCCCGTTAAGTATCTATGAAAATTAGAAATATGTACACCATGAAAATTGAAGGGTTTGAAACATTTATTTTAAAAAAAATTGACAGAACATAATGGAAAATAGAATAACTCTTTTTTTTAACATATCCAGGGTAATAAACACTAATAGTGGTGTCTGCAAAGGAAGACAAAACTTTTGCAAGTGACGAAACAGGAGAAAGCGGATACTCCCAACCTTTCGTTTACTGTTGTTCTCTTAATAGAAGATCTAATGCATGTACAATTGTTCTTGGAACGTGCCTTTGCGCTCATGAAGACAGGCTGTGTCAGTTTAGTTCTCCGCAGGACGAAAAAAAAACAAGGAAAAGAAATAAAAAGCCAAGGCCAGTACGATAATTATCAGGCTGTCCATGCAGGCTTTACCTTTTTATCAAACAATATGCGATTCATTTCCCTCTCTCTCTCTCTCTCTCTCTCTCTCTCTCTCTCTCTCTCTCTCTCTCTCTCTCTCTCTCTTGATTTTTATCCCTTCTTTGTTTTCTTTTTTCTTTTTCTTTCCTTTTTTTTTGAAGGGGGGGGGGGGGGTCTTCTTGTTTTGTTTTTGCTTTTGTTATTGTTTTTGTCGCATGGGAACACACCAGTATGGCAACACCGACCCGCCATGTTTGATTAATGGCACTGCATCTTGTGAGAAATGAAACGTGGCAACCGGTGCGTTTTTTAATTTTTTTTAATTTTTTTTTGTTAAACAATATAAGACTTATTTACTTTCTTTAGGTTTTGTGTGAGTGTGTTTCAGGGATATTGGTACAGATTTTTTTTTAAACTTTTGCTGCTGTTGTTGTTGTTTTGTTTTGTTTTTGGGGGTGGGAGGCTCGCGTGTGAACAAATCATCAACCCCAACCAGCCATGACTGAGTAATGGTGACAGTCGGAGCGTTTCTCCAGTCCTGTCTGTGCCCGGACTGCGACACCATCCCCAGGTAAATACCGAGCAGCACAGCAAGCCGTTCAACTGAAAGGGAAGTCAAACCGTTTATCCCGGCCTCCCCCGTCATGACACCCCGAAGAAAAACGAATCACAATGGGGTCTGGGTTGGCACAGCAATCCCAGTGCAGGAAATGCTTTTGAAACTATTGTTGAGGGATTTACCCAGGTGCAGCGGGGGATTTGAACCCGAGTCTTGGCCGGCCAGGCACAGGGTGTTGTCGAGAACTGCATCGGGGGAACAGAAGGTGTTTTTTTGTTGTTGTTTTTATGTGTTTTTTGTTTGGTTGGTTGGTTGGTTGTTTTTTTGTTTTTGTTTTTGTTTTTTTCTTCGTATGACGGTCAGAGGGCGGACGTTCTTACCATCATCAACGGAGAAAGGAAAAGACAACTCCATTACTCCTACACGTCGAGCACAATTTCTGAGTGAAGGTTCCAAGGGCTGGGTGGAGGTCAGGATACAGTTTCCCGTGGTTGGAATGGTCTGAGTGTTCGGTCAACGCAGGAACACGTTGCCAGGAGCTGCAGAGGCTTAAGCAGGGCGACATGGGAGCCATTTTTAGCCAGTTAGTGGCGCTTCCTGATGACAGTAAAAGCCACTTAAGGCCGACAAACCCCAGGCTATGAATCCATCACCCCCCCTCCCCCACCCCGCTCCCCCGTCAGTGATGTTGGTACAGCGGTCAATAATTGTTCTTGTTGCTCTCTCTTCCTCACTCCCCCCCCCCCCCTCCCAACCTTACCCTCAATTACGATGCCCTGTTGATCACAGTTGGACACTGTGATAACAGTCCACAAAGACTGGGAGTAGTCAGTATTATTGCCATCTAAAGGCAAGCTCCAGAATGACAGCCTGCCAGTCAGCGTTTGGAGGTTGTCTTTGATCGATGAAGGAAAAATGATATGATAAGAAATGGTACAATAAGCTTTAAAGAGGTAACAAGAGGTTGAGCTATTGGAAACCAACTTCTGACTCAAACGTGGCTCATCTCATCACATAAGTTAACACCTTTTGTCACAATCGTACAAGGGCGAGCATGCGTTCACACACACACACACACACACCACACACACACACACACACACACACACACACACACACGCACGCACGCACACTTAATAATTTGGACAATTAACGGAAGCAAGCATGGGTTCACACTCACACACACACACACACACACACACACACACACACGCACACACACACACACACACACACACACACACACACACACACACAACACACATACACACACACACGCACAGACACACAGACACACAGACACACACACACACACACACACACACACCACACACACACACACACACACACACACACACACACACACACACACACACACACACACACGAGAAATACTAGGCAATAACGACCTACAAATTCATATTGCAAAATATCTTCATGATTGTATGAATTTGGATAGACAATAATGGCTCCCTACATGGGCCAATATGAATTATTCTCTATCCATTAATGATGATTTCTCATAACACCATGCCGTGTCTATATACCTCTAAGGGTTCTTATGACAAAGTCTGAGGCTGAGTCAGAGTCACACACACACACACACACACACACACACACACACACACACACACACACACACACACACTCACCACAACACACACACACACACACACACACACACACACACACACACACACACACACACACACACACACGCACACACACTCACCACAACACAAACATCAACACACACACACACACTGCTCTCAGATTCAGAATTCATCAAAACCCATCCACAATCTATCCCACATAGGAGTCCATTTACCCGCATACACTCCGCCACTAACAAATAACACGCCGCAATCAATATAAAAATCCAACTGACCAATAAAACAGAAAAAGGCCACAGCTTTTATCAACGCTGAGTGGTCGCCGGGTTTAATCAGCGGACCAGGGGAGCAGTGTTGATCCAGACAGTGGGAGCTTCCTGCCGACTGTTGAATCCACTTAAACCTGGACCGGACACATGCCACAGACCTGTCCCTCATGTCTGTGACTATCGCCGGCAGTCAATAATGATCTGGCTGTTGCCCCCGATAGCGGAATCTTGCTGGATACTTCATTGACTTTCTATTTGGAAAAATCAAATTATTCACTTATTAACACTGGCATATCAATCAACAGCATCAGCATGCAGAAGGGTATTCAAGTGGTTCAGTGTTAGGGAACACTGAGTTCACAGGTTGCTTGGTCAAACCCTGTAAACGTTCAGCATGAAAAGAAATTGCTATATTTGTTACCCGTTTTAACATATTGTCGTTCTGGCGGTGTTGGTGTAGGATAGTCCTCCTCCTCCTCCCATCGTCCTGGGACGGTTACCCCATCTGCTTTATCCCCCTTTTGTGGGTGTGGGAGCTAAATTTGGATGTCACATACAAACAGATCGAACAGGAGGGCACACCCTTTGTCTTGACGACCTCAATAGTACATGGAGTCCATGGTACACATGCCTTCTTCATAAGCAACAAAAACGTTTTCCAGCTATTCAGCAGCCCTTCCTGTTGACAGTCAAATCCTCTTAAGGCTGACAAGCCCTGGCTGTGAATCTTTCATCCCTTCAGTGATGATGGTATAATGGTCAATAATAGTTCTTGTGGCCCTCCCCCGCCACCTCCCCCTCACATGTACACCTCCCTCCCCTCCAATAAAAATTCCCTTACCCATCAGAGTTGGACACTCTGGTAGCTGTCTGCAAGGACTGGGCATAGTCAAAACTCTTATCTTCTGAACATAAGCTTCAGAATAATAGCATATCAATCAGAGTTTAGAGACTGTCTTTAAGCAAATATAGGTCAATGAAGGGAAAAGGATCATGTTAAAAGTAGTACCGTAAGCTTTAAAGAGGTAGCAAGGTTTTGGGTTGTTGGAAACTAACTTTGGATTCAAATGCTGCTCCACTGATTGTATACATTTAACACATTTTGCAACAATCTTTTAAAAAAAACATATGTTCACACACACACACACACACACACACACACACACACACACACACCACAACACACACACACACACACACACACACCACACACACACACACACACACACACACACCACAACACACACTACAACATACACTACAACACACACACACACACACACACACACACACACACACACACACACACACACACACACACACACACACTGTGCTCAGATTCAGAATGCATCAAAACCCATTCACAATTTATTCAACATGGGAATCCATTTAGCCATATAAACTCTGCCCCTAATGAATAACACGCCACTCTCGTTTGATTGCCCATCACAGCTGACTGCAGTCAATAAAGAAATCCGACTGACCAATAAAACAGAAAAAGGCCACAGCTTTTATCAACGCTGAGTGGTCGCCGGGTTTAATCAGCAGACCAGGGGAGCAGTGTTGATCCACACAGCGGGGCTTCCTGCCGACAGTTGAATCCACTTAAACCTGGACCGGACACAACCGTGGACCCGTCTCCCATGGCTGTGACTATCGCCGGCAGTCAATAATGATCTGGCTGTTGCCCCCGATAGCGGAACCTCGCTGAATACTTCATTGACATTCTACGAGGACCAATCAAATTGTTCCCTTCTCAACATCGGCATATCAATCAACAGCATCAGCAGGCAGGTGGGTTTTCGGGTGGTTCAGTGGTACAAAACACTGGGTTCACGTGTTGCGAGGTCAAACCCTGTAAACGTTCAGCATAAAAAGAAATTGCTGTATTTGTTACCCTTTTTAACATATTGTTGTTCTGGCGGTGTTGGCGTAGGACAGTCCTCCTCCTCCCATTGTCATGGGAGGGTTTCCCTGCCCGCCTTATCCCCCTTTTGTGGGTGCGGGAGCTGAACTTGGATGTCACATACAACCAGATCAAACAGGAGGGCAGAAAAGAAAGAAAGAAAAAAAAAAAAAAACAAACAAACAAATACAAAAACACAAAAGACAAAGAAAAATCCTATTACCCCACCTCCTTGTCTTCTTCCTTTATTTTTCTGTTCGTAGACTAAAACGTCAGTCGAACAGGAGTTGAGGACTAGCTTTTTTTCTTGACAACCACCTTTGTATTCAGAGACCATGGACCACTTTTTCCTATTGCCACATATGCCTTCTTCACGAGCAAAAACAAAATAATCACAAACACTAGTTCCCTTAGCCACTCCTCAATCTTATCTTCCACTACTTTCCTGTTTATACCCCCCCCCCCCCCAAAAAAAAAAAAAAAAAAAAAAAAAAAAAAAAGGAAAAAATTTGATACTGATCCATTCTTCCTGGACAAGCCAACAGTCCATTCCGACTGTTCTCCCGATAGAATCTGGCGAAGCCTAACCTGACGTACATATTACTATGTACACGTAAAAACTGACAGAAATGAAAAACAAAGACATTCTTGATAGTTTCTAATCCATCACCTTTCCGTTTAAAAATCCGCGTCATCTTCCATTTAAAAGAGATCAACGTTGCCAATGAGGGTGAGAGGCCAAATAGAAAATCTTTTCTATGTTCAGCCAATATTCCCCTCCGACCCCCAACCTCCTCACCCCCACCCCCACCCGCAACTCCCCACTCCACCCCCACGCCCAAAATGATCATGTCTTATGGTTGGTGGGATGAGTCGACAGATTTCTTCTCTTTCTTTCATTCTTTTTGATTTTTTTTTTCGATTTTCGTTTTGTTTTACTTAGTTTTATTTTTACTGTCCTATTTCTTTTTTTAAATTTTTATTTGCTGTCTGATTTTATTTCTTTTATTCATTCATTTCTTCATTTATTTGCTGTCTGATTTTATTTCTTTTATTCATTCATTTCTTCATTTATTTGCTGTCTGATTTTATTTCTTTTATTCATTCATTTCTTCATTTATTTGCTGTCTGATTTTATTTCTTTTATTCATTCATTTCTTCATTTATTTGCTGTCTGATTTTATTTCTTTTATTCATTCATTTCTTCATTTATTTGCTGTCTGATTTTATTTCTTTTATTCATTCATTTCTTCATTTATTTGCTGTCTGATTTTATTTCTTTTATTCATTCATTTCTTCATTTATTTGCTGTCTTATCTGCGCCATTTCAGTGTCACCATCTCCACACCGTTCGTTCCGGCTCCCCATCCACAGCCACACCCTGACTGCCCTGCCGCAGACCCGGCACCAGAAACCTGCAGGGAGCATCAACATCAAGTCATCATAAGGCAACCCACCAGAGGAGACACTGCACTGCCGTCGGGTCACTTCAGTGATGTTCAGTGGTGCCTGCTCAGATCTAGCATAAACAGGATCTAGGACACACCCTCTACTAAGCTCCCTACTGACGACAATAACTGCGAATTCGTGAAGCCAGCGAGAGTCGATAACCCCTCCGGAGGGTGCCCCCCCGTCCAACGACAAGTGCCCACGAACTTGCCAATACCGGTGACCTCAACACGAATTCATCGAGAGCATAGACGTGGAGAGGGTATCGAAATTGAGGTCACCGTGAGAGCAGGGCACGGAGGGAAACAGAATTTGAGACTTGTTTCATGCTGATCGCTGGGGATGGGGATGATGGAGATGATGCTGTGGAATTCCATTCAGGTCCGAGACTGCACGACAAGGCTGTACTCCACGTTTGCTTTCATGATACATCCCGCCGTCAACCAGGCCTGAGAGATGCAGACTCCTGCAGTGCTGGTCAGAAACTTGGAGCAACACTCTCAGACAGCATTCACTGAGTGGCTGAAACTCAACTGTGCGGTTGCATCTTCCCTGTTGAGCCCATAGCAAATTCAGCTCTGGATAGAAGCCGGTTGGAGTAGGAAAATCCCTCAAGTGAATGATTTCGATTGGAATCGAACCCTCGACTTTCCGGCTGGGAATCCACAACACTAACCGCTGGTCCCTCCGACTATTTCCTCCTAGAATGTCCCTCGCGTTAATGGACATGTCTGTCACCGATCGACCTGTGGGTAACATGCAGAGCAGAACAACGCCAAACACAAAGAACGCCATGAATAGCGTCGATGGTGCGAAACCAAACTATCGGGACATGCATATGCAGGAACATGATATTCTCAACACGCTGCTAACTGATGCTTGAACAACAAACAAAAATCATTTGATGCTTTGGTCCGTGATTGCTTTTCGATAAAACAAACAAAACAAACAAACAAAACAACAACAACTGCATGCTGCATCTGACACGTAGGTTATTTAAAAAGACAAGAAATATCCAAACCAATACTCAGAACAAAATACATGTTCATCTCACTCTTATGCCTGTTCTATTAAAAAAAATCTGGATTACTGCACTTTTCTTTTCTCTCTCTCTCTCTCTCTCTCTCTCTCCTCTCTCTCTCTCTCTCTCTCTCTCTCTCTCTCTCTCTCTCTCTCTCTCTCTCTCCTTTTTGTTCATTTTTTAGAATGTCCCGGTTGTCAGGAATTCACGCAATTTCTTATAACTTATTCAAGAGAATGCAAACTCGAACGGGATAAACAATTCCTGTCTTGATTCAGGACACGGGGTGGAATTATACCCGCTCCCTGTAGGCCTACCTCATCTCTGGCCCGACTCTGAAATGTTCAAAACAATGCTTATACACCTTTTCTTCTTTTTTTAAAAAGTCAAATGCAATCATATCACATCTCTCTTCAAACCTTTACATTTCCTTATCATCAAAGCAATCATATCACATCTCTCTTCAAACCTTTACATTTCCTTATCATCAAAGCAATTACATCACATCTCTCTTCAAACCTTTACATTTCCTTATCATCAAAGCAATCATATCACATCTCTCTTCAAACCTTTACATTTCCTTATCATCAAAGCAATCATATCACATCTCTCTTCAAACCTTTACATTTCCTTATCATCAAAGCAATCACATCACATCTCTCTTCAAACCTTTACATTTCCTTATCATCAAAAGACGTACTGAACATAAAATGGCAACATTTACATTCAAACAATTCAATGAAGCACTCCCTAGGTACCTCTGGAAACAGTTCGCATCTAATGTACCTTCTGGCACTCTTCTCCCTGGCAGTGTAAAACTCTTCAAACTTCCAGACTACAGTTGAAATTCGGGTTTGGTCTCAATCATCAAACTTTTTCTGTGCTAACATGGAACGATCTGCCATCACCCTTTCGAGAACGTTTATCATACGCTTCTTTAAACAACAACAATAACAACAACAACAACAATAACAACGACAAAAACAGCGCATCTGTTTGAAAATTCAAACCCATGTCACCACTTCTGCTAACAACAACAACAGCAACAACAACAATAACAACAACAACAACAACAACAACACTAAAGCGTATGTGTATGAAAATTCGCATCGATGTCACCATTTCTGTTTAATAAACATTTTTCTTCACACGTTACTTTCCGTGTTTGATTAATTTTGCGCTGAATTTGCGTCCCTGTGGATTGGAACGAATCTGTTAGTGGGTAAAGGGGATGGGGGGGGGGGGGGGGGGGGGGGGGGGGGTGTGGACGGGGAATGGGCATGGTCGGGTGATGGTGAAGGGAATGGGAGGATGGGGATAAGGAAGGGGAATGGATGGATAGGAAGGGACACTGGATGGATAGGAAGGGGATGGATGGATAGGAAGGGGACACTGGATGATGGAGGACCTGATGGATAGGAAGGGGACACTGGATGGATAGGAAGGGGACACTGGATGGATAGGAAGGGGGCGGATTTAACAGAGAGTGGGGGCAGAACTGCAGAGCAAGTGACCGTAATGGGAGGGGGGGGGGGGAGGAAGGAGGACTGGTGAGGGAGATAGGGGATGTGTGTGTGTGTGTGTGTGTGTGTGTGTGTGTGTGTGTGTGTGTGTGTGTGTGTGTGTGTGTGCGCGCGCGCCCCGGCGCCATGGGACTGGAGGGGGGGGGGGGGTCGGCAGTGGAGGGGAAGCGTGGTTCTAAACGTGTAAGTATTTACTTCTGTCTAGCTGTAATAATATAAGGATGCAATATAAGTTTCATTAATTCACCTCACTTTTCCTTTATTTTGTTAGTTCTTCCCCACTAATTCATGCAATAGATCCATTCGTTAGATGATGTATAGATCAAGCGAGTGTGTGAATGTACATGTTTGTTACAAGTGTATGTGTACATAAATGTAGCTATTATACGGATATGTGTCGATGCTATTCCCATTTGGAATATCCACATAATCCACACAGAAAAAAATACAGTTTCCTTGCGACCGCGGCACAAATGGCCTGACCATGTTTCAGTTAGTGTGGAAGTGTCCTCCATCACTCTCTGTTACACAAGCGAACCGCACACCCAATTCACAAACCTCGCAGGTTGTCAGAAGCGGTGCTGACTGCGTCTAAAGGGACCAGAAGATGAGCAAGGCACGTGATACTCGAAAACAGCACTTTGACAAGTTCGCTGTTTTTCTTTGCGCAATTCGATTTGTAAGTAC
>CM065725.1:5539188-5544188 GCA_033310375.1 Conus canariensis | reverse complement strand
AAAGGGGGGGGGGGGGGGGGAAAAAAAAAAAAGGAATTGAGGGAGTGGTTTGGGGGGAAAGGGGGGGGGGGGGGGGGGGGTGTTGGTAGTGGGTGTGTTTTCTGAATGAGGGGGCCCAAAAAAAAAATTTGGGTTTTTGGGGGGGGGGGGGGGAGGGGGTCCCGTAAAGGGGTCTCCCCTTTTTCCCCCCAAAAAAGGGGGGGAAAAACGGGGAGGGCCGGGGAAAAAACCCCTAAAACGCACTCTCCCCCCCCCCCCCCCCCCCCCAAAAAAAAAATTTTTTGGGGGGGGAAAAAACCCAAAAACACAACCACACAACCACACACCCCCTCTCCCCCCCCCAAAAACCCCCCCCCAAAACCCAACCTTTAAACCCAAAACCCCCTTCCTTTTTCGGGGGGGGGGGGGTTTAAAAGGGAAAAAAGGGGGGCCCCAAAAAACCCCATTTAACTTTTTTTCATGGGGTTTATTCAGGGTCGAAAAAAAAGGCCCCAAAAAAGGGGATTAAAAAAAAAGTAGTTGATTTTTTGGGGCCCTAAAAATTTTGAAAAAAAAAAAAATTTTTTTTTTTTAAACCTTTATTAATTTTTTTTAACTTTTTTAAAAAAAATTTTAAAATTTTATATAAATAAAAAAAATTTTTTAAAAAACCCCCCCCAAAAAAGGGAAGATAAGAAAAAAAAACCTCCCTTTTTTATTAAAGGAATTTTGTTTATGGGGAAAATTTTGAGTCAAAAAAAAAAGGAAGGGGAAAAAAAAGGGAAGGAAATTTTTCCCCCCCAAAAACAAGACGGAAAGGGGGAGGGAAAGAAAAGGGGGGGGGGGAGGGGTGGGAAAAGGGGGGGGGAAAAGGGGGGGGGGGGAAAAAAAAGGGGGGGGGGAAAGGGGGGAAAGGGAAATGGAAAAGGGGGGGGCAAAGTTGAAAAAAAAAAAAAAAATAAAAAAAAAAAAAAAAAAAACAAAAAACGGGTGGGGGCTAACCCCCTTTAAAACCCGGGGGGTTTTTCTCCTTGGGCGCGGGTCTAGGTCACGGGGCCCTGGCGCCCCGCCGGTGTTGGGGAAAAGGGGAAAAGGGAAAATTTTTGTTTGGTGGGGTAAAAATTTTCTGGTGCCCATTTTTTTAAATCAGGGTTGAGACCCCATTTTCCTTCCTGTCTCAAGTCACTATTTTTCCCATGAAAACAAGCCCTTCACTTTTGCATTTTGGTGGGGGAAGGGCTGGGGGGGTTTTGAAGGTGCTTGGTTTAATGGTAAGTCCTGTTGTTTTTTAATGTCAGCGGGGTGTTCCTAAATTGCAGTCAAATGCGTCCGGTCTCCCGATTTTAAAGTTTAAAAGCAAACTTTTGAGGGGATTTGTAGATCGGGTTTAGTTTTTTGGAAAGTTAAAAGAATCGGAGACAGTCAGGGCGTAAAACGGGGGTCCTCTCACTTCAATGGCATAAAAAGATGAAGGGCAGGTCTTGCAGTTGGGCGTTTGGCAGGGGGTTTTGTGCCAACAGAAGTTTGGGACGTCTTTTGAGGCGGGAAAGGCCCGGGAAACCCAAGAAATTTTACGGTATTCTTTCCCGTTTGTGGGCAACAGGGGGGGGGGGGGGGGGGGGGGCTGGGAAAAAAATTCTAGCTGAGGTGGGCCCAAGATGAAGGATTTTTCCTTTGGGTTTTGGGAAAATTTTTGCGCACCTGGTGGACAAAAGGGGTGGTAAGCAGGCGACAACAGGTCTGTCTCTGGTTGTTTCCCTTTGGGGTTTCCGGTTTCCAGGCTTGGGGGGGGGCCGATAGCTGGATTTCTGGAGAGCACGTCAATGTCTTCGGGTTTGTGGGGGATCAAGGAAAAACCCTTTTTATTTCAAGGGGTTTGCCCCCTTCTCTCCCCCCCCCCCCCCCCCCCCCCCCCCCCCCCCCCCCCCCCCCCCCCCCCCCCCCCCCCCCCTTTTTTTTTCCCTCCCCCCTTTCAACCCCCCCCCCCTTTTGCCCTCCCCCCCCTCCTCCCCCTTTCCCTTCTGCTCCCTCCCCCTCCCCGTCCTTGTTCCTTTTCGTGTCCTCTGAAGGGGGTTTCCCTTTCCCCCTTTTTCCCTTTCCTTTTTCTTTACTTTCCCTCTTTCTTCCCCTTTTTCCCTACTTTTGACCCCAACTATTCTCCCTCCCCACACCCCCCCCCTCCCCCCCTCTCCCTCCCACATACCTCCACCCTTTTCTTTAGGTCCTTCTTTTTTTCTCTTTTAAAGTCTCCCTTCTTTCCCCCCCGGGCCCCCCCCCCTTTTCCCCCTTCCTCCCCCCCCCCCCCCTTTTTTTTTCCTTTATTTATTATTTATATATTTATATAAAATATATATATATTTTGTGTGTGTGTGTGTGTGTGGTGTGGGGTGTGTGTGTGTGTTGTGTTGTTTGTGTGAAAAGATAAATTTTTTTTTTTTGGTGGGCATTGAGAGTGTTGTTAGCGTCTCCATCATGACATCATATCTATCTTTTACTTTTAAAACTCTTAAAATTTTTTCCCTTTTTTTTTTTTTGCGCCACCAAAAAGCAACCACCCACCTCCCATGCTTTAAACCCCCAAATTTTTAAAGTATGCCTTTTTTTGGGAAAATTTTCCCATTTATTCCCCATTGTTTTAACCCCCACCCACCCACCCACCCACCGCCCCTTTCCCCTTTTTTTTTTTTTTTTTTTTAAAGGGATATGTGTTGGGTTTTGTGTGTGTGGGTTATTGGCTTGTGTATGTTTTTGCGGCGTGGTTGTTCACGCGCCCCGCGCGCCCCTTTTTGTATGCGTTTTGTTTGGTTGGTGTGTTCGTGTATGGGTGTGTGGTTTGGCCCGCGGGCAAGTTTCTTTTTTGGGGTGTGTGGGGGGGGGGGGGGGGGGGGGGGGGGTTGAGCCTTGCAGCTCTTAGCTGCGTTTGGGCTAGGGGGTTTTTTTTTCTCGGGGGTTCTCCGTTTTCCCCCCCCCCTTGGTGTTGGGTAGGGAAACCCTTTCCCTTTGGGGTCAGACCGGGGGGGGTGCTTTGGCGGCTGCCCCCATTCTTCTCTCTCTCCCCCCCCCCTTGTCTTTAAAAATGCTTTTTTGAGCTATTGTTTTTATTTATTGTGTTTTCCTTGTTATTTCATTTTTGCAACACACCACTACTACCATCCACCCTCCCCTCCACTCACTCTCCTTCCCCTCCTCTTTCTCTCTCATTCTCCACTTTCCTCTCTTCCATTTTCTCGCTCTCCCCCCTTTTTTCTCCCCTCCGCCCCCCCCCCCCCCCCCCCCCCCCCCCCCCCCTCTCTCTCTCCTCTCTCCCTTTTCCCCCTTTTCCCCCCCCAACTTTACTCTCCCCCTTTTTCCGTCCTTTATTCCTCAACTTATTTCACCCTCTCTCCCACTGCCCCTTCTGTCACTTCTTTTCCCCACTTTGGTTTTCAAAAAGGGGAGTATTGTGCAGTTTTTGTCTGTATTTTTTTTTTTTGGGCTGAGGAAGGCAAAATGCGGAAAAATTTTCTTGTCCTGTTTTGTTTTTCGTCTTTAAAACTGCGTTACTTCCCCTTTTGTTTTGTGTGCTTTTTTCCCTTTTTTGTCGCAAAAAAACAAGATTTTTAAGAGTTTTCATATCTGTAAAATATTTTCAAAATTTTTTTTTGTTCCCAGTTTCCCCAAATTTTTCAAACCCCCCCCCCCCCCCCCCCCCCCCCCCCCCCCCCCTCCTTAAGCCCAAAATCTTTGCCAAGTCATTACTATGAAGAATTTTTCCAGTTTTTTGGCCTGCTTTTTTTTTTTAACCCCCACTATTAGATTGTTCGTCTAGAAATTTTCTGTTTTTTTATTAAAATTTTTAAAAGGCCCTGTGCCAGTTTTTGAATAAAAGTTACTCTGTGTTTTTTTTTTCTTTGGGGCAAAAAATACCCCACTTTTTTACTGTTTATGTTTTACTGTTTCCCCTTTTGCCTCATTTCTTTTTCCCCGATTTTTTTCCTTTTTTCATTGACATAGACGAAACTTTTTTTTACTTTTTGCCAAAATTTGCCTGCGCACGACCCATGTCTATCTTGCCCAAAACCCAAGGCGGCAAAGCATCCAAAAAAGGGTTTGATCGCCATTTTGAACCAGTTTTCCCAAAAAGGCCCCGCGCTGTTGTAATAATGGGGCACTCTGGTAAAAAACAGGGTCCCGGGGGAAGGAAAAGGTGGGGAGAGAGGGGAAAGAGAGAGAGAAGAGGGGAAAAGAGAGAGAGAAAGAGGGGAGGGAGAGAGAGAGAGAAAGCGTATTAAAGCATGTGCGCTCATACACTACACTCACACCCACACACACACAACCACACAACACCAAAAACACCAAACAACCACCCAAAACCCCCCCCACCACCACCACCACACCAAAACGCCGCGCGCGCCCCACACACACACCCACACACACAACACACACACAAACAACACACCAAAAACAAAAACACCACCACACCACACAACACACACACCCACACACACAACATACACACCCCCACACCCCCAAAACGCCAAAGCATGCACGCACTGCGCCACGCACACGCACCAAGCACACAAAACACCACACACACACACACAGGTTTTCACACAGGTAAACAAACAGAAAAAGGGGAGACACATGGACACTGAGAGACAAAACAGGCGAAAGAGAGGGGGTTTGGGGGGGAAAGGGGGCGGGGGAAGGGGAGGAAGGGGTAAAAAAAAAAAAAAAAAAAAAAAACAAAAAAAAAGAAATTTTTTCAAAAATTTAAATTTGGGGAAGATATTTTGTCGCTATGCAAATACCCCCAGGTATTAACTGACTTGGGGGAGAGGAGAGAGACAGAGACCGAGAAGAAAAGAGGGGGGGGTTGGGGGGGGGAGGGGGGGGGGGGGGGGGGGGGGGGGGGGGGGGGTTGGGGGGGGGGGGGGGGGGGGGGGTGGGGGGGGGGGGGAAAAATTTAAAAGGGAAAAAAAGAAAGGGGAAAAAAAGATGGGTAAACCCCCGGAAGCCAAGGCCCATGGAAAAATCGGGTA
>CM065725.1:5507457-5539088 GCA_033310375.1 Conus canariensis | reverse complement strand
CCCTGCCTCATTTCATTTCACATTTTACCCTTTATTAACAAAGTTGTTAAGAAGCCATTCATAACCACTCATGTAATAAAACACCAAGAGGGGGTAATAATCAGTATAAATGATTAGCAAAGACACAAATAAATAAAAGGGAAAAAAGTATCCTGATGTAAGAAATAATCCACACAGCAAGCATATGCCCTCAAAATACATTTGTTGAGCTAACCATTCATATCAGTACATACTTCACATTCACCAAACGCCTTTCAACCGTTCAGGGAGAGGATCACAGACAAGGACCCCCACTTTACACTCTACATGCAAAGCATTCTCCCTCACCATAACCATCAGCACTGACAACTGGTTTATCATATATTAGTTCAGGACATAGAAGCATGCCTAAATCTCGCTTCTATATTCAACTGACTATGCAAAAAGCGTTTAATGAGTGACAAGCAAGCCAGCCCTTATTTTCTTCCGATTGATGTATGCTGACAGAAATTTGCGGCCCTTTGAATGTGCAGCAGCCCATGTTATGAACAACAATCTTGAATCACTTTTTTTTTTTAAAGCAAAGCCAGTGAAATTGCTGTGAATTTTGAAAGCAATCAAAACTGAAAATACTATAGGCGTGATGACTTGTTCTTCTTCATGGCAGCTTCTTACATGGGTTAATACATGTTGATGATTTCAAATAGCTCGATTTCCTTTGATTCATGGATTTGTAGGTGAAGACAGCAGGAATGACACAGGCCCAGCTGATGACGTCAGCCCAGGTCCGCTTTCACTGGAGGGGTGTTGCCTCAGCTCTATGTTCCCCACAGAAAAAGGATTTAGTCAAGACAGCCAGGTTTCTTTTGAACTACAGCTGTCAAGCACTTCTTTCCTGCTCACACTGTTCCACTCTGGCTTGAATCTCACGATCATCTGCTGCCGATGTACATGCCACAATACCATCTCAATGATATCCCTGCATGCAAAGATCTGGTCTTATAATAGACACATGGGAAACTACTCTGAGGAGTTATCTGAAAGTGGAACAACATGCGTTGACAGCAGGAACAACTTGTTCATGTTCATGCTTGTGTTTGTTTATCTGCTTATGACCATGCTCATGTTCTACTACACGTACATCCAACAAAATCTATCTTCATATCTTCCATCACTACATACCAACCAAATACAAAATGAGAATACAAGCCATCTGTTGACTGAGGATTATTACTTAGACTTAGATGCACCCACGTCTTGCGACGTATGAGGCAGTCAACTCACACCACTGTGAACGGTCCTCAGCCAGTCTGCTGGCGTCAATCCATCCTCTGTCAACGAGTCTGAGGTCTCTCTCAGTCAGACTCAGACTGAGGATAGCAATGCTATAAATGCCACACTAACACTATAATCTGCACTATTTCATTCTGCTGCCTTGGACAGGTTTCCTCTCACCCAAACATCTTCCATGTAGGACTAACAGACCAGCATCTCTTTATCAGATTTTGTTTTAAAAAAATGACGGACCTCCTCCTCTCTTCACCCCTTTCCCTCTCTCATCTTCACCCTCTGAAAAGAAAATGGAAAAAAATCCAACTGATTATCGTACTAAATCAGATCCACGTTAAAATAAACCTGAAAGAAGCTGTCTTGTGAAGAACGGGAAAACTAACGAAGAAATACATATAAAAGATGGTGAGTGAGACATCATGTCACACATCACCCACCGACACTCCGGCAAAGCAGCATAAAAAGACAGACAAACATAAGATCACTCTCACAGTGCCGACTCCTTTTCTTTAACCCCTGATAAACCACACTAAGAGAATGACCTGCCACCGTTGGTTTCAAACCTACCATATTTAATTCCAAACATGGCAAATTTACTTATGTGATCACCATCACCACCACCCCTCCCCCTCTCCCCAAACAATAACTAATTGTTCTAGCCAAAATAAACCTTCAAAATAATGCATTAAAATACAGGAATGAAACAATCTTGACATGACACAAGCGGGCTGCATAAAGTTTGCTTCTGGATTTCTCATCTATTCATACACGAGGAATAAACAACACAGAAGCATGATTGTGCTTATTAAAAACAAGCCTGATCTGTGAAAGGATCATTCAGCTATGCCCAGTCAAACTTGCAGCAATACTATTTAGCAACTTATTTCAACATTGATTGTTGTTGTAAAATCTTCATGATCGCGTTCTTTGCAGGCAACAAAATACAGTACTGCCAGACTGGTCAAAGCTGGCCTATCTGACTAAAGCTTACAAACACAAAGCCAATTGAATGTGTTGTGTGTGAGCTGCTTTCTCTTAAAAGTTAAGTGGCCACTGTTAATGACAATGTAAAGCAGAACGTTTGTTGTTATTGTTGATGAAAAAAAGACATTTACACTTTTCTGCGTAGTTTCATATCCCTGGATACATGTAAACACATGAGCACATATACACAGAAAAACCACTGTTCTCCTTCTTGACACACACTGACTGACTGAAACCAATTTATTGCCAGATTAACTCAAGGTTGTACTGACTTGACACACACACACACACACGCCACACACACACACACTCTTCAACTTACTGGTAGCAGAGATGACAAAAGTCTGATGATTGAAGGCATCCAATGTGCACACTTACCCTCCCCCCACCCCTGTCCCTAACAAAAAGACTCCTTCATAAAGCATGATTAATCTCTACAAGCTTAATGGAAGGTTTACATTCAAACCAGACATTAATTTTAAAATATGTCTTAAAAAAGCACAAGCTTGACACATTGTGACGGACCGTTTCCCATCCAGTCACAAATTTTCATGCAACCGTGCTAACCGGAAGGTAGTCGTCCGGAAGCCAGTAGAAAAGTTTACCTGACTGCTGCTCACCTGCGCACTGTTAAAGCTGGGTGAGCTGAAACAGTTAGGCAGACTCTGTAGTGATTCTGGCAACGCAACTATCCAAAAGGCCGAAGAGGGACTCCATCCGTTTTTGGTGGCAGTCCGGTATTTATCATTCAATGTTTATTTATTAGCAAACCGAAACCATATTCCCGTTTAGGAGCGATTGAAACTTCCTCAGCACACTGAAAGTTTTGTTTAGAAAAGAAAAGTATTTGTTGTGTTCTGTTATCCTATGACTTGATAGGGTAGCAAAACGAAATTATTTCGGAAAACATGACTAGATGAAGTGAGTGTTAAAGGAAGTGGTCTTCAGAAAAAAAAAAAATTGTTTATTCTGTGACTTAACTAGTTATGAACTTCATGATGAAAAAAAAGGTGTTTATTCCAATGTGGTTTGCGAGAAGAGGGAGAGTTTTGATGCTATGGATAATAAGCTCCCAAAGTGAGCAACATAGACTATTATATGCTGGTTTTGATTTTTGATGTGGATGAGTATTTAACTCACTCTTGATATGAATATTGAATAGTTGTTTGTTGGTAAACAAGTGTGTGTGGAAATCTTTCCCTTACATATATTGAAGTAGATGAATCTTTTGGGAAAATATACCTTCTAAAATCTGGTGATTATATGAAATGAAATGAACATTCTTGTTGTGTTACAAGAAAAAGAAATGAACATTTTGTCGTGACATTTATAGTTTGATGAAAAGTAATCATTAATTGTGTGTAATGAATTGTATTCATGGTTTATTGAAGAGGGTCTAGGTGGGAATCCTTTCCCCAATTTGGAAAACTAGATTCTGAAAGGTTTATATTGAAATCCTTTCCTGTGTAGTGCTGTGATTCCGGAAAAGGGAATGGTGTAGTGTTATGATTCCGGAAAAGGGAATGTTGTAGCGTTGAAGAAAGAATATGCTGATGTTTGTCCCAAGTTCTAGTGGAATGTGATGTGGCTAATGAATATGAATGTAGTCGTGACTGTAATGAATAGTAGCCATGATAATCAAGGTAGTTAATCAGTTTCCCCCAGGTAGAAGTGTACCCTGGACTGAAGGGGACTGGCTGCCATTTTCTGAGGGTCGGGGCCATAGCTGTGTCTACCCCCTTGTTCTCCACCTTGTGTCGGTGTTGAGAGGCCGGCCTGAGTGCCGACAACTACCCTACCTGCCACTGCGCCCGGGGACCGACTACCCGCTGAGCCAGTTGGGCTGGAGACGCCGCTGCTGCCAAGCCAGAGCGTCGCTCCCAAGATTCGAACCAGCGACCTGTTGGCTAGGCCATCGCTGCGTTCTGTGTTTTGTGTGTGAGCCACAACTCCTGTGTGAGACTGTCGCCTTGTCATCGGCAGAGACAACGTGAGTGTGGTAGTGATATTGAGCCACAGCTCTGTGAAATTCCAGTAGTCCTGTGTCGGACTTGACCGTGTAGTCGTCGTCTTCATCCTCTTCATCGTTTTCGTCATCGTCTACGTCGTTGTTGGAACCAGCAGCGCTAGTAGATAGCCAGTTATATATAGATATATTTTGTGTGTACGCCTTATGGTTAGCATGCCGACCTATTGATGTTCTTGCATTTATTATACAGGTTTGTCTGATGGCTCGGGCAGCATAAAACAAAAAAAGTGTTGTTCTGTTGCCTGGCTGTCAGTGTTCAGGTGAGTGGGTGTGTGTATGTGCATTGGAAAAGTGCATGCATCCATAATTTCTGTGTGAGAGTCAGTCAGACACCTGCAGACACGACCCATTCCATCTGTAACACACATGTTCTAGATTTCAAGCAGTAAACCAGCAGAAATGTAAACAGACATTATCTGAAGAAAAAAAAAAGAAAAAAAAATGCAGGAGACCTTTAGTAACAATTTCCTTTGAAAATAATTAACTGGGTAGTTACATGTTGCATTCAAAGTGACCAAAGGTACATCACAACACTTATAAAGGTCAAAGGAATATGATGAAGCTTTCTCACTCAAAAGCCGTAAAAAGAGAGTGAGTGAATATTCACACCAGCTGGTGACTGAATATTTACAAAAGCATGGTGGTGGTGGTGGTGGTGGTGGTGGTGGTGGGGAATCACTAAAACCAATCTGCAAGAACAGCGTTTCCACATGATAAAGAGTCAAAATCAATTCGAGACTGTAACAAATTAAAAAACTACACCACCGATGAAAAATCCGAAACGGTTCTCTGCAACATGATTCTGAACACGAAAATGCATAACGATACTACAATTACCACAACTCACCAGATTCAAAAACAAATTTTATGATTCATTCTTTCTTATCATACACACACACACGCACACACACATACACACACAGAGGAAAAACTGTCCACTCTGAACTAAAGAGAATACCTACTTGGAACTTCTGAGAATACCCACTTAGAACTAAAGAGAATACCCACTTAGAACTAAAGAGAATACCCACTTGGCACTAAAGAGAATACCCACTTGGCACTAAAGAGAATACCCACTTGGCACTAAAGAGAATACCTACTTGGAACTTCTGAGAATACCCACTTGGCACTAAAGAGAATACCCACTCAGCACTAAAGAGAATACCAACTCAGCACTAAAGAGAATACCAACTCAGCACTAAAGAGAATGCCAACAGACCCTGAGGGTGCCATGGAAGCACGAACACTAATGGAACTGCGACACTCAAGCCAAAGACATTAGGAACTCCATGTGCAATACACTTCAGTCCATTTCATATCAGAATTATTCCTTCCATTCTGCAATGATGCACATGTTTATTATCATCAACTGAAGCTTCAGTGAGTTAGCCATTCCACGGAAACCAAATTTTTAACGCACTTAGAAAGGATCGCAATCATCATTCAGTAAAGAATTAAGAATTATGAAATATCTTGAGAATGAAAAGACAAGGTGATCACAGACAGCACAAAATGGCTGAAAAACAATAATTACTCTCTTTTCTTCCAGATATATCCAGGTATACACATACGCAAGAAGGATCGGCAATTAGCAAAGTTTTGAAAAAGATTTTAAAAAGTCTGAAAAAACAGATGGCAAGATGATGACAGACTACACACTATCGCTGAACAATGATAATCACACTTCTGGCAGATTTCACCAGCACGTACTTTATTAGATAAAATGGGCTGTAATGGTGAGTGTCACCTGCAGGGTATGAAACGACATTCCTGCGTCGTAAGGCCATGCTCTGCACCAGATGAGTGTCACCTGCAGGGTATGAAACGACATTCCTGCGTCGTAAGGCCATGCTCTGCACCAGAGTTTACATATACTGGTTTAGCCTGTCCCATTCTTTGAACTTGCTCCTTGTACACATCATCTTAACAATGCTGTTCTTCCACTGTCCACGCATGTGGGCCATTACTGTGACATTATGCACTGGTTTGATGATGTATTTAAAGCCAAGAAACAAACATGAGCTTTCCAGGTATAAATAAGATAAAACAGCAAGCAGTACACCTGTACACTAAATTTCAGATGTCTTTCATTTTATTTGCTGTTTTGAGACACTAAACCCCACTGGTATATCAACACCTGTTTTGTATGGGTTTACAAAGCACAATACTCTTAGCACAGGGTGAGTTACCCTCCAAGGACAGCCAGCGTAAGGGCGGCTATAGCAACCTGGACGCCACTGACAATGGCCCTCCCCTGGGGTCTGTTCCCGGGCGTCTCGCAGACCTTCATGGCAGGGAGTCACGTTGCACACGGTGTGACGATTCCATGGACTCTCTGGCAAGTGTTGGGAGTTGCATGATGTGAGACATAAACACTTCACAGCAGACTCCATGAAGACTTTGTTCAGAGATGTCCCACCTGATGTGATCTTTGAGTTTTTGACAGGGATCAACATTTTTCATCTAAGATTTTACAGAAGAAAGATTTTAAACAAAGTTTCTGGTATGTTTTTAGAAGATGTATTTTAAAGATTTGTGTGAGTGACGTTTTTTTTTCTTCTTTTTTCTTAATGACCTGAAAGTTGACTTCAACATGATGAGAGCCCTAATATGGCCCTTTCAGTCAACTGGGCTATAAACAACATTACTTTACCTTACTCTGGCAGTCCTTGCTTAATGATGACTGACAGTGTTGCAGCCACAAGGAGGAACTTCTATGTGAACAATGCACAGGCACGACACTACCTCTTAATGTTGCAGTGGTTGGCTGGGCAACAAACGACATGATCTGTATTTGATTTGATATTTAGGTACCAATCAATCTTTCTGGAGGATAATCTTTGAATCATGGGACACGCCTGTCCAAGCCAAGATAGATGTGACTTTCCATGCACTAACCAACTAGTCTTTAATAAATGCTGGTCCAACAGTTTTATGAACTGATCTACAATGATCAGTTGAGCATCATGATAAATTTTTCAACCACCCACTCAAATTTTTTTCAGGCTATGAATACTCCATGCTTCCTAGCATAAAGTTTTAGGCTGGGCCACACGTGAGCCAGAGGCAAAATAAAAACTTGATATCTCTTGTGCTATTCAAAATACTCCAATGAAAATGTTAAGTCTTTATTAAACACCTAACTATCTGTTCCAATCCAGTTTTGTTTCTCTAGTGAAAAAAAATGAATTAATTATGCAATCTGAATGACACACTTGCAATGACATGGGTTCTACTGGACTTAGACACTATAATCTTGACAGAACATATCTTTTGATGGCTCTCCAGACACTGCAGGTCTCTGACAACCCATACATTTCACAGGCTTTCACATGTTTCAGTTGATGCAAGTCTTCCACGACTCATACTCTGTGAAAGACAAAGCCTCTGTAAAAGACATGAGTCATGACAGACACTCATTGTAGGGAATATGTGTGATCCAAAGCGATGTCCGATAACAATAAAACAATCATAAGGTAGTCTGCAATAATGACATGCCTGACTAACTGAAATGCAGTACCAGCTTTGACAAAACGACACTTCAGTTTGGATCTCTTAAATGTTATTCAATTCTTTAAACAATGATGATCACATGCCACGCTCAAAAAAATGTGCACAGATGACATGAACCTTCAACATATCTGCAAATTGAATATGCTTTCCCACCCACACGCTGCCTTCCTCCCCTTTCTCCTCACAAGAAAAGGGAGAAAAAACAAGGGAGAGTGTCCATGACATGCGAAGCCTCATTCTGCACTCTCATCTGCTATTGTGACAGAACCCAGTTTATACTAAGCAGCGCCTATACTTCATGCTGTTTCAACTGAATGGTAGTTCTCATATGAAAAGCATAACAGACAACAAACTATGTGCGATGAATATTACAAACCAGCAGCCTAATAAGCAAAGTTAACGTAGAGAAGAAAAAAAAGAAAAAGACACAAGGCACACACCTCGGAGATTGTAGGCATAGACTAGAAGCATATGATACCTTGTGAAAAATATACCAGAAAAAATATATCAACAACAACAACAAAGGCAACCGTTTAATCAGTAAAATGTGTACTTTTTTCTCAAAACAATATATACACACACATTCACACAAAAATAACCACAGTATCACAAGAATGAATGAGATGTAACTCAGGCCTCACTCAACCCCCCCCCCCCCCCCCCCCCCAAAAAAAAAATTCCCTGAATAGATTCCCTTGCCCAAAATGATCCAATCCAAAAAGACTACATGCAGCCAAGAAACATTTTCATGAAAGAAAAAAAAAACAACTTCTCAAAATAAGCAGCCAATATTATTGGGCAACCCGTGTCTATCTATCAAAAAGATAATAAGGTTCAGATAACATGAATGTAAAGCTAGCTCTGATCTTGGACCCCAAGCAAGCAGTTCTCCTTGGAAGGAGACAAAATATGGTACTGAATGGGAAATGCTAGGAGTCCTTCCTAAATCCACAAGTGTTGGTCAACAGTCCAGGGTTGTCAATGACGATCCTGTGTCTTTCACCTAAATCCTTCATTTTCATCGCCACGACACTTATAGAGATGAGTTTTTAAGTCTCCAGTTTTGATCACTATAGCCTAGCTCACCCCACGCAGAACCTTTTTCAGGGTTGACAAAACTCACAGAAGAAAACACGTCACATTACAAAGCAAGGGAGGCCACTGGAAAAAGAAAATCCTGAAAAAGAAACGAAGAGCGCAAGTGGTTGTGACATGATAGCCACACTACTGACAGCTCAAGGCGTATGACACTGGGCTCCGCTGACAGTACCAGGCCTTCCCCTTGATCTGTCAGTCCCAGTGATTTCTCTTGCTGAAAAAGTGAGAAATACAGGAAAAAACAGAGTCAACACCACACAAAAAAGCTGTATGGGCAAATACACACTGCAGAATAGGACAGCCTAACTCCACTCCAGACAGCACAGTTTTCATTGCCTAAATGCCAAACAACATCAGCCAAAGAGCTGGCATGCCATAAACCGCTGGCAGATGAACAGGTCTATAAGAGTTTCCCACGATGAAGGTAGGAGAATGGTCCACAAAAGGCAGAATTGCAGTGGATGACAGAACAGCAAAAAAACAAACAAATGGAGTAGTCAAAGTGAGTGTAAAGGCAATCATCACTGTGAGACGACTGTGTCTTTGTAAAAGAATGGAGCTGAAAGGTCAGGTTGTCAAACACCATGTACTTGGCTAGTCGTGAACTCTTTCACAAGGGACAGCGCCCCTGAACTAATCTAATTTTTCAATCTTTTGCACTGGAGTTCCAAAACCACCACCACGGTCGAACGGACCCTTGATCTGTCCTTCAATCTAGTTCTTATTTTTCATATCCTAGCCGACTGCTGGGAACCACATCAGGGCCATCTTCTGGATGCCTTCCAAACTGTAATCAGATCATGCTCTGGCCACTTTCTACCTTTTCACCGATTTTCTCCCAAATCCATTCATTAGTTTTTTATATTATCTTGCTGACAGACAGACAGACAAACACAAACCAACAGACACAGGGGAAAGAATTCTCTTTGGTGGAGGTAGTAATATCAGGATATTAACAGATGGCAGTCCAAGGTTAATGTAACTTTGATGGGACGATCTGCACACTGACAGCTTGTCTTTTAATATTTCTTGGGGCCCATACATTTTCCACAGGAGCTATAGCACGCTACAAAAAGATGTAGTGTAATGTATGGATTTTACATCACTTTATACTGCTTTTAACCCTTTGTCTCCCAGAACTATTTGTACTTTTTTTTTTAATTAAAAAAAATCAAGTATTGCTCTAAAGTATACAGAAGTATACATTTTATTGAAGGAAAATGAATGGAGAATATAATTATAATATGTTTCATGTTGACAGGATGAGATAACTCATGTGACCGATCAGATGATCAATTATGCAATGACCCTTGAACCACGGCTATATCCACAGCCGGGAGCGAAAGGTTTAAGATGTGCACAATACAGACAAAAAGGAAAACTGTACAGCTGTAAAAATGGACAAGGTCTACTGCATGACACAAAACTTTTTTTTTCAACCCAATCTCCAAAATGGACCAGTTACTGAAGACTCCAGAACCTGACAAACAAACCCAATTTTCTTGAGGCTGGGCGCACTGGGGTGCCATACTCTAGAGACTGTCCTCTTTCTCCTAATTCAGCAGCACAAAACAAAACAAAGGCAATAAAAGCTTTCAAGCTTTTTTTTAACACTTTCTAAAAGCTCAATCCATCTATATACTGTGTGGTAAGACACACACGCATCCCACAGACTGCTTCCAAATCTGTATGAAGCTCAGCTGTTACATATGACTTTACTGATAATGAAAAGAAAACACACCTGTCTACTTCAAAATTGAACCATTAGTATTCCATGGAGTAAATTTTGGTATTCCATAACAAAAAGAGTATTTTTCTTACCTTGAACTTTAATATGGATCTTATATCGCGCAATTCTTGCAGCCAATTCACTGCGCTGTACTCATGCTCAAACACTCACAGCAACTAGCACAAGTGCACTACACACACACTGCACGTATCTAGTTGGCCATCTCATTAAAAAAAAATATATATTATAATGCCCTCCTCCCTTTCACCATGCCCCCCCCCCAACCCCCACACACACACACAGAATGACAGTCACACACATGTGTACCCTTCATACAATTTTCATTTTCCATCTTTTTCTTCTCTTTGTACTGCCACTCCATCCCCCCCTCCCCTGTTTTGGGGATGTGGGGGTGTGGGGGCAGGGGGAGTGGAGCTAATCAACAGTAGAAGTTAAAGTGACAGACACACATTGAGCAATTCTGCTGTCACTAGTGTCAGGAAACATCTTCTTGAATAAGAAACAAGGCAATCAATCGTTCACAGGGGCAAATTCGCCTCAGCCACCAGCCTACACATCATGATCATCATCTCGGTGGTTGTTACCTGCTGCTCCAGGTCCCCGACTAGACTTCACCTCGGTCTTTCTTAACACAATTGAAGGTGTTCCTTTCATCACTTCTGATAGTTTTTTATGTAATTTTGAAGAAACATGCTTTTGGCAGTCGTTGTGCCCTCCATGAGCACAACTAAAGCCCGTTTCACACAAAGTGCACCACACGAAAGTTGGATCTTTTTTGAGCTTGGGACTAAGCACTTCCAAGTTTGCGTGGTATGCATTCAGGAAAGTGCTCCCTCGTTTTGGCAACCTTCTTTTCAATATCTAGCTCTTCGTCATGAACACAGAATTTCGCTGGTGGCTGCATTCTCTTAGTGAATATCTGTGTCAGTCGCTCACTCTAAAGATGGCTGACCATGGTGTAAGCGAGTACGTGCCAACTGGAACTAGGGACAATAACTCGCGTCTTCAAACAGGAAAATAGTACTTTTCTTTGTTTTGTTTTGTTTTTTGTAGTCAATGTTGCCGTTTTTTCATATTTTTGTCATACTCAGCATATTATCGTATTTTCCAGTCAAATTTTGTAAAATACGCTAAAAAATCGTAGGGTAGACAGGTCTGAGAAAACACACAAGAAATGTATATCACTGACGACATCATTTGAAACTGTACACACTGCATGAGATATGGCTGAATCTTATGGTTTCATGTATACAGGGACAAAAAATAGCATTCTGCAGCTCTTCATGGACCCTCCAAGTAACAGACCTTCAAAAACCCAAGTGTCAAAAGTCAACCTACAAAACATGAATATGCATTTTAATTCCAAATTTTGCTAAAACATTGAACCATGGTGTCTGTCAATTCAGAAATGACAGCAGTATCACATCAGCAATCTGTTTCGAACAAGATGGCAAAGTCGGCTTCCAATGCCATTCCATACCAGGAGGGGTATCAGCTGAGATTCCTGAAAAGCATAGGCAAGAGTGAACTCCAGACTGAACAGATGGACGTCAGAACCTCTAGAATGACCTTCAGAAAACTACTTCCTCTTTTTGCGTGTACGTGTAGTTTTGGTTCCAGGAGACTTCAGGATTCCTCCATGCTTATGGATACGGGGCTCCTTGCTGTGGGTACCCCCCAGGAGCTCCTTGAGGTGTTCCTTGCCATTGTGGAGGACCTCCATGCTGAGATGGGGCCCCTGGCTGACCCGGTTGAGGACCTCCTTGCCACTGAGGTGGAGCGCCTTGTTGACCTTGACCTGGCTGACCTTGCCACTGAGGAGGACCTCCGGGCTGAGGAGGTGCACCTGGCTGACCTTGCCATTGAGGGGGACCTCCATGTTGAGGAGGTGCACCAGGCTGACCTTGCCACTGAGGTGGTCTTCCATGTTGAGGAGGTGCACCTGGCTGACCTTGCCACTGCGGGGGACCTCCGTGTTGAGGAGGTGCACCTGGTTGACCTTGCCACCGAGGAGAACCTCCATGTTGAGGAGGTGCACCTGGTTGACCTTGACCTGGCTGACCTTGCCACTGGGGTGGACCTCCAGGTTGATGAGGTGCACCTGGCTGGCCTTGCCACTGAGGACCTCCCTGCTGGGGAACACCCTGCCACTGAGGGGGACCTCCCTGCTGACCTGGTGGGGCAGCTCCTGGGGCAGGCGGGGGTGCTGCCACCTCACGTTTGGGGTTGGGCTTCATCCCTCTCATCTTGTAGTAGTCCACCACCTGTTTGGGGACCTCAGCCAGCACGTGTCGGGCCAGTTCTGCTGGGCTGCTCTGGAAACAAAAAATCAAAGATACTTATTGTCATCATTTTTAATCAGAGCTGCCTCCTCCCTCCACATCCCCAAGCCCCCCCCCCCCCCCCCCCCCCCCCCCCCCTGTATGCAACTTCTAGGGACACACTTCTTAAAAAAAAAAAAAGAGGACAACGACTGTTGTCCATGGATGTATGTTGCTCAAACACTCAATTGTCATATCACAGTTAAATGTACATCTTCTAGTCCACAACAAATGCACACATCTAGACATATCTGGCAGGGACAGTCTGCTGACGTATCTGCTTATTCTTCTAAGCAGATTCGCCGTCAGCACTGCGATGTGAACTTCGCTTCTCTCCTTTGTTTCACTTCAACGCCTTTGTTTTTCTCTCTTGACAACTCAGTACATGGGTCTATACGTGCATGGATGTTGATCGATGCGGTAATGTTCAGATCGTTCCCATGGTTTCAGTATCCTCAGCTTCCAGTCGACGCCATTCTATGCACATTCACCTTCAGATTCTTTCCCTTGAACATGACACGGGAAAAATGGATTCCTGGGACAGGCTGACGGTTTCCACTGTTTCCAGGAGGACATATGGATACTGCAGGATTGTAGACAGTCCTGAGAGTAAGAGATTAGAAGCATTCGCTCTCTCTCTCTCTTTTTTGTTAAATCCAGTCCTCACTCTTGAAAAAAAAAAAAAACAGACAGAAGTTAATAACAGTCTGCCAGTAGATTTACAGCCACACAGTCACACCATGCTGTGGCCACATTCATTAGAAACCAGGAGGGTGCTGGGAACACCACAGACCTCTGCCACGATCAAACAATCTTCCTAGATCCACCCTTGACTTCAGAGGTAATATATGTACAGAAAGACAAACATGCAAATCAAGTGACAGACAGAGTGACAGTGGAAAAGAGAGAGACACACAGAAACAGCGACAGAGAGAGAGACGCCACATTACCTGTTTAAATTCCCTGAAGGGCACAAACTGGACAATGTCTCGCCGTACTGAACGCCCATCCGGCCCCCTGAGCAGACCGTTGTCACCGTCCAGCTCGTTCATGTCGCTGAAGTCAGCTCTACCCACGCCCACAATGATGAGAGACATGGGGAGAGCTGAAGCCTCCACAATGGCCGCTTTGGTGTAGTTCATGTCGGTCAGCACCCCGTCTGTCAGCAGCAACAGGATGAAGTAGGCCTGCAGAGAGGATAGTCCTCATCAATCAGTTCTTTACAGCCCAGCCAACCTCAAGGGGCCACATCAGGGCTGTCATATGGTAAATAAGGTTCCATGTATGCTTTTTTATTTTGAAAAAAAAAAAGGACAATTTCTCTCAAACATTTTCGAAACACCTTACAACTGGATCGGTTTTCTAAAAAAACAAATCTTCGATCCCGTTAAAAAAGTCTATCTCTTCTAAAAATTCAAAAATCCTACCTGGAGGAACATCCCTGAATGAGGTCTTCATGGAATCTGGCGTAAAGTGTTTGTGCTAAATGTCTTGTAAATTCCAACACTAAGAGCACATAATGACTGGTTCATCACTTGGTAGGCACTATGAAATCCCCACACCTTTCAATAGATACACGTAGGTGTGTGCGTGCATGCGTGCGTGCGTGTGTGTGTGTGCTGCTACTTCAGACATTAGGCTTGGGGACTTGAACTTTAACCAGATATTCCCAAGAGATCATCACCATCTTCATCACAGAATCACCATTGATACACAGACAACATAAACAAGAATATCCCAGCATAGATAGACATTAACCAGCATAGACAGACATTAACTCTGGCATATACATGCAAGATCTTGGAAATTTAAGATATTAATAACTGCACTTCCATGGCTATAAAAAAAGATGTATGGACACCATCCTATTGTCCTCAAAATGAAATGTTACAGGATACTCAGCAGTGAAATCTTTAAGGCCAGCAAACATTTGTAATTCAAATATTTTTCTATTCTTTTACAAAGATACACATCCAGACCTACAAATATAACGCCTTTCCTCCTTCTTTGATACAAATTCACATCTGCATCTCCACTTATGTACAGGCAAAGAGACTTTAATATACTACTCAATATGCAAGGAACATTTAGGCTTAAATATGCGCATCGACTTTAACACTTTAACATGACCGATAAAAAGCAGCAACATTAAGGGATGATAATAAAAGGGGAAAAAATCCTATTCCCAGACCTGGTTACCCCTCAGAAATAAGGTTTTGGGTCAAAAGTGTGTACAATTGTGTGTAAAATGTGTAAGCTTTTGCAGCGCAAAGTAACTGCCTAGGAATCAATACTGAATGCATTCAAGACATTGGAAACACTGAACATTTATTGTTATAATAGATGTTTTTTCATGAAAGGCATTAAAGTGGCTTCATTAAAAATCAATGATTGTCAAACGAATCCCAGTTTCTTTCCAGGGTCCTCTAATGGGCAAAAGCCTTTGTTCAGAAAATTAACAAGAACATTAACTGATGTGAATTTTTTATAACACTTTTAAATTTAAATAACTCTCTTCACTTTTAACTATACTGATGGACATAACTGGAAAAAAAAATTCTTGATGTAATCTATTTCTTTCATATACTAATATGGACACTTTTTTACTGTCTGTTGACAAGTTAAGCAGTCTTTCTGAAGAACATAATAATCATGCTGTGAATCTTATTTCAGATTTTGGTGATTTCAGCTCTTTTAAATTGTCAGCTGAGAGGCTGTGAACTACATCTAGGGAGAACAGTCATCATTCTTCAGGATGAGAAGACTTTCAAGAGTTTCACTGGACAGTGTGCTCCCTTGGGGGATTTTGAAGTTTTTGTCCTTCTACACGAGTAGTTTGATGTTCCAGTCTCTCATCAGAAAAGTGCCAGCAGAACTCGACTTCACAAAAAAGCTTTGGATGTTCATAGCCTACCGTTTTCCAGAATCACTGTCTCCCTTGTGACTTTTGTTATCAATGTGCTGCTGAATGTCAAAACGACCACTGTGAGCGAGATTTCACAGTTACACATGGTGCCTTGTGCAAAACTATCACCCTTGTTTGATGCAGTAATGAACTTGAAAATTGTATGATACGCTCGTTTGTACTTCTGTTCATATTTCTTTTTCTTTTTGACCACAGCTTCCACCAATGAATCTAAATTTTCGTTGTCCGTTTCATGGGCGCAGGTTGAAGCTGAACGAGAAGCCATGTTGATATGCATTCATAGAGGAAGGAAGTGCGCATGCGCCATGGGAACTTTTAAAAGTTGGACCAGACTCTTGGACTCGGCTGGATTAGGTGTTTAACGCATTTTCTTGAGCTCGGTGATCAAAATTTCGTACAATTTGGTTTTCAAACGTACAATCGTATAGCTGTATTGAATTTCATGAGATTATACGCAAAAATAATACAGTGCACAGGTCTGTATTCCAGAAAGACAGAGACCAGAAGGGAGAAAACTGCCATGCTTGACAGATGAAGACAAAGACAGAGCAAATGTTACCAGCTCAGTTTTCTCACATGAGCTCCCTTGGCTGACTCTTCGCCTTGAGCAGCTCTGGCAAATCTGGCCACATGATTGATGATGGGAGCGGCATAGGTAGGCCCGTGCAGCTTGACCCGTTGAATGCAGTTGGCGTACGCTGCCAGCACTCCGTCTATGCCTGCAACCCGCCATGGTTTCATCCTCAGTTCTGTTATAGCTCAGCCCACAGCACAATGTCTCTCAGGATTTTCACCAAATAAAGAAAAATGTGCAAGTCCTTTCATGAAAGTGAAATTGACAAACACAATATCCCCATAACATCATAACACCTGAACTTGTCTTAACATCCATAATTGTCTCTGTCCCAACACTGCTGATGCCAAGCAGACACTGTCACAACAACGCTTGCCTTCCAAAATCCCCCTGTGTAGATTGTACGTTTGGCAATCTGCGCTGTTTTGGTGTTAGATTGTACGTCTGGCAATCTGCGCTGTTTTGGTGATGTATTACACAACAGGCAAAGATGGTTCTGCAGTGACATTGAACAGAGTGCTAGACAACCCACACGCCACATTTCAAATGTCTGTCTTTCTTCTTATTGTTTCAAGAACCCCCCCCCCCCCCCCCTATTCCTGCATTAGTATATAAACATCTGGTGTGTATGAGATGACAATGATAGTACTCTTAGCACAGAGAGTTGGGGCAGTTAATACAATGCCATGCTGAGGGTGCCACCAATCTTGCTTGACATTTCCTCCTAAGTTCCTCAAATGAGTAAAACAAGATAATGGTGCATGTAAACAGATTCTACAATGTTCATACTCTTACCACAACAAAGGCTGATCTGTTTACTAAAAGAGAGAGCAGATTTCAAAAGTGATGCCTTGGAATATATCCAAAGAGAAAGCTGATCTGTAACTTCAACTGAAGAGGCTGCCATTGTTCACAGAATAAAAGAACATTCAAAAAAGGTATATACTCTTTTCTGAACTCAACTTAAGTCACTGCCATTGTCCATAAAGAGTAGAAGAACATTCAAAAGAGCTAATACTCTTTTCTGAACAGATGTTTACCACTGTATAATAAACAGACAGAAAGAAAGAAAGAAAAAAAAAAACGGGAGACAGAAAGGAGAATCTCAACATGAACATTTTAGAAAACAAAGTATGTGGGAATATTTCATTAAGCACCATACCACACAATTTGTTGATCTATATATTCATTTACCTTTTTCTTTCCTTCATTTCCTGTTCACCTTACTCCCTTCCTCTGCCCAACTAGCATTATGACATTCCTTCCAGCCATCCCACTAACAGTCAAACCTAAACCCATCCTCTTGCAACCCTAAGCCCTGGCAGTCCCACAGGGAGCAATCAACACCTTTTGGTCATGAAGCAACTCACCAGAGGAGACACTGCACTGCTGCAGACTCACTCAAAACAAAACAACAACAACAAAATGTTGGTGTGCTTAGAAACTTATAAAGCAAGTGAATACTCTGGAAGCCTTTACCAGCTCTGATCTCACTATCACCTAACCACCATTGAGGTCATCGTTCAGAATCTTATCTAAAAAATGTTTTAAAAGGCTCACCTGCACAAAATGGGTTCTGGATGTTGAAGTTCACAGCAAACTCATGGTACGTTTCTGCATTGGGGGGAATCTTGGCCCCAAATCCCAGAGTTGGGAACATCTTGTCCCTGCAATGAAAGAAGAACCATTTATTCAGTTTTATTTTATTTCTTTTCTGCTTTCTACTTCTTTCCCTTAATAACAAGAAAACAACAATAACGAATCATCACAAAATGTTTTTTTTCTCTCTCAAAAACCATTCACATTTCAAGATACACACTATTAACTTAATTCAACAGACCAGAAGAATTGAAACAAAAAAACACACATATCCGCTGAATACTGTTTCAAAAACCACGTTCAACGTGACAAAAATAAAAGGAGATAGTCAACTAATGGTTTTAGAGTATTTACAAAATAAAGTAACCAAAGAGAAGTTAAAATTAGTACTGAATGCACATGTTGAAAAAAATCAATGGCCATTGATGTATATGCATCTTGTGCTAAAAAGAATAACAGAGAGTAATCTCCATTTGTTGTGATATCCTCTTTTGGCTTTTAGATAAAAGAAAGTTGACAAGTTTTATTAATTCATACTAAACTAACAATGATTTGAGAAGAGGATCGAGAGAGGATGTATGGGCACAGAAAACAGAGGAGCAAACCCATCTTCAACAAATATATAAAGAGGCATGCACAACCTATGACAAACATGGAACTGATGAACCCAACCTACAATGCATAAAGAGGCAAACTAAACCCCCAACTACCACACCCAACCCATAACACATAAAAAGATAAACTAAACCCCCAACTACCACACCCAACCCATAACACATAAAAAGATCAACTAAACCCCCAACTACCACACCCAACCCATAACACATAAAAAGATCAACTAAACCCCCAACTACCACACCAACCCATAACACATAAAAAGATCAACTAAACCCCCAACTACCACACCCAACCCATAACACATAAAAGATCAACTAACCCCAACTACCACACCCAACCCATAACACATAAAAGATAACTAAACCCCAACTACCACACCCAACCCATAACACATAAAAAGATCAACATAACCCCCAACTACCACACCCAACCCATAACACAATAAAAAGATCAACTAAACCCCCAACTACCACACCCAACCCATAACACATAAAAAGATCAAACTAAACCCCCAACTACCACACCCAACCCATAACACATAAAAAGATCAACTAAACCCCCAACTACCACACCCAACCCATAACACATAAAAAGATCAACTAAACCCCAACTACCACACCCAACCCATAACACATAAAAAGATCAAACTAAACCCCAACTACCACACCCAACCCATAACACATAAAAAGATCAAACTAAACCCCCAACTACCACACCCAACCATAACACATAAAAAGATAAACTAAACCCCCAACTACCACACCCAACCCATAACACATAAAAAGATCAAACTAAACCCCCAACTACCACACCCAACCCATAACACATAAAAAGATAAACTAAACCCCAACTACCACACCCAACCCATAACACATAAAAGATAAACTAAACCCCCAACTACCACAACCCAACCCATAACACATAAAAAGATCAAACTAAACCCCCAACTACCACACCCAACCATAACACATAAAAAGATCAAACTAAACCCCCAACTACCACACCCACCATAACACATAAAAAGATAACTAAACCCCCAACTACCACACCCAACCCATAACACATAAAAGATCAACTAAACCCCCAACTACCACACCCAACCCATAACACATAAAAAGATCAACTAAACCCCCAACTACCACACCCAACCCATAACACATAAAAGATCAACTAAACCCCCAACTACCACACCCAACCATAACACATAAAAAGATCAACTAAACCCCCAACTACCACACCCAACCCATAACACAATAAAAGATCAACTAAACCCCAACTACCACACCAACCCATAACACATAAAAAGATCAACTAAACCCCCAACTACCACACCCAACCCATAACACATAAAAAGATCAACTAAACCCCCAACTACCACACCCAACCATAACACATAAAAGATAACTAAACCCCCAACTACCACACCCAACCCATAACACATAAAAGATCAACTAAACCCCAACTACACACCCAACCCATAACACATAAAAAGATCAACTAAACCCCAACTACCACACCCAACCCATAACACATAAAAAGATCAACTAAACCCCAACTACCACACCCAACCATAACACATAAAAAGATCAACTAAACCCCCAACTACCACACCAACCCATAACACATAAAAAGATAACTAAACCCCCAACTACCACACCCAACCCATAACACATAAAAAGATCAACTAAACCCCCAACTACCACACCAACCCATAACACATAAAAAGATCAAACTAAACCCCCAACTACCACACCCAACCCATAACACATAAAAAGATCAACTAAACCCCCAACTACCACACCCAACCCATAACACATAAAAAGATCAACTAAACCCCCAACTACCACACCAACCCATAACACATAAAAGATCAACTAAACCCCAACTACCACACCAACCCATAACAATAAAAAGATCAAACTAAACCCCCAACTACCACACCCAACCATAACACATAAAAAGATCAACTAAACCCCAACTACCACACCCAACCCATAACACATAAAAAGATCAACTAAACCCCAACTACCACACCCAACCCATAACACATAAAAAGATCAACTAAACCCCCAACTACCACACCCAACCCATAACACATAAAAAGATCAACTAAACCCCCAACTACCACACCCAACCCATAACACATACCACACCCAACCCATAACACATAAAAAGACCAACTAAACCCCCAACTACCACAACCCAACCCATAACACTAAAAAAATCACTAAACCCCAACTACCACACCCAACCCATAACACATAAAAAACAACTAAACCCCAACTAACCACACCCAACCATAACACATAAAAAGATAACTAAACCCCCAACTACCACACCCAACCCATAACAATAAAAAGACAACTAAACCCCCAACTACCACACCCAACCCATAACACTAAAAAGACAACTAAACCCCCAACTACCACACCCAACCCATACACATAAAGATCAACTAAACCCCCAATACCACACCCAACCCATAACACATAAAAAGATCAACTAAACCCCCAACTACCACCCCAACCCATAACACATAAAATCAACAACCCCCACACCACACCACCCATAAAAACAACTAAACCCCCATACCACCCAACAAAAAAAAAAACAACAACCAAAATAAAGACAACTAAACCCCCAACACCACACCCAACCATAAACATAAAAAGACAACAACCCACTACCACACCAACCATAACATAAAAAGATACTAAACCCACTACCACACAACCAACACATAAAAAATATAACCCCCACTACACCCAACCCATAACATAAAAAGAACTAAACCCCCAACTACCACCAACCCATAACACAAAAAAGTAACTAACCCAACTCCACACCCAACCCATACACATAAAAGATACTAAACCCAACACCAACCACCATAACAATAAAAAGATCAACTAAACCCCCAACTACCACACCAACCCATAACACATAAAAAGATCAACTAAACCCCCAACTACCACACCCAACCCATAACACATAAAAGATCAACTAAACCCCAACTACACACCACCCAACCCATAACCATAAACACTAACTAAAATACACCCCAACTACCACACCCAACCCATAACACATAAAATACAACCCAATCCACCACATAACCAAAACAACTAAACCCAACCACACCCAACCCATAACACATAAAAAGATCAACTAAACCCCCAACTACCACACCCAACCCATAACACATAAAAAGATCAACTAAACCCCAACTACCACACCCACACCAATAAACACAAAAAAATAAAAACTAAACCCAACTACCAACCCAACCATACACATAAAAAGACAACTAAACCCCCAACTACCCCAAAAAAAACAACCCACTAACACCAATAAAAAGATCAAACTAAACCCCAACACCCACCAACCCAAACACATAAAAAGACAACTAAAAACCACCAACCACACCCAACCCTAACACAAAAAGACAAACTAAACCCCCAACTACCACACCCAACCCATAACACATAAAAAGATCAACTAAACCCCCAACTACCACACCCAACCCAAAACACATAAAAAAGACAACTAAACCCCCAACTACCACACCCAACCCATAACACATAAAAAGATCAAACTAAACCCCCAACTACCACACCCAACCCAAACACATAAAAAGACAAACTAAACCCCCAACTACCACACCCAACCCATAACACATAAAAAGATCAACTAAACCCCCAACTACCACACCCAACCCATAACACATAAAAAGATAAACTAAACCCCCAACACACCACATAAATAAAAAGACAAACTAAACCCCCAACTACCACACCCAACCCATAACACATAAAAAGATCAAACTAAACCCCCAACTACCACACCCAACCCATAACACATAAAAAGATCAACTAAACCCCAATACCACACCAACCTACACATAAAGATCAATAACCCCAACTACCACACCAACCTAACACATAAAAAAAACTAACCATACAACCCACCATACACTAAAGATCAACAAACCACTACAACCCAACATAAACATAAAAAGATCAACTAAACCACACACCACACATGATGAATCCAGCCCTGCACACATGCACAAAGTGATGATCAAAGCCCACAATGAAGAGAAATCTTAGCAAAGTTCATACAATATTTTCTGCACTCGATCTCTCACAACAAATCTAGCAACAGGTGCTCCATGCCTTTTCACCGCCTTCAATCAGGAAGGCCACCATTTCAAAAAATCTAATTCCGAAGCTGCTGGTTGGGCTTTCATTCTCAACATATCGAGTCTGGGGAAGAGGGAGGTGATGGGGTGCGAGGGGGGTTGGAATGTGGATCAATCTGCTACACTTTTTTTGCAGTTTCATCCCAGAGCCACGTCCATGGCTTGATTACTCCCCCCCCCCCCCCCCCCCCCCCGCCCCCCCTACCCCCCCCCTGCCCTCTGCAGCTCTCTATCCACAGCCACACCCTGGTCTGTCTTACCGCAGCCCTGACACAGACTATCCCTCAGACAGCAGTCATGAGAAGCAGTCATGAGAAGCAGCAGTGATCAATGGTGCCTGTTCTGATTCAACATACACAGGACACCACCTACTATGTCCCCCTCAGACCAAAAACAATTGCTCAGTTGTGGAGCCCATGTGAGTGAGCATCTTCCTCTGGAAACCACGACCATATCTGTCCAGCAACAGTCACCATGACGTGGCCAGTAACAGCGAACTCAACACTAATACACCAAGGGCACTGACATGGAGAGGAAATCAAAAGTAAGGTCACCATGGGGAGCAGGGTATGAAGGGCCAAAATGTTTAGATCCCTTTTCCTTAATGCTAATGGATGAGGATGCTGAAGATGATGCTGCAGAGTCCCATTCCGTTGTGAGACTGCATGACAGATCCTCTACATCCCAGCAGTATCCAAGTGAAAGAGATACACACACCTACATCATTCCGTTGTGAGACTGCATGACAGATCCTCTACATGCCAGCAGTATCCAAGTGAAAGAGATACAGACACCTACAGAGTTGGTCAGCAAATCCGAGCAGCACTCTCAGAAATGCGTCCACTAAGTTGATGAAACTTGACGGTGTGGTTCCAGTCTTCACAACTGTGCCAACAACAAACTCAACTCAACATGGAGCCAAAAAAAAGAAAAAAAAAAAACATAACTGAAAGTGGTCCTAATAGGAAAGGAACCTATGAACTTCCAGCCCAGAATCTGTGATCTAAACTCTAACCACTGCAACACAGCGGCTGACTGTTGCTTTCAAAATTATCACCTGAAAAAAGTGCAAAGCTTAGCTTAGCTGGGCGGTAGTATATGCCACACAATGATTGAGAGCAAACAACTGAAAAATGCAGGGTGAAAAAAGATGAAAGCAAAACAGAGCAAAAGCAGCTTTAAAGTTGTCTTCAACTGGCTTACAGCCACAGAATAAAGGTACGTAAATCTAACTCAGCACTGAAAGTCATAAGAGTGTTGACTGGTTGATGCACACAAGCTTCGCAAGGCATTTAAATACTGCATTAGCCATGAAATTCGGCTACACACAACTAACAGCTCAGTTGCAGTCTGCACTGTTTTGATATGAAACCATATACCAAAGGCAATTTCTTCACATTTTCATCTGAAATGCAAAACAAATGAAAGAAAGCAGAAATTCAAAACAGGCAAAACAAATGAAAGACAGCAAAAATTTCAAACAAACAAAAAACCCAATGTTTGTATGCTGATTCAAACAACAGGCCGACCCACATACGTGTCATAGTCCTGGCAGACATCTCCCACAGCTCTGATGGCCTGCTGGTACTCGTTGGGCTGATAGGGATGAATGTAGTGAAGCGAGGCTGGATCCCGAGGATTCCCATTGGAGGCCGTGAAGTCAATGCCCACCTATATATGGAAAAAAATGCTTGAAATTAATATAAATACACAAAAGAAATAAAGAAACAGAATTTAGAAAAAGAAAAACTAAGACTTTGAAACAGTGAAAAGGCTAATCAACACAAAAAAACAAGTTTCAAAATGGAGTGACTGACGGCGGAGAATGAAGCAAAATTTGGCGTCATATACTGTACCATGTCAGACCATAGCATTCACGGCAGTTAGCCAGCTCTGTCAGGCCGAAGATTTTGTGTGGCTAATGCAGTAATAAGACAGTCACGTGACGCCCACCCTACTTCCGCCGAAGGAAGAAGCCGGTGTAAACTTCCTGTACCTCTTTTCTCTCTCGGCCTGCCGTCCAAGCAAGATAAGTCTTGTGCTCTGTGTGATCTGTCTCGCCTTTCTTTGCCGTTGTGTTAAGATAGCCTTGTGTTGCTCCTTGCTTGTTTTGTTGTGGCTTGCGCGCTGAACCCTTGTACCCTTGCCGGTGAGGCTTTGGTTTGGCGTGCTTTATTGATTTTACTGATTTTACCATACACGCTTCTCGCGTTTGTGCTTTGTTCTCGACATTCGCGACTTGCCACGCTTCTCGCGTTCGTGCCTTGTTCTCGACATTCGCGATTTGCCACGCTTCTCGCGTTCGTGCCTTGTTCGCCACTTGCCTCCCGTGCTTCTCACACTCGGAACTCCGAGCTACACGCCGATTTCCATCTCCTCGCTTTACTTAGCCTTACGGCCTTTGTCTGCGAGTCCCATTTCACTTCCATTTGGATTCCTATTCGACGACCTTCCTCGTCGTTCACTCGCTTTCCATTATTTGCGCCGGTCGTTCCGCCATTTTGTGTCGGTCGTTCCGCCATTTTGTGTCGACCGGCCATACCGGCACACATACGATCGCACCGTCTTACTCGAACAGCGCGACTTCTGCGCATTTCCAGCACTATCAGTGCCCCTTCCGAGGTTGGTCGAGCTCTTCCTATCCCTCGATCCACCTCTTTGTCTCCCCTTTGCGATCGTGTTTTCCGTGTTTGTCTCGCCACCAGTGCCCAACATGGTGAAGGATACTAACGGGTCGAGCCGCTCCTTTGTTCGCGAGTCGCGCTCTGCCCCGGAGGACCCGAGTATCGATTCCAGGGGACAAACCGCTCACACCTCTGAGCGTACGGTCAGTGTGGAGGAGGGTTCCGCGCAGGGGACGCGCGACCAGCTTTGCTATTCCTCCTCTTCATGATCGGCGGACACACGATCGTTGCGATTGAAGTCGAGCAGGCATTTGGCCGAATCGAACTTGCAATCGGCCGTCACTGCCGACTGTTTTTCGTTCTATTCTGACTCTAAACCGAAATCCAAGGGCAAGGCCCCCATGAAAGGACCTGCCCGTTCTAAATCTTCCCGTTCTCCAAAATCTTCCCGTTCTTCGGCCAAATCGCCTGCTCAGTTTCCATCGCACAAGGAGACTCTCTATCATGCTGCGTCCGGCGATCGTCGGCCCCTGGGGACCATTGCCGAGACTCGGACCAGCACGGGTGACGACTCGCGGTCGGAATCACCGCTCGTCACCTGATCAGATGAGACTCGTGACGCTAGCTACCCCCCCCCACTAACGCCACGCAGTCGAATCACGCTCTCCCCAACCGTGTCCGGGGTCAGCCACTACTCGGACACGAGGAGCGTCATCACTCCGGTGGAGGGGCTGTGGGCAGTCTTTGGTGTGACTTCCCCACTGACCACAACCCCGGGTCAGGGACGCAGGCATCGACCAGCTCGGATCTGCGCCCTCACCCCCAACGGTCGAACCACCCCGATCGACCGTTCAACTTTCCCCTAGGGGTACAGGACGTTGGGGAGCGGACTTCTTTCGCTCCCCAGTTGGGCATCGTCCGCGGTCCCGTTCCTCCGGGGGGAGGATCGACCAGCGGGACCAAGGGTAACCTCCCTTCGTCCTCCGAGGTGGATCCGTCGCCGCAGCCATCCCAGTCCGCTCCCACACGGCCAGGAGGCTCGGCTACCGCACCACCCACCGGCCACCTTGCCATGCAGGGGGCCGGCACGAATCGCACCCGGGAGATGCAGGAGGCAGTGCTCTCCCTGGGGCGGGTGCGAGACAGCTCGCCTTCTCGCTACCCTCCCCTTGGTGCCCAAGGTTACCCGGGCCCCCGGGGAGACTCTGCCCCAGGGCCGCCACAGCCCGTCGTACTTTCCGGGGACCGGTGGCTCTATTCCCCCGAGAGGAATCAGTGGCTTAGGGCTGACACTCTTCCAGACTCCTCCTCCGGTCGCATGTGGCATCCTGCCTCCCGGAGTTGGATCGACCTGGGGCCCCCTTCCTCTCGGGCGCTGTCCGATCGGCGATCCCCCAGTCTGCCCGCCGAGTATGGAGCCACCAGGGACCCGTCCTCCTTCGAAGGTGGATCTGATCATCCCCTTCTGGATTACTCTGACCCTCAACTCGAGGACGGGGTCGAGGAGTACGGGGTCGAGGACTCCCTACCCCAGTCTGGTGACCTCTCCATCCTGGAGAGCTGGCGTCCAGATCTTGTTGTGAGGGAATCCCCTCCCTCTGACAACATCTTCTCCTTTAGCCGTTTCACTGGGGAGCCCCCTGCCCAGCGATCACGGCCGAGGATAGTCGCCCCCCAGACCCTCCCTCCCTTGTGGGACAGACCGGCTTCTTTCGCCAGGGGTGCACATGCCATTCCCCCACCGGGGATTGACTTCTTGTCAGCCCCTAACGCGGCTCCAGTAGGAGCTTTCCTCAAAGACCCGCGTCATGGCCCCCATATCTTTTCCCTCTTCTCTGCCAATCCGGCCACCAGGGACATTGCCATTTCTTCCGCCGACCTCAGGCTCACGCCCAACCTCGCCCCCCCTACATCCACCCCTGTTCTCATCAAGAACTTGACGGAGTGGGATAGAATTGCCAGGACTGGCATTCTCCACACCACTGCGGGACATGCATTCATGGACATGTTCCTGCAGCGAGCGGAGGAGCTCTGGGCAAAGGAGGGCATCACTGCCTCGGTGGCTTCGGACCCCGACGACTCTGAGGCAGATCCTAGCCTATTCGACGACCCCCTCTTGCGTTTCCTGGTCAACAAGATTTCGCATCACCTCTGGGCTGCGGCGGACAGCGCGGCCAGGTGCCATTTTAACTGCCTGTTGGCAGTGAGAGATGCTGTGCTATCTCAGGCCAATCTCTCCCCGGCGCTCAAGGCGGCCTTACGGTGCATCCCGGGTCAGGAACAGTCGCTCTTCGGTGACTATTCCACTGCTGTCATCACTCATGCAGTCGAGGAACGCAAGCAGGCGGCGTCTTTTGCGGCCAAGCCCCCTCCCCAGCATCGTCCTCGCCAGCATCGCCCTCCTGGACCCTACTCCCGTCCGGCCCCCAGACCCCAGCCCTACCCCAAACAGGCCCCCCCTCGCACCTCAAGGCCCGCCAGACGACCTTCTTCTGCCGTTGCTAGATCAAAACCGAAAAACCCCCATCAGCAGAATTTTCGGTTCGGTCAACAGGCCCGGCCTCGGAGGTGACTAGTAGACTCACCTTCGGAGGAGCGAGAACTGGCAGACTTCTTGCCCCTCCCCGGCCCCGCGGCCCCTTTGGCAGGCAGCCTGTCCCGACATGCCCACCAGTGGCGGCGTATGGGACTCAACCCTTGGATAGTGTCAGTGTTACAAGAGGGGTTCCGTCTGCCCTGGGCACACGATCGCCCCCCTCTGCTATCCTCTCCTCCTCCTTCCCCCGGCGATCCCCCCTGGCCCAGGCGGAGGCTCTTCGCCTGGAAGTCGAGGACCTTCTTCGGAAAGACGCCATCACCCATATACCCCACCCAAACCCCGGGTTTTACTCCCACCTTTTTGTGGTCCCCAAGTCCTCGGGGGCTGGAGGCCCATCCTCGACCTTTCTCCACTCAACAAATTCCTCAGAACAACCAAATTCAAGATGGAGACCCCGGCCCAGATCAGAGATTCTATCCACCATCTGGACTGGGCCACCTCTATAGATCTGAAGGACGCGTATTTTCAGATCCTCATTCATCCTTCCCACAGACGATACCTTCGGTTCGTCTGGCGGGGACGGGTATATCAGTTCAAGGCGCTCCCCTTCGGACTCTCCCTGGCTCCCTTCCTTTTCACGAAGGTAGTCAAGGAGATGGCCGCCCTTGCCAGACAGGAGGACATTCGCCTCTTGGTTTACCTCGACGACTGGCTCGTCCTGGCTCCCACTCAGGCCCTGTGTCAAGCCCACACATCCAAACTTCTGCGCCTTTGCTCCTCACTAGGGTTCGTCACCAACCCCGAAAAATGCGAGCTCTCGCCCAGTCAGAGATTCTCCTTCCTGGGCATGAGTTTCGACACCACCTCCATGCTAGTCTCCCCAACCCCAGAGAGGTCCACCCGCCTGATGGACCTCATCTCCCACCTCCGCCTCTCTCCCCTCGCGTCGGCAAGGACACTGTCCTCCCTTTTGGGGATGATGGAGTCCCTGTCGCCTCTCATTCCTCTGGGCAGGGTCCCCAAACGACAGCTTCAAAGGGAGTTCCGACGTCGTTGGTCGCAGACCGCCGACCGCTGGGACCAGACCATTCCCCTCGGGCCTTGGTTCTTTTGGGCCACGGAGGAGTGGCTCAGCCCCTCCATCCTGAGCCCCGGGGTTCCCATCTCCCTCCCATCCCAGGCCCTAGATCTTTACACAGACGCCTCCAACTCGGGCTGGGGGGCCCATTTGGAGAGCAGTCATGCCTCGGGGGTGTGGGACCCATTGACTGCCCGTCTTCACATCAACATCCTGGAACTGGAGGCGGTCCGACTAGCCCTCCTCCACTTCCAGACACTGGTCTCGCACCGATTTGTTCTCCTTCTCACGGACAACACCTCGGTAGCCTGTTACATCAACAAAGGGGGGGGGGGCACGCTCCATCAGTCTCTCCCTCCGGGCAGAGGCCCTCCTCCGCTGGTGTCACACGCAAGGAATCACCCTTCGCGCGAGACACATAGCAGGGACGCACAACATCCTGGCAGACTCTCTCAGCCGCTCCGGGTCCGTCCTCCACACCGAATGGACCCTCAGCAGGCACACGCTAACCTCGGTGTGGGAACATTGGTTCACACCCATGATCGACCTGTTCGCCACCCGATTCAATCATCGTCTGCCAGTGTATGTGTCTCCCGTCCCGGACCCTCAGGCGTACGCGATCGATGCCCTATCCCTTCCCTGGTCCGGCCTCATAGCTTACGCCTTTCCTCCCTTCCCGATCCTTCACAAGGTGATCAGGAAGGCGAGACTCAAGGGACCCAGGCTCACTCTGTCCCACACAATCGCCCCTCAAATATCCAGATAGGAAATTTTCTGTCCCACCTAAAACTATCAGCTAGCTCCATACGGGGCTACAGGTCGGCCATCTGCACGACCATCCGCCAACTGGGCGGACCGTCCTTTGAGAATGACTTCCTTCTCAGAGAGATCTCTAGAGGAGTGGCCCTTCGTGAGGCCCGATCCCCAAGGCGCGTTCCCCTTTGGGATCTTTTCACTGTACTCGATGCCCTCAGGAAACCTCCTTTCGAGCCTATCTCCTCCCTCCCCTTCGACCTTCTTTCTATGAAGACCACCTTTCTCCTCGCTTTGGCCTCGGCCAGAAGGCGGAGCGAGATCCACAGTCAGAGCACTGGCCGCTTCTGCAGCTTTCCAGCACTCTGTCCCCCTGCGCCATCTCCTGGAAGCAGCCTACTGGCGTTCGGAGAATCCCTTTATAAACTTTTGTTTAAGGGACATCCGCATGACCAGGGCTGACGGTTCTGAAGGGATATCCTTTGTGGCGGCTAATGCAGCCATATCGGTTAATCCCAAGAACCACTAGGGCACTCGCCCTCCTCCTTTTACGATAAATTCTGCTATGGTCTGACATGGTAGGGCACTCGCCCTCCTCCTTTTACGATAAATTCAGCTATGGTCTGACATGGTACAGTACATGACGCCAAAATGGGGAGTTTGTATTATACTCCCTGTTTGGCTAGTATACTTACCATGTCAGACTCTAATGCCCGCCCTACCTTCCCCACTAGCGCCAAGGTCCTTGGGGTTACCTGGCGTGCAGGCCTCGACGAATGAGGTACAGGAAGTTTACACCGGCTTCTTCCTTCGGCAGAAGTAGGGTGGGCGTCACGTCTCTTTATTTCCATCAACCCCAAGAATAAGAAAGACATCTCAGCTGGCACTATCTCTAGGTGGCTGTCCAAGACGGTCAAATCGGCCTATGCCCAGACATCCAAGGTCCTCCCCGTCTTGTCCCCCCGGGCCCATGAGGTCAGAGCACTGGCCGCTTCTGCAGCTTTCCAGCACTCTGTCCCCCTGCGCCATCTCCTGGAAGCAGCCTACTGGCGTTCGGAGAATCCCTTTATAAACTTTTATTTAAGGGACATCCGCATGACCAGGGCTGACGGTTCTGAAGGGATATCCTTTGTGGCGGCTAATGCAGCCATATCGGTTAACCCCAAGAACCACTAGGGCACTCGCCCTCCTCCTTTTACGATAAATTCTGCTATGGTCTGACATGGTAGGGCACTCGCCCTCCTCCTTTTATGATAAATTCAGCTATAGTCTGACATGGTACAGTATATGACGCCAAAATGGGGAGTTTGTATTATACTCCCTGTTTGGCTAGTATACTTACCATGTCAGACTCTAATGCCCGCCCTACCTTCCCCACTAGCGCCAAGGTCCTTGGGGTTACCTGGCGTGCAGGCCTCGACGAATGAGGTACAGGAAGTTTACACCGGCTTCTTCCTTCGGCGGAAGTAGGGTGGGCGTCACGTCTCTTTATTTCCATCAACCCCAAGAATAAGAAAGACATCTCAGCTGGCACTATCTCTAGGTGGCTGTCCAAGACGGTCAAATCGGCCTATGCCCAGACGTCCAAGGTCCTCCCCGTCTTGTCCCCCCGGGCCCATGAGGTCAGAGCACTGGCCACTTCTGCAGCTTTCCAGCACTCTGTCCCCCTGCGCCATCTCCTGGAAGCAGCCTACTGGCGTTCGGAGAATCCCTTTATAAACTTTTATTTAAGGGACATCCGCATGACCAGGGCTG